>HG992284.1:12433188-13033188 GCA_905220595.1 Spilosoma lubricipeda | reverse complement strand
GAGCTCGAGTTGAAAGCTCTCGGGGTTTTGTATCTGGGCTGCAGATGGTCGGAGCGTGGACATCATTAGTCGAGACCTTTCCCGTTGGACATTGATATTCAATGTACCTCTAACCATTCTATGATCGCTCCCGGTTTTCGTCCTGTGGGTCACGGAGACATAATTGAATATTCATCTCTATGTAGACATAATGAAGTTGATCTCATTCCTCGTGAAACCGTCGGGACTCATCCAGATCCATTTCCTATGTTTGCTATTTGGAGAAGGAGTTCAAAGAGTTCCTCCTTCTCCAGAAAGTCGGCCAATCTCTGGTCCCTGGGATTCCTCCGCCCACATCCAAATTGCCCCACTCTCAATTCGTCATCGCCCCTCCTACCCAGTTTTGCATTAAAATCCCCCATAACAAAAGTGAGGTATGTTTAGAATACTATCCTACTGATGTCAATTGAGATTGGTGTGTAAATCTGTATGACCTTTAACGAGTATCTTTTTGATATCGCTCGACACGACCGCCGACCGACCGACGCCCATCAACGTCAATCTTGCAACTGGAGCCTCAGTGCACTAGGGGCCGTGCTCCTTTGTCCATCATCACATAAGGAAGTTTGGACCGTAACCCACCGCGCTAGTCCAGTGCGTGTTGGCGGGTCGCCAGAGCCTTCTTCGTTATTCAGTAGAATGCACCGCTGGCAGGCGAGGTTGACTTGGGTTCCGAAGGATGTAATGGGACCCCTTACACTCCTTACACTAATCGTAGTAGTAGTAGGTATAGGTTGTATAGCATATATACCACGAGAATCGTTGGTATCTCAAATCATCATAAACATAAGAACCTTAAGCAAACTAAGGGCCTCTTGGCCGCATTTTGCTACAGGCCCCGCGCTGGCTTAATCCGGCACTGATATAAATACATAAATACTTCTTTTTTTTTTGTAAATACATACATATTATACATAGAAAACACCCAAACTCCGAAACAAATATTTGTAGATCATACAAACATTTAGTTCGACCCGGGAATCGAACCCGAAACCTCATGATCAGCAGTCGCACACGCCAACCGCTAGACCAACGAGGCAGTAAGAACTTTAGAATTAGTTGGTAGTAGTAAAAATTGTTGTGACAGTAAAACTATTTTGTAATTAATTATTATAGAATTTATAACCTAACTTACCGAACTCTATGGCTATTGAACGGCCTACTCTAAAACCGACCAATCAGAGACTGTTGACAATTTGATGCGCGTAAGTAGTATATGGTAGTTGACGAATCTATTGATAGTTTGCAATCTCGCTAGGTAGATTATAATCTAGCAGTTTTTACAATCTTACAGTGACAAATATACTTTTTTAAAACACAGGTTAGTACTGATTAGTTTACGTTTAATTGAAATGCTCTTAATTCCATTGACTACTTAATGTAAAGGAACTTGTGTTACATGTAGTAGATAAAAGTTCTACAAAGTCCCTCATCAAATTAAGAAGAAAGGATTTGTTTGTCTCATTTATTTTAAAGCACCATATCAAGGAAATATGTTATTAATTTATTGTTTAAAATATAGGAAGACTTTTATAGAAACACTAATAAGGCATCAAATATTCGCAAACAATATGTTTTATTTCGGCTTTAAAAAGACCTTGACAATGACTTAAAGTAAAAACTAAAGTGCCTATTCAATCTATATATATAAAAGAAAGTCGTGTTAGTTACACCACTTATAACTCAAGAACGGCAGAACAGATTTGGGTGAAAATTGGTAGGGAGGTAGCTTAGAGCCAGGAGAAGGACATAAGATACTTTTTATCCCGTTCGACAGCGTTCCCGTGTGACTTGACATGAAACGTCATTCACTATAAAACAAAAAAGAATCAGACTTGGAATAACAAAATGACAGCTATGTAATTGACGTATAATGACAGCTATGTAATGACGTATATAGATGACAATTTGATATTTGTAAGAAATCAATATGTATTGAAACTATTTCTATTAAATAAATAATTAACAATTATAATGTAATGATAGTGCCATTGCCAATTCGTATAAACAGTGAAGTGAACTATAAAACTCGGTATGGTTGAAAATTTGAGTTTTGAAATAAATTTTTAGGTGAATTGAAGTGAAGTGAAGTTTAATTAATAATGCCGCGAGCAAGACGGTCGAATATTTCCCGACAAAGCCGTAATGCAAGAAGAATACGAAATACTGCAAATGAAAGGACTGAAGAAGAACAAGAAATTGCACGTGAACAGCGCCGCGATAGTATGGCTCGACTTCGTGCTTCCCAATCACGAGAGCAAAGTGAAGCAGCCCGTGAAACAGCTCGGTTGGCAATGCGGAATCGTCGAGCGAACAACAGAGGTCAACAAATAGATAATTTGCGACGCAGAACAAGATATTTATCAAGTGCTGATTTGAATCGAGCTGCGTTTCGATACGATTGCAGCAATGATTACAGCTTGCATCAAAGCGTTTACATTGGGCAAATGGACGTTGTTTGTGAGTATTGTGGTGCATTAAAGTTTTCCGGAGAAACGGCTGGATTATGCTGCCTTAATGGTAAAGTGAAATTGCCGTTGTTGACTCCGCCACATGAGCCATTGTATTCATTGCTTTGTGGCGAAACACAAGAATCACGCCACTTTCTTGCAAACACTCAAAAATACAATGGTTGTTTCCAAATGACATAATTTGGAGCAGATATTATCGAAGAACGAGGATTTAATCCGACATTTAAGGTATTCATTTTTGTACTTACATAGAATGTAGTTAAAGAATAACTTACTTTATCTATTGGTTTGTATTATATTTGCTAATTCTGAACTCTACTCTCCCACCCAAAAATGTTTTCTAATTCTGAACTCTACTCTCCCACCGAAAAAAGTGTTTATAACCCAGTTAATACGGTCTGGTTTTTATTTTGTAGATTCAAGGACAGATTCACCATCGAATTGGATCATTACTACCTTTCGAAGATACACAGAATAAATTTTTACAAATATATTTCATGGGCAACATGGAAGAACAACTTGATCGACGCCTAGGGATCAATGCAGGAATGAAGCGAGCAATTCTTCAAGACTTGCAGTGTCTGCTTCATGAACATCATGCGTTGGTCAGGTTGTTTAAGAGTGCTTTAGAGCGCATGCCAAATGATGACTATAAAGTTGTCATCAAAGCAGATAAACGACCATCTGGAACACACGAACGCACATTTAATGCTCCAACATTGGACGAAGTTGCCATCCTGATTGTTGGTGAACAATTGGAAAAACGCGATATTGTGCTTACAAGTCGCGATTCTGGGCAAATGCAACAAATATCTGAAACTCATCGATCATATGACGCATTGCAATACCCGCTGATGTTTTGGCAAGGAGAAGATGGATATTATTTTAATATTAAAATGATAAATCCATTGAATGGTGAGTATCAGTATCATAATTTATTTCATTTATTTGTGAAAGACACTGATTTAAAATAATGCTTATTAAAAAAATAGTTAATGTCAGTATTGTTTGCCTTTGAAATGGTTAATTATCAAATTTTTAATTTCAGGTGAAGAAACTACAAAGAAAGTTAGCTCAATGAATTATTACGCATATCGTTTGATGATTCGTCAAAATGCTGACAACTATTTGCTTCGGTTTCGTCGATTGTTTCAGCAGTATTGCGTTGACATGTATGTAAAAATAGAAACGGAACGTTTAACATTCATTAGGTTGAACCAAGCCAAACTGCGTTCTGAGGAGTACATCCATTTACGTGATGCAGTTAGTACTGAAGGAAATGCAGCTAATATTGGTCGATTAACTATTCTGCCGGCGACGTACATTGGTAGTCCACGTCATATGCATGAATATGCACAAGATGCAATGACATATGTTCGTCATTACGGTCGGCCAGATCTCTTTATTACTTTTACCTGTAATCCAAAATGGATAGAAATTACTCAATTGCTGCTTCCCGGACAAACATCAAGTGATAGACACGACATCACAGCACGTATATTCAGGCAAAAAATTCGGTCCCTGATGAACTTTATTGTTAAGCAACGCGTCGATGCTGGATGTATTCAATCGAATGGCAAAAGCGAGGCCTGCCGCACGCACACATTCTTATTTGGTTAGTGGAAAGAATTCAGCCTGACCAAATAGATGATATCATATGTGCTGAGATTCCTGATCACGAAGTCGATCCAGACCTACATGATGTTGTTACTACTAATATGATTCATGGACCGTGTGGTGCCATCAATCCCCAATCACCTTGCATGGTCGATGGAAAGTGCTCTAAACGATATCCACGGAAATTAACGGCGGAGACTGTCACTGGCAACGATGGTTATCCGCTGTATCGGCGTCGATCACCAGATGACAACGGTCGAACTGTCACAACGAAAGTGAAAAGAATGGATTTCGTTGTCGACAACAGTTGGATTGTTCCATATTCGCCACTTATTTCTAAAACGTTCAAGACACATTGCAACGTTAAATACTGCAATTCAGTTAAGTCCATAAAATATATTTGCAAATATGTCACGAAAGGCAGTGAAATGGCGGTTTTTGGATTGCAATCCTCGAATACCAACGATGAAATTTCACGCTATCAAGTTGGTCGTTATGTGAACTGTAATGAAGCGATTTGGCTAATTTAGGTATTTAATTTTTTTTGTATTTTTTCCAATAAAAAAAACACAATCTGCTTATTTATTGCCATTAACGCGGAACAAAGTTCGCCGGGTCAGCTAGTATATTATATAATACGAATTCTTAAATTAAATCTTCTACGTTGATTAACGTACTCTATATGCATGATGATTTTTAAGTTATTTCCTTCCTCATAATAATTTTGATTGTACCATTTGTTATGAAGTACAGAAATAATATATATTCAAAACAATTTCTTATGTAAACACCAGTCATAAATTTATTAACATAATTAAATATTTATATCTCCTTAAAATATAATTTGTTCGTACTTCCCAAAACATTATATGATTTTATTATTACTGTTTACCACAAGTATTTGCCACCATGACCACCATAACCATAACCGGAGTAGCTGCCCAAATCACTGCTGATACCTCCGGCGTAACCACTGCTGTAGCCGTGGCCAACAGCAATGGGGTAGGCTGAAGAATACGATGAGTAGGAAGAAACGGGAGCAACGTATGACTTAACAATAGGTGCAGCAACATAAGATTTTACTATTGGAGCAGAAACATAAGATTTAACAATTGGAGCAGCTACGTAAGATTTCAACACAGGAGCAGACACGTAAGACTTGATAATCGGTGATGAGTGGACTTGGTAACGGGATACTGTTGAAATCGCTGGCGCGTATGGAGCATATGAATATGCGGGTACGACCGCTTTGGCGACAACTGGAGCAGCGTAGACAGCTTTTGAGACAAGAGGTGCAGCGTAAGAAGGAGAGACGTAGGTTGAGTAGCCGCCATGACCATAGCCAATGCTAGAGCCGTAGCTGATAGCGGAGCCTTCCCAACCGCTGGCGCTCACAAAGCCGATTAGGCAGGCGAGGGCGGTGAACTGGAAACAAAAGAAATTTGTTATTAAAAATTTCATGACCGGCTATAGTCAAAGACTATCCGGTTACCCGTCTAATATATTTTTTTAATACTGTAGCTCAAACTGGTACTTAGGATACTTTTTACCATACTCGAAAACACTTAAATCTAGTACATATAGAGGCATAATATGTTGAATAAAGTTCTTAAATTAAAAAATTACACAATATAATTAAAAATTAAATTCAATAATTAACAAATGTTAAGTTGTATTATAGTCCCCTATTACGCAACAGGCTTAAAAAGGATCCAACTAATTCAACATACCTAAAAACACTTTTGAAGTTTTACAAAAAGGCAAGTGACTAAGCCTTCTTTCAGATCATCTAGTTAAAAAGTAAATTTATGTTCTAAAATTTGTACATAGTAAAAAACTAACAAGACATAATTTATCGACTCGGTCGAGTTACACTCTGTTGGTGTGCATGTATAACTTATTGTTTCTAATAATGTTTGTACTTCAGTATAAAGATATGGTTATACATTTTGAAACTTCTGGTTTGATCCCGTCTTATTTTCACACACCTCGTCTGTATCTTGTTTTCTTTGTAAAAGAGACACCTCACAAAGCATGTCAACTAGGTAATAGGTACTTAGTTGTCGTCACTTTCAAGGTTGGCTCTTTGGCAATTACAACATAAGTAGAGCAGGTGATTGTCATAAGACGCTTCTTTCTACTGTACTTAAGTTCGTTTAGGACAACTATATAAACGTTACTTAAATTTGTCGAGAACCAAAAATGATAATTAAAAGATATTGGTAAGTTATAAATATATTTATAGATGAATCGCTAGTAGTTTTGTTACGTAAGAACTTTTGAATATTACTCATGAATTGTAATGTAACAAAGCTACTTGAGTAACTAAACAGAGTGAATTGAATAAATATATAATAGAAGAATTGCTTCCTATTGAGATAGATAGACATATATTTAGCAATATGAATGATTTTATCGTTTATGTAGCAGGTACTTTTTAAGTCAAAATGTTGCTTTCAAGTTTAGAAAAACAATACCTATATCATATATACATATAAAATGGGGCCTAAAAAGTCTCAAGAGAAACAAAAGAAAAACAGCGCCACACAAAATGTTTTTGAAAAGGTTTTAGAGTGTGTGTTTTTGATTTTAAAACAAAAGATGTTCATAAACATAGTATAGTATAACTCAAATGACTCACGACTCTAAAACGTTTTATGATTAACAATCAAGCTGATTGCATACAAGTGACAGACATTGTGAAAGCTGTACCTATCTGATAGCGGTGATTTTAAACCAGTATCGATTGATTCATCCAAAGGCCAAGTGTTACTTAATGAGAACAGGATTAGGCAAGTCCTCGAGTAGATCTAGAGTAATAGTAGCATGGGCCGTTAAGGTTCCGAAACCGAAGCTATGTAAGATCTAAAGCTAAGAAGATAAGTAAATTCGGTGGCAGATCTTTTAATAGCTACAGTTAAGTTATTGGTAGTGTAGTAATAATATTTGTTTGTCAAAATATATTAATATAGAAGCCCTGATTTATTAAATTTGTTGATCTAATTAAATTTCATTTCCAAACATTTTTTCCCCTCTTTTTTAACAGCTATTCAATTTAAAATAAGTAAAAATAGTAAATAGTAATTAAATGAAATACTAAAAACAATTCAATAATTAATATTCATTTGAAAACATTCTAGTCTTGAACAAAAAATATAAAATATATTTTTAAAATAAGTTAAATTTTAAAAGATGGTGATATCTATGAAAATAATATCTAGATTTGCAAAGATTAGAAGAACTCGCTTTAGAACCAAAGCTAAGAACAACCAAAACAAATCTATTACAAGACAAAACACAAAATAAGATCCATTACGTTAGACCAAAAGCGTGGCATACTCTGTTTGCATAACGTGCATAAAATATAAGTTAGCAGAACCCTTTTGTGTTAGACGTACTACATCAGTCGGTACAAAAATAGTAAACAGTAATATTTTTTTAACTTGACACATTTTACACTGCCATCTAGTCCTAAATTAGGCAAAGCTTGTGCTATAGTAACCAAGCAACTGATAAACATATTTATATGGTTAAAACCCATAAATATTACAAATAAATAACACCAGAAATAGAAGAAATAATAGTAATCTTTACTTTATATTTTGCATTTTCATTCATATTTATATGTGCATAACTAAATAACTAAATAAAATAGTACTAAAACAATTCGAGAGTAAATAGTTGCTGGTCACAAAAGTTACAGACTTTTGTTTTAATAAATAAACAAACAAGTGTGTTTCTGATGTTTTCTTGTTAATTTATCTGAAGGGAATAGATGTAGCTATACCTAATATAAAAATATTAATATTTTGAACTTTAATTCCATTATGTGAAGCAGTGGAAAGCCGAAGAGTTCTGTCAGCAGATTATTTGCTTAATGAAAAATAAAAATCTTAAAAAAATATTTCAGAGACTTTACTTAGAGATTATGTTATCAGTAGTTTCTAGAATATCACAAAATTTAAAGAGCTATTTGCTTTGGGATCGTTTTGGACTTTTTTGTGATCCATTAAGATTTTTGGTATATGTTTGAGTATGAGCAAAAACAAAACAGTTGGAAGCGGTGCGCTGTTTTATTAACGCAGTCTAAGAACCATCAAGGTTAGAGAGAGGTATAATGGCTCTCGCAAGCATTACATCGAAAACTTAACGAAAACAGTAGTCATTGTACTACTTATCTAGGTTGTATAATACATATAAAATCCATATAACATTTGGTTCGAGTACTTTTAAGGCTCTCTTCAAAGCGTAATCCCTTGAATCTCGAAGTTTATAATCCGTAATCTCCTCATTCTACACTTTGTTGTGATATTATATTGCATACTTAGTTTACACTGTTGCGATGAGCATAATTATCAAACAACGGCCTTGTTTAGCTAATATTAATCCGACCGTGAAATGATTTAAAATATGCTTTTTGTGTCTAATAATTCTAACCAAAATCGGGTACGCTTGCTTATTAAAGATCTTATAATTAATTTTAGATACGCATTGTAGAGCAAGATTCAAATTCCTGTTGATAATGATATTACTTGAAATCTTCGTCTTCGAAATGTCTCTTTTTAGAACATGTAAGATTATATTCAGTGTATATACATTATTTTTGTAAAAATTGTAAATTCCCTTTAAAATTTGCGACAAACTTGATGTTCATTTTTTGTTTAATAACACACTCTTGAACTTGTGAATAAATTGTAACTCATATAATTAAATATGCAAAATCAACCTGTCTAGGTACAATTTCCGACATTAATATAGCCCGTTCATATTTGTGTTGATGTTAAAACTAAAGATTTGAATAACTTTTGAACTATTTTATCAGTGATATCATTTCACTTTACGAAAGTTCTCTGTTACAAATAGAGCATTTTGATTTTACACATTTATTTTAAAATCCCCTGTAAAAATCACACTGTGTGTAAATATTTATCTGTAGACGTCAGGACGGTAAGCGAGTTACTGAGTTGAACCTGCGAAAGGTCGCGATGAGATGTAGTTGATTGTGCAAATAACACTATTCTTACCTTAGCGATCATCTTGATGTACGTTGTTGGCTTTTGATGTTCCGAATGTTGGCCAAAGCGAAATTGTCAGCTTATATAGTTAACGAATTCACAAAATAAAGTGGCCTCGCTATTGTCAAGTTTTTAGGTGATTCTAGCAAAATAGCGCATAATTGTACTACAAACGATGTGCATAAGGTCTTTTTTTTAATTAAAATGTTTGGATGTATGATATTATATAACAAAAATTTTAACTGAAGGTGAACTAATTTTCATTACAAGCAACTGTTTATTAACAAGGAAATGGAAATATTTATGTATGTAGCAATAGCCCATCACCATTGGTTTTTGGTTAGAGTAGTATTTTGGAGTTGCATTTGTTAAACAGTATTTTCGAAGAAGTAGAAGTAAACGAATATCTTGAAGTTACTGAATAACTTAAGACGCGGAAAATGTTATTCCTGAGTCTTATTTTTAGTTGCATAGTACAGCTTACAACACACATGCGAGAGAGACTGGCAATGAACAAAGAATCGCAACTTCCATGTATCTAGTTATGTATACTCTTCAGCTATTAGCTTCAGCTATTATTACTATTAGCTACCATCACAGTAATAGAACAAAAAGGTCTTCTCTTCTTATTACATGATAAATATTGTAATAAGAGGTCTAAATAGTTTTATTTGACTCTATTTTGTGAACTTTTGGTTCCTATATTGTCAGGAAAATCTATATTTTTTCATATTATATCATGGCTTGTATTATATTTTACAGGGTCTGTGTAACTTTATAACAGGCTATCTTTTATCCGCGGCTCTGCCTGCTTCAATGTCAGTTAAAACGGTAAAGAGTAACCTATTTCTTTTCTTAGGAATTAAAGCTTCTCCATGCCAAATTTCATTCAAATCGGTGCAGTGGTTTAGCCAAAAAAAGCGAAAGTGGCAAATAGTTACTCTCGAATTTTTAATATTAGTACAGAAAATTCAACTATTCATATTATTAGGTGCCATATAGTTGGCCTTTCAATATGTTCTTCTTGAATTTGATTGAGTCAGTCTGTTTTAATATAGTATTGGTCAAATAGAACTCAAAATAACAAGTAATTATACTTTCAGTTCCCTTATTTTAAGCTTTCATGCCTTAATTAGTGAATACAGGAAAAACTTAGAGAATCCTTTTTTACAACAAAATTGTTGTCTCTAAGGTGTAAATTAATAAGTTTTACGCAAGTAAAACTGCATGAAATAGGTAGCACATAATACTTACAACATTTCTATATAAAGAGCAATAAATCATTACCTACGTATGCTCTTTTACACATTTCATAATGTCGCTTAACCACTTTTATTGCAATTTTTAATGCTTATACTGGCTACATGTTGAAACTTGTTAGGACATAGTAGCAAGTCAGTTAAAGTAATAGACAATTAATAAGGAAAATATTAATCGAAAAATATTATCTTACATTCTTGAAGTAAAACTTATTAACACTGTTATTCTACTAATTAATCAAATTAAAACTGCCTCATTAGTCCAGTGGTTCATCAAGAGTGGTGGACTGTCGATTAATAGGTCTCCGGTTCAATTCCCTGATCGGACTGCTGTTGGATATTTCTTACATGAAATTCTTAATAGCAACCCGGAGTATGGTAGATGGCGTTGTTTCCCGCCCGTGCCTCACGGAGCACTTTAAGCCATCGGTCCCGGTTGTCATGGACATCTATGGCAATCGTTATTGGGAAGTCAGTGCCCTCAAATATACTAACAACTAATTCAATCTGATTGTTATAAATTGTTCCCACGGCAGTTACGTTCTGTGGGACCACTGAATTACTGGATCACTTAGAAAGCACTCGTTCGGGTCACTGCAAACTGGATGTCAGTATGAACTACTAAACGGCATCCGGCAAAAAAAGCACCTGCAAAAAACGGTATTTCCCCGTATGAACGTGCCCTAAGGACTTCTCCCCAAAAATTAGGAAGTTTTTAAAATCCCGAAATCCACTAATTTCCACGTTTCCCCATCCAAGTGAGTTTGACTTCTAAAAACTAATGTAACAAGTTCCACCAAGTGCCGACCATCGAGAATATTAACTATAATTATAAAATTTAATCTATTTACTTGTATATTTATATGAATAAAGTACCTCTAAAATTATTTACTCCAGTAAGTATTAAAAAAGAGTCTGAATTAATGAGGAAATACCAATACTTTTCAAGGTAGTAGAGCCACGCTGATTTCAGCACGAACGGGCCGGCTCGACCGGGGCGGTACTACCCTCGCACAGAAAATCAACGTAAAATGACAGCGATCATGCTGTCGTGTTTCGTTGGTGAGTGCGAGACCGGAGGCCCAATGATGCGAAAGCATCACTAGCCCGCCATGGTGTGGGTCATCATGCTGCATTGTTGCATTGTCTGCGTTAGCAGTATGGTGACCATCACTCTTGGATTCTGCTTATGCTTTCCATCAGGCAGAGTAGAGTCATTATGGCAGGGTCAAATATAAAAAAAAAAAAAAAAAAACATATATACTGGGAAGTTTAGACAATAAATTCGGAAATCTTAGTTTTATTAGTTTAAACATTAATACTTCATTAATCAGCTTATAAACACACCAAGGTTATAAGCTTGATATTTAAGAGATGCATCTACGACATTTACATTATTTTCTAGGTTAGGTTTGAACGTATATTTGACAAAATCTGAATTGCTAAAAAGCACAGAGCGTGTTATTGCATTATCGATACTTATAAGTTATTTATACTAGTACTATTGGTTTCGTTTGTCTATTATACTAGCATTTTAACATTGTAAGGTCAAAGGCGGTTCAAAGTTCGTTGACCTAAAAGCTTGTCGGCTACTTGTGTGGAGTCACGACTAAATCGCCTATGTGAAGAAATGCACATAATATACATGTCTAGTTTCGTCAGCGTACCTAGCCAATTATGCCCTGTGGTTATTTTTTTAAATTAATTGAACATGATTGATAACATGTAGTGATAATTTGTTATAAGTTTTGTTACTTATAATAAGAGGTTATTATCAATTGAAATGTGATTGAAGTCTGTGCGTATAATGGTTTTTAATCTAATAATATGGTATTAGGTCAGATAAAATAAAACCTTTTAAAGTCTAGTTTAAAAATAAATCTGTTTAATTATGCAAATTTATGGAAATAATTTTTGTCACATTTTAAACGTTTTGCTGCATGCTTTATATTATGTCGATGTTGTTCAATTTAATTAAAATTACAGACAAATTATGTTTCTTATATTTGAGCTATATATATGTCATCTTCATAGTATGCCAAACTTTTTGACTTTCCGGATAATAAATAATTTTAAATTCTTAATGTTGCTATTTTAATTTACTTTACATCGTTATTCATTTCTATTTTTAGATTTTTATTTATTTCTAATATTTTCTAATAAATTCATCAAAACATCAAAATTATGCATAAAAAACAAGTAGTTGATTATGCTTAATCTTATATATAAAAATCAATTGCTGTTCGTTTGTCTCGCTAAAACTCGAGAACGGCGGGGCCGAGTTAGCTGATTTTGGTTTTGAAATGTTTGTCGTAGTCCAGGGAAGGTTGAAACGGTGAAAAATTGAAAATAACTTGACAATCCAAATGTCACGCGTACAAAGTAGTGGACACAGCTAGTGTCATTGTATATATGTATGTGCACAATATAAGTGTCAAATGTAATAATGATAACCAATTTGAGTCTGCTAATAAAAGCAGGTTACTTGTTTTACATAAAAGTAAATAAATTTGAATCTTTTCATTTAAGTAATATCGTTTTATTAATAAAAAAAGCTTATACGAGAGATATTTATTAACCTCAATGATTCATTTACCTTACTGACCATATCATATTTTAGTATGCGCACATTAACATAACAAAAACAATTACCCAATTGATAACCTCCTTTTTCGGAAGTCAGTCATAAATACGCTTAAGGTTAACTATCAGAGTCATGGTCATCTGTTAACCAATTTCTACCCATCGTTACTCGTGGTTTTACATGACGTGTTTGATGGTAAACCTAACACAAGGAGTGGGTTAGAAATTGGAGAATCATTACTTGATCTAAATTTTTTTAAAGATAACTCCCGCATTGGGAATATTCATTTTATGTCGCAGGGGATTTTACGAACTTATATGAGACAAAAACAAAGAAAACCTAGACTCCGGACAACAAATTGCGGATCACACAAAGTGTTGTCCCATGTGGGATTTGAACCCGCAACACTTGGCGCAGTAGGGAGAATCGTGGTGACCACTTAAACCACTTTTTTTTTTTAACTTGTGGAAACCCCCTAGGGCCGTCACCCCGCCGGGGTTTGCGGCGGGGTGGTGTGTCAGAATCAAACCGACTAAAACCACACGGTGTGCCACTCTGCGCCTGAGACGGGAGGGATCAGAGAACTGCTGTTATTAACACATCCGGATCCCTCCCAGCGCTCGCCCGCACATAAGCGGGTACCGTCTGCTGGAAGACTCTCAATTTAGGTGACGTACGGCACACGCATACGTCGCGTCGGGGAGCGGCCCACGACGTGGACCATGAAATAACAGGGCCTCCGTCTTGTCCAGGGCCACCCGCAAGCCCAGCGCCTCGTTGCGCCCGACCATCAGAGAAACACCAATGGTGGCCAGGCGCGCCGCCTCCTGGAGACCACTTAAACCACTAGACCAACCGTACAGTCATTGTAACAATATTTTAAGGATGGCATCCTTAATGTTGCAAGCCATACTGTACTGCAGAAATGCCAGTTTTGCATGTTGGTGTACAATTTAGTTGATTTTCATATATCATCGGCACCTTTAGAATGGGAGTAATACATATGAAAATTCAAATGACATTGTTGTAATACGAATTTAAATTGATTAAAGATTTCAGGTGAAGCTATCTTTCATACTTACTTTTCAGCTTTAAATGATGTTATGAAAATTTCTATAATATGAGTTTTCTGTTTAAAATAGAACTGTAGATAACTACTATCAATAATGTAATATCACCTTTAAGACTGTGCGGTTTTTGCTGTTTCTTTAAATTACTCAAATATGAGTTTTTTAACGAAAACAGAAGTGTGAATACTATCAATAATGAGACATCATCAATATTTCGACCTTTAAACCAAAGTAGATGACTTTTAACTCAAATGTCACATGAATAAATGGAAGTGATTCACACCGTTTACACGTCAGTGTGCACATTATTAATTTATCTAATGTTATTGCATGTATTGAAATGTGTTTTATTATTACGTGTAATGGCATATAACCTAAAATTAAAATGTACGATTAAAACTGATTCAACATGTAAAAATAAAAAATCTAGGAATTACGAATTTCCTGTTTGAAGGCGAGAAAAAAATTTGGAATTGTCGCAAATTGAAAACTGTTGTTAAAATATACTTAAATTTGAATCAAACATAAGACATTTCAAGGAATCTAAAAGCCAATCTAAAGTATTTGGTATTAAATACTAAGGTTTTCTTATGAATAGTTCAGAAAGCATTGATTTACGATGTTAAAACATATGTGGATATATAATTTACAATTCTTTTGCGGAAAAGCGAGATAATATCCTTTGGCAAAAGTCCAAATATTTATTTTCTAGGTGAATAGTATGACCATTGAATAACTTTGAATTCACTGCGGAAACTTCGACCGTCTCTTATAAATAAAAATAAAAGTATTTTCATATCATTATTTGTAGGCACAAAGCCCTCTGTTTTCTTTAGAATTTTTTCCATGGGCTATGTAAAATACCAAAAAAAATGTTCTTGATTTCATTCTATTAAAGGAAGATTAGTATTTTTCAATCAATAATAGTAACAATCAGGGGCGGTTCCAGCCTGGCATTGTACGTTACCACACGTCCGATTCTGTTCAGATATTCACCGATAATGCAAACCCTTTGATTCATGTTTTTCGACAGCAGAAAATCGCCGAACACGCAAAACACTTCTAAATTTTATGCCTCTCACAAACAAACTAAATGTGTTATATAGCTAAAACTGTGAACATATGTTTGAGACGAGTGTATCAACATAACAAAATAAAAAAACCGATAATCTAATGTACGTAGCCTGCGATATTTGAAAATATGAAAAACATAGTACGTGTATAACAAATTCTAGGGTTTCATCTGATTTCCTTAGGATTCCATCACCAGATTCTGATAAAGTGGCAATGGGATCACATGGGGAGCATACTCTTTTAAATACAAAAACATTTTTTTAAATCGGTCCTCAATTGACTTAGTAATCAGTGTACATACATAAAAAATACCAATCAAATTGAGAACCTCTTCCTTTCAGAAGTCGGTTAAAAATATAGTTTTAATACATTGAGTTTGTAACCCTTAAGACAATTAATAGTAATAACTAAGCATGTCATCTAAAACACTTCTTTTACAGATAAGTAATGTAAGTTAAGAGTAATGTAAGACAGATTAATAATAGAAATAAACCAAGAGTAAGCCGCTTTAACACATAACATGGGTTTATTATGGTTGTTATAAAAGTTAATTAAACTGAAATGACGTAACACATCATAAAGATGCCATCTTTGACACGGAATCTAAAACATTTGCCCGGTCGTAATTCACAGAATGAACATTGCGCGAGAAGTTTAGAGTTGTGCGAATTATACCAATTTGTGTAAGAAGTCCTAGTTAAATTTAGATTTTGTCGAAATTTTTCTCGGGTTCGGTTTTCTTACAAGTTAAAGCAGTTAAGTCAGGACTGTCACAAACAAACCTACTCATTTTCGCATTTATTATTTTGAATTATTATATTATTATAATTATATAATAGGATTGAATATTTTACTATGTAATTAAAAATATTTGAAATAAATAAAGGTCGTTTTTTACAACTTAATTGTTTTTGTAACTTAGTTTAACTTTTGTATCTATTTTTTGGCCCTATGTAAAAATTTATCAACAATCGTTAATGGTCCACTGTTTGATATTATAACTCTAAGTAGAAAGGAATCTTAATCATAATTCTCATCAATACAGTTGTACAAAATAATTCCAAAATTGAGTATTCATTTTGACTTTTTATTAGCAAACTTAACCGACTTTTCTCGCTTTTCAAGCCATTAGGTACCTAAGTTATCATTCCACTTTCATAGCGAAATACATTATTAAAATGTAAGTAGGTATCCTGTACTTATCTACCAAATTGAGTTTTGCAAATACTATAAAATACTAAAAGAAGTTATTAAACAACATTCGTTCTCATTCGTATTCCTACATTAATATTAATGTAGCCACTTACTTGGGAACCTTGCTGTACTTTGAAAGTAATTATACGGCTGAGCTATTTAGATAACTTTCGTGCTTATAATTTAGTTCATAGGAAATTAAAAAATCATTCATAATTACAATTAATTCATAGTCTAGATTCATCTATGTATAATATGTATGTATTTACAAAAAAAAGTATAATATGTATTTGTATCAGTTGTCTAGTCCCATAACACAAGCTATGCATAGCTTGGGACTAGATGGCGTTGTGTGTTAGATGTCGGAAATATTTATTTTATTTTTTATTTATCTATAAGCATATCGTTTTAAAAATACTTACCGTATTAGATTGGCAAGAAAAGGTTTAAAAAACTATAACTGTACTACGCAGTTAAGCATATGTCATCCAAGACATTATTACGAATCTATTGACACTTCATTCATTAAAATCGGTTTAGTAGTTTAGCCACTATGCATGGTAGATCACACAAACATACATAGACTGACCATCGGGTTCTCATATCCTCTGGGAATGTAGTCTTTGGCACAATGAACGTAATATAATGCTAAATAGCTTACAAATGACATCTGGGGTGGTATACAATGAAGATCTTATGTCAACTGCGATGAATTTTCGTGGGTTAAGGCGATTCTGCCATACATACTATACAAATCAAATCGGTTTGAAAAAGGTGTCTGTCTATTTTGACTTTGTTTTGTCTCCCGCTTTGCTAAGGAGGGAAGTGGACTTATTATATTTCAAAATCCTCCAGTTTATTTCTAAATCATTTCGTTGCGGGTTCCAAGACAGTTTAATGATAGAAAAATAAGCGTGATAAGAGAAACTTTGTAATACCATGATGAACCATGAATAAATACAAAGTCCTCCAAATAGACTAATATATTGTTACTGTGGGAGTGTGCCTTATAAAAAAGAAGAAAAAACTACTCACAACATAGAACTAAACATTTATTCTAATGTTCCTATCTATAAATCTTCTCTTTTTTTAAATATCTAAATAATATAAATATCTAGTTTAAACTTGTTTTAAAACACGCACAGGACACTATTAAAATCTAATCTATGTCAGGTGAGAAATAAAAACGCTCAACTTATCATTTTCATCCCAGCACTCAAAGATGGCATCACTAGTTGCGTGACACGGGTCAAGGTGCTTCAACGCTTTCTACATGGTCGTGTAAAGACAATATGATATTTTAATGATACATATCTTCATATTAAAATAACGAGAACCTATTGTTACGGATTGTTTCAGTTTCCAACGCCATATTAATGTCTATAATTATTCAGTGCAAATAGAGTGCATAAAAGTAAACAAATTTTATCGCAATAGTGACTTTGAAGGGTAAATTTGTGTGAAAATACGGAACAAAATAAAACTCAATCCATACTAATGTCATAAATTTTAAAATAATTCTGTCTGTCTGTTATCTGTCGGACAAACCGCTTCACCGATAAATAAAAATGAATCGTCGCAATGTATATACGCGCATAAGAACCGATTGACTGCACCAAATTCGATGATTCTTTTTTTCCATGGTATCCTTATTGTTAGGACAAGTTTTGTATAGAAGAAAATTAATAGATAACCGGGTCAGCTAGTATTTAATAAAGTTGCCAATATATACCCTGTTTCGATTCGAATGTGTTAAAAAGAACACATCCACTTGTAATAAAAGTAAACACTATTACTATTATCAATTGTAACAAAAAGTCGGTAATACGTACTGTTTATATCTATAGATATAAAAATAATATTTTAGTTTGTGTGAAAAATCAAAAAACTCATAAACTTAGGCGCCGATTAAGCTCAAGTTATGGCATGGTTGATATACAATCTGCTTCAAAGATTGTTTTAACCATGATGTGCCAAATGTAATCAAATACTAATAAATTACTAAAAGATTTCTTTGCGTAAGCTTAAGAATTCAATTTTATTGACTTTTTATTGACTCTACTTAGACAAGGAAAGCGATCAATTTTCCGTTTACTTTTGAAACGTTTGAAAGTAAATCAATCTTGATAAAGACTCCCTGTAACATATCCTTTTTATTTAGCAGAGAGGAAAAAAGCTGAAAGATAAGAAGTTGTACCGTAAATCAACCCTCTGGCTATGCAATAAGAAACTAAGATATTATCAGGATAACTTGTTTTTTTTTAAGTTGAAGACATCAACAAATGTTACGACCCATAAGTTCAGAGAAGTTTTTAATTTTCTAGAAGTTTAAAGGGCTATAAAGAACAGCACATAGTTAATGGTTATTAAAAATTTATTCGCGTTGTATTAAACGATAAACATATATACAAAACAGAAACAACTAGATATCTATAGATGTAGATGATCACCAGCCGTAGTTAGCAGCAATACCGTTGTATGACACATGAGAGACGGCGGGGGCCGCAGAGTAGGTCAGGGACTTCACTACAGGTGCAGCGGCGTATGTGGCTATCGGAGCAGCATGGGCAGCATAAGTTGCCACGGGAGCAGCGGCGTATGTGGCGACGGGAGCGTAAGCCTTGGCATATATAGGTGCAGATTGTGCGTAGGAGACTGCGGGAGCCGAGAAGGTCTTAGTTACATATGAGGCTGCAGGTGCTGCGTACGTCAGAGGAGCTGCATGAGCCGCATATGTGGCGATGGGAGCGGCGTGCGCGGCATAAGTCGCAACAGGTGCAATAGCTTTAGCTACCAAAGGAGCAGCGTGAGCCGTCTGTGTTGAGTACGACGAGATGGAAGAGACCGCAGGTGCCACTGTCTTCACGATTGGAGCAGAGTATGCAGGTGCCGCGTATGTCGAATATGCAGAGTACGCTGGGGCGGAGTACGCGGAGTACGCTGGGGCGGAGTACGCTGGAGCAGAGTACGCGGAGTACGCTGGAGCAGCGTATGCTGTGTATGCAGGTGCTGCATAGCTTTTGTAGACTGGTGCTGTGGCGTATGTGGTTAGAGGAGCCGAGTACAAACCACCAGCATGGGCAGCTGCTACTGCGCACAGGAAGACTATTAACTGCAATAGAAATATTGTTTTAATTAGTTAAAGATATTAATATACCATCTTAAGCTACTAATGTTTACATACTCGTAGACACATCAAAGTGGTCGTGAAACATAAGAATAAATAATTATTTATTTTTAAACCAAAGTAGAATATTGGATTCATTTGTTTTTATACATCTGTATAATACGGGATTTCATGTTCATATATTGGTCTATTAATTAGAAATTTTATCCTTCATCTAAATAATGTCATGTTTATGGTAGCACTTTTTCGTTTACATTTTCAATTTTCGTTCCAATTTTTTCATGTTTTATAAAAAAAATAACGATATATTTCATACATAAATGCACTAAATCACTATAAAACAAATACCTTAGCTGCCATTTTGTTATATAAAATCCACTACGGCAAGTGATATGGAGTTAGTGCACACAAGCACTTTTATACTTTAGTCGTTACCCCCGCGCCGGCCTTAAGACTTAAGTACTAAATGTAGTTCAGCTTGTTAGAACCCTGTCACAAATATACGCCCAAAATGTATGTCGCGAATAGACATGTTACATACTTGTTTTTGAGAAACTGTAATTAGGAACGTGTTGCGAATTTAGGTTCTAAAACGGAATTAGTAAGTATATGAAGTAACCAAGAAACCTTTTTGAGAATAGTGAGTAATCGAGGTTATATTATCATCAGTTACATTATATTTTAGGATTGTTTTATTAAAATTGCCAATTGATAGAAACTCGTGCGATTACCACAGTTATAGAAAGCTAGAGTTGTATAGTTTTTAGCTAAAGTAAATCAACACTTCTATACTTAATATATAAAGCTGAAGAGTTTGTTTGTTTCTTTGGACGCGCTAATCTCAGGAACCGCTGAACCGATTTGAAAAACTCTTTCAGTGTTACATAGTAGATTTATCGCGGGATGCTATAGGGTATATATGATCACGCTATGACCAAAAGGAGCGGAGCACCCATTGGTGCTCCGCTCCTTGATAATCCATGAAACATTATCCATTGATAATGTTTCAAAAACGGGGTAAAGTTATCACACTACGGCAATAGGAAACGCAAACGAGGTTTCGTAATCAGCTAGTCTTAGATGTTAGGGAAGATTTGTTGAGAATTTAACTAAAATTTATGTTCGTAATTATTATCTTCAACAACCTTTCACAGTCCATCACAACTGGTCATATATATGCTAAACCACGATGGCCCAGCAAAGTTGATATAGGGTTTACTCTTTGCATTGACCTTGTTCTGAGTAATTTGTTCCCTTAATCCCGTCTTATGACGCACATAAAATCAATAGACGTGGTGACACTATGTATTCTTACACCACACAGATAGTATATCTATCTATATATATATATATATATACATATATTATTATTATCTATACGTATCTATTTTTATCTCAATGATCTTGACATACGATTACCAATAAATTAAATGTTTAATATTACTTAAATTGTAATACTTTATGCTTTAATAAAAGATTGTCTATTTTAAATTTCAAATAACCATATCTATTGTAAGGGTGTCGCGCTGCCACCTTTCCGATGCGATGATCGGGGTCTCCAGTCAGAACGACCAATGGGCCATCGTCGCTCGGAGAGTAGCCTCACGCCACTCGCGTACCGAGTCAAGTAGTTGACTCTAACCTTCGTTTACGTTGATGCAAATTTTTACAAAAAAGTTAATGATTGTGAATGGCCCAAAAGTAAACTATTTTCATTTGAAAATACTAACAAATCTGTTAAAAAATTTAAATCAGTAAGAAATTCATTATTTTACCTTAGTCGTTTACTTTGTAAACGCACAACTGATTATAGTTTTATCTAGTCCAATTCATTGTATATTTATAATCGTGTCTAATCGAACATGACACTTAATTTCGCTATCTACGATTTAGTTAGTAACAGATACCGTTGCAAAAGGGTTCAGATAATAAATTTTTAACTATTAATGAGTCATAATTTAATTAAGTAACTCACAAATTAGGTCTATAAACTATAAGAATTAAAACTGTGCTAATTTAAATTCAAATTAGAATTCGAACTTCGTGAGTATCAACAGATAAAAATCAACAAAAGTATCAGTAAGTATCACATCTATATAATATAAATAAAATTGGAGTGTCTGTTTGTAATATTAAAATAACAGCTTTTTAATCAATGCATGTGTATGTCTACACGATACATATACCAAAAATGTAGTTAAAAAAAAAATTGTCGGTCTGTCTGTCTGTTTGTTCCGGGTAATCTCTGGAACGGCTGGACGGATTTTGACGGGACTTTCACTGGCAGGTAGCTGATGATCCGGGGAGTAACTTAGGCTACTTTTTTAGACTAACCTTGTCCCGCGGCGTTACTCACGGTACAACAATACCGCGGGGTTCAGCTAGTTATTAATATTTACGTATTTTGTAAAGCTATGTTCAGTATTCATAAAAGTGCAATAGATTTTAGTATCCTACTAAGTTTTATTATTATGTTTTTAGGGTTCTGTAGCCAAATGGCAAAAATCGGAACCCTTTTGGATTCGTCATGTCTGTCTGGCCGTCCGTATGTCACAGCCACTTTTTCTCCGAAACTATAATAACTATACAGTTGAAACTTGGTAAGTACGTGTGATAAAAAAAAGTTTAGTAGAAACTTTTTAGGGATCCAACTGGGTAGTTGAAGTAACAATGCTTAAAGAATTAATTAACGTACGAGTAACGCCAAAGAGGTTCATACGGCAATTGAGACAAACGTGCTCTCTGATCCATGGAGTAATGTGCTCTCCATTTTTCTGAGTCGACAAATTTTCTGAGTAGATAGATTTATATGCTAAGCTCTCCTTTACGTACTCCGTATTCTCAAGAAGAAACTTACATTTCTTTTAAGTTTAATAACGTCCAGTTTTGATTAAAGATAATAATCTAATCTAAACTCTAGACTGTTATATGATCTGGTATATCCACATATTAAACGTATTGTCTTCCAACACGCCTAGCTTATACTTTTGAAAGAATAAATCTCAGTTAGTGTAATAAAATTCTTAAAAAACAATTAGGAAGATGACTTTGTTACTTTAAAACGTTGTAGTAAACTATGGCTTCCTAAACGGCTTGTAATTCGACACACACTTAATATTTTTTTTTTTTATTGCACTCGTTAACTTTATTACTAAAAATAAAAGTTTGAATTCCTTTAAAAGCGATTTCATAAAGTGGAGGAGTTTCTCAGTCAATCTCTCTGAGTCAATCAGTATAAAGTTTTCTAGTCAAGCCGGCCCAAGTTTGTGCCAAAACATGGGTCTGAGAGCCATATAGATAGTAGAGCCAGGCTGATTTCAGCAATAACCCGCCGGCTCGACCGGGATGGTACTAGAACCACCTCGCATAGAAAATCAATGTAAAATGACAGCGTTCGTGCTGTCGTTTTTCGTTGGTGAGTGCGAGACCGGATGCCCAATGATGCAGAAGCATCACTAGGCTGCCATGGTGTAGGTCACCACGCTGTATTGTCTGCATACGCAATGAGTTTCTTGACCACGACTCTTAGGTTCTGCTTATGCTTTCCATCACGCAGAATAGAGTCATTTTGGCAGGCCACACATAAAAAAAATGTTTTATCATTTACTACGAACTAGAATAGAACACTTCAAGAATACCTATGACTATATTTAACTAGTCTCGATATAAATTAAACAGATTTAGTACTTTCTTAGTCTGTCAATTATTTTGTATATTCACAGGAAACGATAGATTGACATTCGCAAGAAACTCCATTCACCAAACGTTTAACGATCAACGAGTTAAGTAATCCTTGCCCCGGGTAATTTCAAGATCTTTGCTGGCAGCTTTCGTAGATAAACGTTACGGTCTGACTCATCACTCAGGGCCTTTAAACGCTTGACGGGAAAAAATACTACACGATTTACAAAGTTAATGTTTGCTAAACATAATAACCGTACTAATTTTATTAATTCGAAAGTAACTCTGTCTGTCTGTTTGTCTGTCAGGTTTTACGGCGAAAACGATTTGGAAGAATTTCATTTTTAAGATAGATTGAACCTGGGAGAAGGAACATAAGCTACTTTTCGTCGTAATAACCGAAATATACGCAGGTGGAGCCGCGGGCAAAAGCTAACATTTAAATAAGTTCAGTCCCTCATTAATTAAACCAAAAAACGAGTAGTTCAATCATAGTACAGATGAACATCTAAAAGCATAGACTTAACACTAAGTATTGGAAGTAGCATTAACCTTTCTTAAAAGAAAATGACGCTAAGCCGTCCTGAACGTCAACCTTTTAATATTTTTTGATACTTACACTAGACTGAGATCCTCACACGGGTTTTTTGTGTGAATCGTTATAGCATAAACTTTTACTCAGCTTATTACTAAATAGAATAAATTCCTTATACTAAACAGTCCCTTAAGCTAAATCATTTAATACTCCGTTTAGAAATAGTTTAGGTACACGTTAAAGTGTTGAGCTGTGATTTAGGTCATATGTTATCAAACTATCTCTTCAGTACAGTCCGCAACCAAAATTGTTGGTAAAGTAATTAAATGTTTTTTTATGCGATAGAGACAAACGAACAGACGGGTCGTTTTCGTTTACATTAAGGATAGGCCTATATCTACCAGCTAACAGCTGTTGATCATGAAGATTAAATTTAGTTAGGTACCTTGTCCATTAGAAGTAGCTATCTTTCCTTTGAACTGAAAGCATTATTTACTCTGCTATCAATGAATATAAAATACAGTAGCACAAATGCCAAAGACAAAGACTTAGAAAAGTACCTGCCCCAATGCTTATTATAGTCACGGTATTATTTTTATTAAGAAATTCAAAACTAAGTTTCCTACGTAATTACTATACTTCATTCGGTAATGATGTCTCAGATTTAAAATCCTAATATAATCCTATTACTGTTTTTATAAAATAACTAGCTGCTCCGGCGAACTTCGTACCGCCATATTTACATATCTGTCTCAGCTACCCACAGGCAGTGTAAAGTCGCGGACAAAAAAAAATTATATGCAAAACTTGTCCTAATAATAAGGAACATATAAAAAAGAATTATTTAATTTCATGCAGCCGATCAAAAGTTATGCGCGTACATACATTTCGGCGATTTATTTTTATAAATATCTACTCGATATATTTTAGTTTGTAGGAAAAGCTATCCATGTATACCAACTTACGAGTAGAACTACACATTATTAAACACAATTAATACATTATATTAAAGGAAGTCTACTGGTCTTCGCTAAACTGATGGAATAATTACTTAGTAGGTTCACAAGTGCTATTTATAATACCTTGTAAGTAGGTTTTGGCCTACTGTAATTATGACTTTGTAATTTTGATTTTTTTAATATTTTAGAACTGAACGTAGCGAACTTGCATCTCAAGTTTTTAACCGACTACAAAAAAAAGAAGGAGGTTCTCCATTCGATCGTTTTTTTTTTGTTATGTATGTTCGCGGATAACTTCATCGTTTATGAACCGTTTTTGATGGTTTTTCTTTTATTGGAAAGAAGATATCCCAATGGTGGTACCATGATAAGGAAACTAAGATCTGATGATGGCATCCAAGAGAAATCGAGTCAAAACTTGAAGACGGTTTTGATCTAATGTTATTTAAAATCCTACTAATATTATAAACGTGAAAGTTTGTAAGTATGGATGGATGGATGGATGTTTGTTACTCTTTCACGCAAAAACTACTGAATGGATTTGGATGAAACTTTACAGTTGTATCCATATTCATAAAAATGAATCCCTATTTGCCTTGGTCACACCATCACGCTTGAACGGCTGAATCTATTTTGTTAATTCATTTTTTGTTAGATAGCCTATTTAGCGAGGAACGTTTTAAGCTATATAACATCACGCTATGACCAACAGGAGCAGAGTAACGACTGAAAATTTTGAGGAAATGAGAAAAATATATTTATTTTGGAGAGACGCAGAAGTTGCGCAGATCAGCTAGTAGCTTATACATCAGAATAACACATAAGCTACTATTTGCCGCGATAATACACGCGGGCCGAGCCGCGGGCAACAACTAGTATTTCATAAATGTTAACTAAGAAGTATTGCTTGATATACTTACTTATTAGAAATTATTACAATTGGTTCTGTGTGTATTGAATGTACCAAATTCAAGCAATGACTTGAATTTGGTACATTCAATACACACAAAACCAATAGCAATATATAATGATATATTGCAGTGAATTCTTATTGCCTTAAAAACCATCACTTCAAGAATTCTTACCGTTAAATCTAAACATAAAATTTTCCTGCTGACTGTACTTCTTCGTAGTTGTTCATATATTAGTTGCTTAAGTTATGCAAGTTTAGTCTACGAGTTCTTGTTTAAGGGCAATATTTTATAGGGTCAGTGCACATGGTATGATCTAGAATATCTAGACAATCTAGGACTATTTGAAAACTGAATATTAATCTTAAATTGAGGACTAGTTTCATTTATGATTTACTAAAGGTATATTTGCAAATAAATTTGATGTATTCCATAACTACGTGTTGTAATATTGTCTGTAATAAAGACTGTTGCCATATCTTTAGAAGGGAGTATGGTGGCTACTTATTAGAACAATAAATGAAATGTAAAAAAATAATTATCCTTTCTTTCCATTCTAACTTGGAAGCTAAGAAACAATATAAAACCTTATTCTAATAATAATTTTGTCGTTGTATCATTTCGCTCGATTCTAAAAAGCTATCGTTAATAATGTTTATTGTTGTTACTCACGTGAATGATATTTATTTATAGCGTAGATAAAATGACAAAAAAACAACAACTTATTTAGTTATTTATTTACTTTATGTTATAGAATAAACCATTAGCTGGCTATAGATGTGTACTTCGCAATAAATAAGTGTGTTTTAAAACGATATATGGTGATCTTTATTTATTGATATTATGCAGGCCAACTTAGAATTTAGAACATATAAAATTCTTGAAGCTTTTTGATATGATTGCAATGTTTCGTTTATGAGTTTAAGTGGTTGCCACGCTGCATTCTACTGCGCTAAGTATTATGGGTTCAAACCCCAAATGCGACAACACTTTGTGTGATCTACAAATTGTTGTTCTGTGTCTGGGTATTCTTTGTGTCCGTTTCATGTATAATAATAATAATAAATAAATAAATATTTCGGACATCTAACACACAATGCCATCTAATCCAAGCTAAGCAAAGATTGTGTTATGGGTACTAGACAACTGATATAAATACATATATACTTTTTTTTTGTAAATACATACATATTATACATAGAAAACACCCAAACTCTAAAGCAAATATTTGTAGATCATACAAACATTTGGTTCGACCCGGGAATCGAACCCGAGACCTCATGATCAACAGCACACCAACCGCTAGACCAACGAGGCAGTCTTATACGAGCAATTCTTTGTATGTTTATAAAGTAACCCGCGACATAGGATAAATAGCTAATGAGGTAGTTGGTTATAAAAATAGATTAAGTTTTTAATAGTTCAAGCCTTTTAAAAAGTATTAATTAGTATTAGGAAACTATAAGTCAAGGCACATTTTTAATAACTTAAGCCCACCTTGCATTCTACACATACCGGTTAATAGGAAGTTTTCTAATTTATTAATGAGCTATTAATCCGTATTTAGTGCATATTGAATATTTCAATGACTTTATTTTATTTATCCTACTGATTTACTAAGTCAGGCATAAGTTATCATTTAATGTTCTAAGTCTGACAAGGATTTATATCTAATATATAAAATTCTCGTGTCACAGTTTTAGTTGCCAAACTCCTCCGAAACGGCTTGACCTATTCTCATGAAATTTTGTGAGCATATTGAGTAGATCTGAGAATCGAACAACATCTATTTTTCATCCCCCTAAATGGTAAGGGTCACCCATCCTTAATTTTTTTTATGGCAAAACGACGTTTGCCGGGGCAGCTAGTATATATATGTATATATATATATATATATTTATATATTAGTACTGTATCATACGGCATTAATCTATATTAAAAAAAAAGTGATTTTTTGCTTTTTATGTTTAAATGGTTAAACCTATCCTTTAATTATTTTTAACCTCTTTCTCAATTTTCTCACATTTATGCCCCCAATGAACAATTCAGTGATTACTATGAGGAATTGTAACAAAGATTATTAGTACCCATCCAGTACTTTCTTATCTAAAAATACTTTAAATTGTTGTTGTTGTTGTTAACTTCATGGTTGCCTGTAAGATATTGCCTTGGAGCGATAAGGCCGCCACTTGTACATACTTCATAATAGTTTTAAGTTTATCATATATTTTTTATACGCTGGTGTACAATAAAGAGATTTATTATTATTATTATTAAATTAAAACTCCGGTTTAAATCCGATAGTTCAAATTGAATTTGTTTCAGATTCAATTTTATCAAATAAGAGAATCATATTTCATTGACATCTCTATGTATCTCCCTAAAATATTGCAGTAGGGAATCAGTTGTTTAGAATACAAGAGTGAGGGTAAGGATAAAAGATAAAAATGTTCCGTCGACATAACTAGTAACTATGTATATTCATAAAATTATGTAGTGTTTAGAGCTTAGGATATAAGAGAAGGATATTTGACTAATTTTACGGAGTTTGATACCCTTCTTTTATAGACAGGGTAAAAAATATTTTCCGGACTCCGGCTCTCTCCGGGACATCAGTTATGTGGTGATTCCACTAAAAAGCACCCGTTCAGCGGTCTCTTTCTAGAGTACTTCAGCCTCACACCTCCCTATCCACCAGAATGGCAGGAATCATTGCAGGCGGGACGAAGATTGATACCTAGTAATGCGAATTATGTTTTGTTAAAGATACAGAAATAGATATCTTACATTAAAAATATGTTTTGATCAATCGCGATCAACTTAATTCCTCAGTTCCTATTAAACAACTTACTTCCCAAGGTATTTGTGTTGACATTGAAGGAAAAATAAGTATTATATAAAAATAACATAGTTTTTAGTTCATTAATGGAGGTCAAATGAATAAATAATCAGATGTATGACTCATTTGTTAGTTTTTCTCAGTACTTTACCTTGAATGGTTCAATTATTTCATTATATTACAATATAACTTTAAATTTTCCGCATAGAGAACTATTTCCTTAAATATTAAAGGAACACCCAACTATTTAATCTCCCTTGAGAAACTAATGTTACTTTTAAGGGAGTAGATTTCTCTCTTTAAAAATGGTTTACTATTACCATCATTATAATAATAACTTTCATTTATCTCATCTTAAGTATATATTCAACACAAACATTACATGATCGTTTCTGAACTTTAGTCTGTAAAAGGCATTGTCTTAACTTCTCCACCTACGCAACTTTCAAACCGCCTAGTCCTCTAGTTGATTACTAAATACTGTTATAGAGACCGGTTATAGGTTCCTTTGGCGATAGAGGGACGCCTGGATTGTAGTAGCAACGTGCCGAGCAAGTGATTAGAGCGTTAGTCGAACACACTTCGATTCGTTTGTTTTGATTTGTTGCACTAATGGTCGTTTTTTACCAACGTCCCCTAAATTTAAGAGAGCACTTAGAGCGAGTTAGGTAACCCTTAACGATATTTTCGTTTTCACTAACCTTTAGGGGCTACCTAAACGCTTAGGTGTCTCCTTAAATTTAGTGGCTCGAATTTTGATCACCTAACCAACTTCTAACAAGGTGATAAAGAAACTTAACGTACGTTTAGCTAATTATTGAAATAGAGGAGTTATGGGATGATTCCAATATTATAAAGAATTTAAAGGTAATAATTAATCGTAGTTTATTCTATAAATCGAGAATACACTGTGATAGGCTAGATATCTTTACAAAATATGACGTTATAAATTGTTACAATATTTAGGTTAACCAAGGACTGTTATTTTTATATGTGTAAAATTTAACAAAAAAAATTATATCCTGATAATAGGTAATACAGGCCCAAATATAAATTAAATATACAAATATACTAGGTAGGCTGCTCATTCCTAAAAAAAACTAAATCTATATATTTTCGCTTTATGGAGAATTTTATATTAATTTATAATAATTTTAATAGATTATGTTTTACTAAGTAGCTACATGTAGTTAAATATTTATTTTTTATAACCTCAACGACTAGCAGTCCGTGTGAATATAACACGTGGTATAAATTTTTGGCAGTTGTCAGTTTGGCGTTTCGAGACATTGGAATTTAAAACAGAAATCACAAAAGTTGGTGGAAATTAAACAAAAACATATTCTATCTCGTATTTTAAATATATATATATAATACGAAATAGAATATGTTTATATATATAAATATACATATATATCTTAGTAATAATAATTAATTTAATAATTTAATATTGTAGAAATAGACAATTGATTGACGGTTTTTAAAATTCCTACAAAATAGGAGATTCTTAGTTAGGTGTCATTTAGCATGGTGAAAACGAAAGTAGATAAGATTTATATTTGAAAACTACCTACATTAGGGGGTTCCCAGTTAAGAGATGGTTTAAGTATAGTTGGTGAAACGGGCATAAGTGTACCATGCGCGAACTTACCCCCCACTACGCCGAAATCTGGCCAAGTTACGTCTCGATGTTTACTAAAATGTAGGGAATATCGAAACCAGTTGTGGTGATTCATATCATAATTAGTTAATAAATTCAAAACAATTATCGCTTCCGAAACGGAATACCCTTTTAACTCTATTTTACTCAAAGATTTTAAATTGTACTGAATTAAAGCTTTTATATCAACAGCCTTTAATAGTATAATGTAATAGTCTACTGTTGGATATAAGCCTCTCTTTCTAATAGAGGTTTTTCCTTACTATATCGTCAAATGGGTTGAACCTAGGTGATAGGCCAGAACCTAGGTCCTAAGGAGAAGCCCGTTTCCAGCTGTGGATTAACAGTCCACAATAGGCTGGTGATAATGATATAATTATTTGGCAGATAAGTTTATTATCCAGTCGCTTTAAAAGTGGTTATCCAACCACTGCGGTTTTTTCTTGAGATGAAAACAAGCGAATCCCCAGGCAGATGGTGTCCAAGTTTACAGGAAAGTTCACAGAAAGTAACTGAAAGTTAAGTAATAAGATACCTAAGGCTAAAGTACAAGTAAATTCTCAAGGTTTTGTATTGCGTATTAGAAATATACTTACTTTAATCCATATTTTACTTTGTAATTTGTTGTATCCGTAAAAAAAATGTTGTATTTTTATAATGTAATAGTCGATTTTGCTGATGCTGTTGAACTTGATATTTCTCTATAAGTACTGAAACAGTGATTTTAATAGTTGTATTCCGGTATGACCTTTTTGTAAATTATAATGGCAATATTACCACTCTCAGACACTAATTCCTTTGTATTATACACACAAGTGAACATACTCTAAGGTGCTATATAGTTATGCGTATTTGCTACTATTTTAGTGTATATTATTTAAATGAAGCAACACGTTAAGCTTTACAGCTTATGTACTGCAAATCGGGTAAAGTAATAAATAAGTAACGCTAAGCTAAAAGCGCTATCTTAAAGTGTACACCGAGCTTAACCAGCCTAACTGAATGTCGCAACTTCGGACAGGTCAATCGTGCAGTCTCGAGCAAGTCGAGCGTATAACGTAAGTACACAATACATCTTTATCAGCTGCGTATTGTGACCAGTCTGCGATTGGACCCGCCTTTGGTGTGGTAAGATTGTGCACGTGTGGAAATATAACAGGATATCTACTTTACACATGTGGTTTTGATAGGAGTAGAATTACTTATTCGTGCGGTATCGTTCTAGAAAACTACAACTGTGTTTTAAAGAGGATGTTAACTTTTATTATATCTAGATTTTTGTTGTGCTGAAATTTAATTTAGAGATAGCACAGATAATATTTTGAAAAGATATGAGGTATATTTTTAATGTTTGTTGCAGGAATTAAGAAGAGTTCAGTGGCCTGAGTTACTTGCTTAACTTATTATAGGAAGCAACGACTGAGGGCCATCTCAAGGGATCTAATCGCTACTATTGTAGTCAGTGATCAGAGAGGATGCAAATCGCGGTAGCTCTAAATAAGGTAAGTCAATCACTTGACTAACCTCATTCAGAGGTACACCAATATTTGTACTAACTTTGAATAAAAAGAAAAATGATCCTTAACAAATGAAAGTGAGATCGCCTTGCTCACTAGGCGACCAAGCTTGCCCTGGTTTTAAAATATTTTCTATCTAGAACACTAGTTTGTTTTAATAACTCAAAATATGTAATATTGTTACTTTTGTCATCTTTTATGGTATTAAGGGGTAAACGAGTACGCGGTTTACCTATCACCACCTATTGACACCTGCAACTCAAGAGCGACAAGTGATATCAAAATAATTCTACATATTTTTAATACTATGTCAAATAAAAAGAATAAATGTTTCGGACATCTAACACACAACGCCATCTAGCCCCAAACTAAGCAGAGCTTGTGTTACGGGTATTAGACAACTGATATAATTTTTTTTTTTTTAATAACTTACATATTATTATACATAGAAAATAATCAAACTCCGAAACAAGTCCTTGTAGATCATGCAAACATTCAATCCGACCCGGCAATCGAACTCGAGATCTCAAGCACAGTCGTATACGCTACCACTGCGCCATTAAGGCAGTCTTCTTCCAAATATTTTACATTGACTTTACTAAGTATTTTTGGACTCATGTATTCGATATATAAAGAATTGGGGGTATTGTGTTTACGTAATTATTGTTTATTATTGACTAGAGTCTGGTGGTGTTACCCGCGGGTGATGCTGCGGGGCGAAGCTAGTCTAAAAAGGTAGCATAACTTTACTCCTTGTATCATCAGCTACCTATCAGTGAAAGTCCAGTCAAAATTGGCCGGCCCAGAGAATAGCCGGAACTAACAGACAAACAGAGAGACAAAAATTGAATAAAAAACATTTTTGGTATATGTACCGTGTATACATACATACTTATGCCTTTAGTAAAAAGCGGTTACTTTAATATTACAAACAGACATTCCAATTTTATTTATTTGTATAGATAAAGAGGCACATCTGTATATAAATATGCGAATACACATTAAAATATTGCATATCTTTTCGGGTTCCAAGATTATTATGTTTAATACCATTTTAATAATAAAAAATCACTTTTTTCATCATCTCACGGATTACTGCGTAAAATATGTCCGACGAATGACAACTGCCGAAAAGTTACGATACATTGTATTCTTGTTACGAATACTTTAATAAATGTTATGCATCACCACACAACAGCTGCAAACCAGTTCTCGACCTTAAAATCCAAGCTCACCTTTGACATTTAGAATCTATACTAATATATAAAGCTGAAGAGTTTGTTTGTTTGAACACGCTAATCTCAGGAACCGCTGGTCCGATTTGAAAAATTCTTTCAATGTTAGATAGCCCATTTATCGAGGAAGGCTATAGGCTATACATCATCACCCTAAGACCAATAGGAGCGGAGGACCAATGAAAAATGTTTCAAAAACGGGGTAAAATTATCACGCTACGGGCAATAGGAGACGCAAACGAGGTTGCGTGGGTCGGCTAGTACTCCATAAACGAAATAACACAATTTATATTCTACTTACACCATACTTTTACTATAACCTTATTCACCATTACGATTGCTATTACGATTGTGCATTCAGAACAAATGTAACTGAGTATATAATATGTACAGGACTATGTATAAGATTTAATGTAGCTGATGGAATAATGGAATGCTCTAATGGCATAAGTACTTTAAATGTATGTATATGTGTGCCGTCCAAAGTGACTTCACTACTTACACTATGGCGGCCTCTTGAGATGCTTCTGCATCATTGGGTTTCAGGTTTCCCACTCACCAATGTGTAATCCCCGAGATAACGCTGATATACCCATATCTCTGCCTTTGTGGCGCAGACCTCTTGAGGTCTCGGGTTCGATTCCCGGGTCGGATCAAATGTTTGTATGATCTGCAAATATTTGTTTCGAAGTCTGGGTGTTTTCTATGCATAATATGTATGTATTTACAAATGAAAGTATATATTTGTATTTATATCAATTGTCTAGTACCCGTAACACAAGCTCTGCTTAGCTTAGGACTAGATGGCGCTGTGTGGTAGATTTCCGAAATATTTATTTAGTATGTATTATTATTATTTATCTAGTCATTACCAAGTTTTCATTACACACTATATAATACTTTGAGTTCGTGTTTGAAATGGATGTCTTTTCAATGGTAATCTGTTATGTAAAAATACCATATAGTAATAGTATTATTAATGTATGGTATTTTTAAATATAGTATAATATGTAAATATTTTTAAGTAGCTTAAGTCTTAACAAAGAAATCGTTTAAAAAACTACAAACCTTTAATATTGATGAAACAATATTATTTGTATGTGCTACCTGTGCTATCATAAGTTTGAAGTCGGTGCAAAGCCAAATGTATTAGTAGGTACCACACTACCGGGAGCATGCCCTTTCAAATACAAAAATATTTTTTAAAATTGGTTCACAATTGATGGAGTAATCAGCTTACATACATAAAAAAATACCAATCAAATTGAGAACCTTTTGGAAGTCGGTTAAAAAGTGCATTTATCAATATTTTGACCATGAGTTAACCGTGAGTTCATTTTAGGTGGTGGAAAATTACTCATTGACATTCATGTATTCTGCAAGTTATTTATAACAGCTGTACTACTTTTATGGTTTAAAAAATTTGTACTGTATCTTATATTGATTTCAAAATATGAATGGTTTTTTCTATACTTAGTAAGAATATGAAAAAACATTTGTATTTTGTAATGTGTTGTAACATCATATACCTACTTTATGTAAAAATAACTCATTATGTAGCGCTAAAGGCACATACTTAACCTTTGATAGTACATAAAGTGCCAAATGTTTCATTTAATTTACAATGCACATATTTCATTTCATACAAAGGGCATTTCAATATACATTTTTTTGAAATTAATAAATTCTTGGCATTTGTTCTCGTTCATAAACTTGACACTATAATTATGTGGAAAGGTCACCATTTAGCTCCGAAAAAATATGAACAATCACATGTTTTATTCATGACGTATGACAAATCAAATCGATGTACGATTATTAATGTTGCCGACAAGCACATATGAATAATCGAATAACGAAACGGGTGGGCCTTAGTAGTTGGTTGCGTTCATTACTGTCGCCTATGAGTCTATACACCCATATATCAATTCAAAATAGGTAGGTACTCGATTGGTTGCATAACAGCTCTGAGAATTTTGCACGTACCCGTATGCGTCTGTCAATGAACTGTTCTGAAATATTAACTTGGGTACACAAGTACATACAGCCTGATTTACTGCGTGGGTGTGACCTCAATCGTGTCAATTCTCCATAACACATCTAGCTTGCACTCTACCAATTCACACAGATGCTTCTGGTGATAACGTTTGGATTGCTTGTTTACTAAGCTGACTATTATATTAATTAAAATGCGCATACCTATAAATGAATAAGAAAAACAAAAGAAATTAAATACACCTCAGAGAAATTACTCATTATTTAAGTACAAGTTCTTAGTTCCTAATTTTTATTATTAGGTATTTTATAACGACGCCATCGTACTTGAGATAAAAATAGTGTCACCGAATTTAAAGGGGTTTCAGATTATTCAAAAAGATTTTTTTTTCTGGCAATTAATGCTCGTTTTTATTTTTAGCTTTTCGTTCCTAAAGGCTAAAAGCGTCCTGCTTTTACCTATTATGAAGATTTAGTTGTCCGTCTGTCTGTCCATCCGTCCGTGGACGTAATAACTAGACAGTTGAAATTTTTACAGTATCTATATTTTAGTTGCCGAATATGTATTTCTGATGCCGCTAGAACAACAGATACTTAAAACAGAATAAAATAACCGTTTAAAGGGGACTATCATACAACAAAAGTGATTTTAGAAATTTAACCTATTTTTGGATTGTTTTTATTTTTATTTATTATGTTAGGTGATTTATATGGTGTCGTTCTAAACTCGCATTGATTATGTACATGATTTTTGTTAATATGTTTAATAATTTACTGAAAACTCGGGAATGTTTTGATTAATATCACTTTAGTGTCTAAACCACAATAACAATGTACCAGAAATGGTTTTCTGGTATACATGAGTTTGGTATGACTGTCTGGATTTGATTTATTAGCGGATCTCGAGTTTCGCTACATTGTTAAGAAGTATTTATATTATGACATTAGACTGCATATTACTGCAATGTTTCCTTCCCGAGACTATTGATCAAGTATAATTAAAAAACGAAAACCACGGTTCCTTAGATTCGATACAGTTAACTGTCATGCATGGCGCAATTACTGATCTCATACATAACACGGATGTCGGGTGATAAAGCAATGAAAATTTAATGGTAAGTCTGTGGGTGACTCATCAATAAAACATTGGATGGTAAGTGGGAACCCCTGTCGAACCTCAGGGTATAAGACGCGCCTAACAGTCTTTTTTCAAGTGCTCGTTAATACTCGACAATCTCCAGGCTATTTGAAAATTATTGCCAGTTGATAATATTTTGTAAGAAAATAGGTAATATTTTAATAAGAATGTGGAATTACTAACTCATTTATTTGTTAGGTAATACTAATAATACATAAATAACAAATTTACATTATCTTGTTGTTTAAGTATTGATTACGTGATTATTTATATATTACAATACATATTACATGATTAGCAATTTCATATTCCAGTGATTTTTGAATTATACAGTAATACGATTCACCTGCAATTACAGGCAGCTGCTTGTCTATATACCTATTACTCTGAATTTTAAATACTTAAAAAGATCGTTCTCTACCGTGCGAGAGCCTTTCCGTATCTCTACCGTGGGAGAGCCACGCTTTGGTGTAGCCACGGTGTGTTCTCGGTGTGGCTCGCGCTGTATTTCACCGTACACACATACCAGAACCCCTCCCCCCATCCTCCTTCTCCTCTCCATTCCCCAAAGACAGTGTTGTGGGTGTCCATGGCGGCGGTAATCACTGACCATCAGGTGATATGTCTGCTCTTTTGCCCCCTATTCCACAAAAACAATATTAAATATGCAAAGCAAACACTTTGTACCCTTTTTTACGAAAAAATACACGAACGTAGGAGCATGAAATTTGGCACATTCAAAGTTTGTATGGAGGAGGAAAGCAGAAAGAAAAAAAACACAAAGCAGTTATGAGGGCTGCCGATAGTAGTAAAAACTCAAAACTATAAACAAACAGTTGTTTAAGCTCATCTGAAATGAGCCTCTTTGCTCTTTAAATAAAATTCGTGGTAAAAAAAATGCTTATTGTTATGTTATAAATAAATAAATAATAATGGTAATTTCCTTGAAATAGTGGAATTAGAGGTGTTACTAATTCCATCCAGTATTTAAAATGTTTTTTTTTGTAATGGTCTTTGAGTTTCTTTGTATTATGTGTTTGTGGTTTTAAAGCCATACTACTAGCTGTACAAGTTACATCCAGATGTTTAATATGCCCCGCCATATTTTAATTTATTTATACGTAATTATTGTTTACGTTATAAAAGCTTGTAGCCTAAACATATTTTACAATCTAAAACTTTCTAATAATGATTGATGAGACGTTTTGTTTAAGTAACTAATTAAGTTTAAAACTAAAGGGTCGCACGACAAAATTAAAATTTACGTTAGATTGTTGTCAAAGTGATCATGATCAGTGACATTTACGCTTTGTAGTCGGTGTTGAATTGTTGCTGTTTGGAACATTTCTGTAGTATGTTATTTAAAAAAAATGTTTGTCTGGGGCAAAGGGGCAGCTAGTGTGGGTCATCACCCAATCAGGTTTCATACCAAATTGGAACCAATCAGATAAAAACTCCCGGCTTATTCAACACAAGCACATAACTTTTCGAAACAGCCGAATCATTCAGAATTTCAATCCAGAATAAGTTTAAAAAATATTAAAATGGGAATGTAGTCAAACTTGTATTCTGTCTGTCTGTGTTACTGTATCTTGAAGTTAATTACTATAATTTTTAAAGTTTTTTACTACTTAAGAAAAATAAAAAATGTCTTTGTCCAATTTCAAATTATATAGGAATTGTTATCTTGTTAATTCTATGATTCATAGTAGCATATTTAGTTTTTTAAAGCAAATCTAGACTAATGGCCATATTTCGTGTGATTGTTACATTGAAAATTAGTCACTTCTTAACCTTCTTAGTAGTTTGAACAATAGTTGTTGGTATAAGCCAATTTTTATATGTGAAGTAATCTGTCCTTAATTAAGTCGTGATGCGCTTAAAACTTTAAACAGTAAAAGAATGGGCTTTTTAATGTTGTGTGTGAAAATTCAATCGAATAACCCACTGTAGGTTTCGGTGGGGTGATGGGTTCTATGCGTAGGGATCTTACTGACTAAAACCACACAAATAAACCAACAAACTGCATTTAAAACAAGTAGGTTCTGTAAATGGCTTTGAGTAAGAAATTTTGAATACTCCTGTAAGTGAAACTTTTATTTAGGTAACGACAATGTCAAGTCACACCAGTGGCACTAATGGCAAAAAGAAGCGGGATTTCCTCCCGTCCACGCAAATTAATCGTTATGTTTTATTTAAAAATTCAAGGTACTTTTTGTCACGTTTACAGCAAATTAACAATGTAAATTAATTACTTTATCATCACAGAGTTTACTTAATTTGGAAATTAACACAAATAATTCATAGGATCAGTTATATTATTTCTTTGTTTTATCAGAATTACTTTTGAAATCTAAATTCAATTTAGCCACTGAAAAACGAATATTTCGTCAGTGAGTGGATTCATGAAATTGAAGTGCTTTTTTGAAATACAACGCATAAAAGTTTAATATCCTATAGAATAGTGATGGTGAACACCGAATCCGAGTACACGGTATGAAAAAGGGATAAAGTAAAACTAGTTAATGGATAATATTGTTGTCACAGTCCTATATATATAAAAGTATACCGTGGGAGAGCCACGCTTCGGCATGAATGGGCCGGCTCGACCGGAGTGATACCACGGCCTCACAGAAAACCGGTGTGAAATAGTGCCTGCGCTGTGTTTCACCGAGTGAGTGAGGGTACCGAAGGCCCATAACCCAAACCCCCTCCCCCTATCTCCCCTCCCTATCCCCCAAAGGCCGGCAACGCACTTGTGACGCCTCTGGTGTTTGCAAGTGTCCATGGGCGACGGTAATCGCTTACCATCAGGCGATACGTCTGCTCGTTTGCCCGCCTATTACATAAAAAAAAAAAAAAAGTTTGTTTATCAAATACTAGCTTTTATACGCGGCTCCGGCCGCGTATATGTCGGTTATGATGTCAAAAAGTAAGCAATGCTATTAGCTGATAATGTAGCTTTTTTTTTGAAGGTCTACCAAAGCGACTCTTCCAATTGCAAAAGCTTGCCATTGTGTAAAGATCTATTGATGCAGAAACATAACTAGGCCGCCACGGTGTGGGTCACCATGTTGCATTGTCTGCATTTGCAATGAGTATGGTGACCACCTTCATTATGCTTTCCATCAGGCAGGTCATTTTGGCAGGGCCATACATAAAAAAAAAACAAAAGTGTAACAAAAAAACTCAAATTAAATCTATACTAATATTTAAAGCTGAAGAGTTGTTTGAACACGCTAATCTCAGGAACTATGGTCCAATTTGAAAAATTCTTTCAATGTTGGATAGAACATTTATCGAGGAAGGCTATAGGCTATATATCATCACGCTAAAATCAATAGGAGCAGAGCACTAGGGAAAAATGTTTCTAAAACGGAAGAAAATTATCACGCTACGAAACGCAAACGAGGTTGCGTGGGTCTTCTAGTTCATAATATTAGTAAGGATAACTGTCATTGAAATAAGAGGTTGAAAGCTGATCCATGTGTCATTCATTTGTGATTAAAAACCAGAGTTTGTTACTTAAACCCTGCATAATTAGTTTATAATTTCGACCTTATTTATTTTCATTTTCATTAAGTATGTACCTCATAAATTTTTGTGCAAATCTTGATGTTACTTGTAACTCTAATGAATTGAACTTAAGGAACCATATAACTATTCTGATTTTTTAAATTTGATGTTACGTCTACGCCTTTCTGAGCAGAAGTAATTTGATTTACAGCCAGACAGTGGCATGTCAAACTATGTGATTTTGTATGGTTTTTCCTTGAGAAACTGAATCCCATAAAGTTGCATTGAAAGCTCTTAACTTTGCAAACCTTATTTTATGAGCTTTTAGTATAACGACAACGTCGCAATGCAATTTTCTTGTTGGCTGTACCTACAAGATCCGTTTTCTAAGCGAACTAGTTTACGGTATACGTGAATTCGTGCCAAGTGGAGCTGTACCCCATTTTCTTAAAGTAATATGACGACAAGTATTAATTTGTTTAATATACTTACACCTGACCTGAAGTCCAGTTTTAAGGTCAATCTTCTGAAAACAAAAACGAAGGGCTTATAACCGTTTCTGAAGTGGATCGCAGGTTTTGAAAAAAAAAATTGTTTGTATATGATACAGTTTTGCTCGTCTAACCTAGGAGGCTGTTTTTCAATGAAACAAAATTATATTTACATAACATATTTTTTAAATAATTACACTGCACTCATGTAGTACTAGTTTAAACGGTCGCCACGTCTCTTTCTTACTACACTAGTGTCCTAGGTTCAAACTCCACATATGGTAACACTTTGTGTGATTTTTTGCTTTGAGACAAATTGTTGCTTTGAGTCTAGATCTTCCCTTTGTCCGTTTTATGTATGTTTATAAAATCTCACGTGACACAGGAAAAATCCCTAATATCGAAATAGTTATAAGATTTCTAAAGAAAAAATAATTGTAGGTATTCACTGGCCCGCCTTAACTTCGTCATATTGATATTCAGGTTTCTTTACTGTTCTAAATTGTACATAAAAATGATGACCAGTTAAAATATGTTATCTAGAACATTTTTGTAACAGTAACTACTGAACTTAAACATAAATCGAATCATTTGGGTTCGATTCCTGGGTCGGACTAAATATAAGTATGATCTACAAATATTTGTTTCGGAGTTTGGGTGTTTTCTACCTATAATATGTATTTACAAAAAAAAAGTATATAAGTATTAATATCAGTTGTCTAGTACCCATAATACAAGCTCTGCTTAGTTTGGGAGTAGATGGCGTTGTGTGTTAGATGTCCGAAATATTTATTTATTTGTTTCGGAGTTTGGGTTTGTTTGTTGTCTATGTATAATATGTATGTATTTACAAAAAAATAGTTTATATGTATTTGTATCAGTTGTCTAGTACCCATAACACAAACTCTGCTTAGGTTGGGACTAGATGGCGTTGTGTGATAGATGTCCGAAATATGTATTAAATATTTATTTCTATAACCGAAAAGAAAAACATGGATGTTAAATAGTGTTACATTGCCTTTTCTGGGTGATGACTTGCAAGAAACGACTAACTCCTGGTATAAAACATATCAAGTAAATATGGTTCACGTGAAGAACCGGTGGATGCCGGTGCAGTCTTTAATTTTGTTCGCTAACTATTGTAGTTTCCCAACTGATTATATGTATATATATATAATTCTTCTGTGAGTGTGTATGTCACTGAACTACTCTCAAACGACTGGACCGATTTTGATGAATTTTTTGTGTGTGTTCAAGGGGATCTGGGAATGGTTTAGATTCACAATTTTGTCCGCTGGACAATGTTTTTTTTCATTGATTTTTAATTTATTAGTAGTTATGGCAAAACGACGTTTGCCGGGACAGCTAGTATGTATATAAAACAAATTAAAAGCCTGCTCTTATGTTAGAAATATCCAGCAACAAATTATTTTAGAAGTCGCTTTTCGTTTTCCGTAGGTTTCAAAATAACTACTATTTAATGCAGTATGTGATAGTTTTCATTTATTTTGAAAATATGAGGTAAATTTATCTATAAAAATGAATCCCTATTTGCCTTGGTCACGACATCACGCGTAAACGGCTGAACCAATTTTGCTAATTCTTTTTTAGTTGGATAGCCTATTTAGCGAGAAAGGGCTTAGGCTATGTAACACCACTCTACGACCAACAGGAGTCGGGTATCGACCGAAAGTGTTGGGAAAATGGGAAAAATTCATTTCTTATGGAGTAAGGCAAACGGAGTTGAGCGGGTTAGCTAGTAATACAATAAATTCATAATGAAAGTAATATTGAGAAGGCGTTATCCCCTTTGGTGTATGTCCAACATGATTATGAAGTCGATAGTGCGCCATTGCAGCTAAGATACAGATGAACAGACAAGCGTATAAAGTTATAAGGTTTATTATTTTTTTAAGAAAGTTTACAAATGGAAACTGGTTGCAATATAAATTCATTTATAAAGCATAAAGGTTGCAATCTACTTTATAAATCCAGTTAATGTTAATGTTTGTTAAGTATTCACATAATAAGTATGTGAACTATTACAAATGTGAGTAAATGTTATACAAGTCTGGTGGTCGTTTGTGCAAGGGCAAATGCTTAAAGTGTTGTACAAAGGGCATGGGAGAACCATTTAAATTCAAATTAGCTAACAATACATAGATAAAATAGCTGTGTGAATCTACAGACCACGTGTATGTAATGTCTTTAGATTCTAACAAAGAATTTGTTTGGGCAAAATTTTGCAAGTAGCTTCAATTTTTTTTATGTACAAGCCTGTAAAACTGACTCTACTCTGCCTGATGGAAAGCATGAGTAGAAATCAAGAGTAGTGGTCACCATACTCATTGCGAATGCAGACAATGCAACAATGCAACATGGTGGCCCATACTGTGGAGACCTATTTAGATGCTTCTGCATCATTGGGCCTCCGGTCTCGCACTCATCAACGAAACACGACAGCATTCGTGCTGTCGTGTTTCCATTTTGTTTACATTTTGAATAACTTTAATGGCTTCATTGATTTTTCTTACAAAAATGTAAATTGAAAAGTTTTCCATAAAAACAATACTTTAATTTTTAATATTTTCATAATTATTTTCTTTAAATCTATGCCTCTATAGCCATGCACCATTCATAGATACTATGGTACCATTGCTATAAATCTTTTTTTTTATAGTTATATAAATCTTGACAGACTTTCTAAGGAGAGATCTATGTCCTGCAATGAACTTTTAAAGGCTATTGATGATGATGATAACATACTTGAATTATTTTAGGTATTGTTTTATTGCCGGTTAAAGTGTTCTGACGGTGATGATGTTTATCAGTGCTCTCCGACAGAAATAATTATAAACTCAGTGCAAACGAAACAAAAACAAAAACAAACAAACATGAATTAAACTAACCAAAAATACATTACAAGCAAGATAAGTTATAAAATTGTGAGATAATTTTTAATTACTACAAGAAATAGTGAAATACTCAGCAAACATATAAAAACCTTATTGATCAGCTGTCAAATATCAGCAAGTCACAGATAAGTTTGCACAATACCAACTTAACGGAAGAAAGCAGTGTTGTCACAATAAATTTATAAAAAGTAAAAACTAAAACCTAACTACGACAAAAAACGACGCTAAAAAAGTATGAAACAAGTTTCAAAAGCCGTAGTCTAGATAAGAACTGGGTAGGGAGATGGTGATGACTATACACGTAGTCATTTAAACTTACTTTAAATTTAACTGAAAACCCTACGTAGTAACTGGGGTATATTGCTGTTCTGACCCGAGAATCATAAGGCTACGAGTATACGAGAATACTAAGTTTGAAAATGCAACTATAGCCTAAACATATGACTTGATCTCTGTGACAGTTGTCATAAGAGTAATTTTAAAACTTACGAGGTATATTTTAGACGTGAACTTTTATATTTATAATGTATTGCACTTCATTTTTGATAAAACATTACATAAAGAATTAAAATATAAGTGTTACAAAATAGAATTGTTTGTTTAAAGCTACTTCGTCCATTTCGTAACCAGTCACAGAGATCAAGCTTTATTTTAAGGACTCTATTCAATATTAAAATTAAAAGTAACATAATTACTACCCGAATAAATAAATATCTATTTTATCTCTGGTTTATATAATTTCTGCTATCACATTTTAAATTAACAAAGTTTTAGTAGATAATCTAACCTATCTCCAGGAGAGACAGGAGTTAATGCTTAAAATCTCTAAAATGATGTTGCGTAAAATATTAATAGTTTATTTATGAGGGTTTACAAAAACACGTTGAGCTGGATTTACAACACACATTAAGCTAGCACTTACACTAATACATCTTTCATAAAGTGTGAGGTTTAAAGTAAAATATATCCATATATTGTTATCAAATAGGTATTTTATGTCAATAAATAGGAAATATCTTTATTGCAAGTCTTAGAATAGTAATAATCGACCTTAAGAAAAGAAGTTAGAGCCTGGTTTGATTTTATAATCTATGGCCACTATATTTTTTTCGGTATTATCCTTTATCACGGTAGCTTGTTTTTCCATTTCTAGTATCATCATATTGTAGAGTGTGGATATTGACATTAAATAATAATAAATAAATAATAAATAAATATTTCGGACATCTAACACACAACGCCATCTAGTCCCAAACTAAGCAGAGCTTGTATTATGAGTACTAGACAACTGATATTAAAACTTATATACTTTTTTTTTGTAAATGCATACATATTATAGATAGAAAACACCCAAACTCCGAAACAAATATTTGCAGATCATACAAACATTTGATCCGACCCGGGAATCGAACCCGAGACCTGAAGAACAGTAGTCGCGCACGCTACCACTGCGCCACCGAGGCAGTCATCACATTACTTCAGCCATCTTGGTGCTATTTTTACAGAGCAATAAATAAACGTTTTATTGTTGTTATGTTGGCTGCCTTACAGATATGGCACTATTAGCGAATGGGAGGTAGTTCTATTTTTACCCGACTACGGCAAAGCCAAAGGAGGGTTATGATTTTAACAGGCTATGTATGTATGTATGTATGTATGTATGTATGTATGTATGTATGTTCATTTGTTCCCTCCTAGCTCCTTAACTACTCATTAGATTTGGACAAATGAGATGTCTCTAGAAGCGCCGTGATCGTCTTCTGGTTATAGGCTATATGACGTGTCACTGAATCTAATGTGGCGCCCTCTAGCCGACATGAAGAACTGTATTAAAAAAAAATTTGAGATAAATATGCCGTGTTTAGTATCATTGGAAAGGGCGTTACTTGTACATTTCAAAAATACATATATTATTAGCATTTGTTCGTGATTTTGTCCGTATTTATTCGATAAGTGTGATATTTCTATGGTATGCTTATTTGTTCCCTCATTGTTTCTAAACTAGTCAGAATAACACAAATGAGGTATCGTTAGAAGCGTCTTGATTGCCCGCTGATAATAGGTTATATGACGTGTCACTGAATCTAATGTGGCGCCCTCTAGCCGACGTAAAGTAGTGTATTAAAAAATAAATATGAGAGAAATATGCCGTGTTTGGTATCATACGAAAGGGCGTTTTTTGTAGATTTCAATAATATTTATATTATTAGCATTTTCTCGTGACTTTGTCCGTATTTATTCGATAATTGTGATATTTCTGTGGTATCTATTTAAAATATACTTTGCAAAGAAACTAGTATTATAGAGGCACCAAAACATTTTAAGTAAAAAAAAGTAAAAACTAAAACCCAACTACGACAAAAAACGACGCTAAAAAAGTATGAAACAAGTTTCAAAAGCCGTAGTCACGCGTTGCTAAAGTGATATGTACCATATGGTACATTACACTACATGGACTACGGCTTTTGAAACTTATTAATGTACCATAGTCCATATCACTTTAACAACGCGTGACTACGGCTTTTGAAACTTGTTTCATACTTTTTCAGCGTCGTTTTTTGTCGTAGTTGGGTTTTAGTTTTTACTTTTTTTTATTTAAAATGTTTTGGTGCCTCTATAATACTAGTTTCTTTGCAAAGTATATTTTAAATAGATACCACAGAAATATCACAATTATCGAATAAATACGGACAAAGTCACGAGAAAATGCTAATAATATAAATATTATTGAAATCTACAAAAAACGCCCTTTCGTATGATACCAAACACGGCATATTTCTCTCATATTTATTTTTTAATACACTACTTTACGTCGGCTAGAGGGCGCCACATTAGATTCAGTGACACGTCATATAACCTATTATCAGCGGGCAATCAAGACGCTTCTAACGATACCTCATTTGTGTTATTCTGACTAGTTTAGAAACAATGAGGGAACAAATAAGCATACCATAGAAATATCACACTTATCGAATAAATACGGACAAAATCACGAACAAATGCTAATAATATATGTATTTTTGAAATGTACAAGTAACGCCCTTTCCAATGATACTAAACACGGCATATTTATCTCAAATTTTTTTTTAATACAGTTCTTCATGTCGGCTAGAGGGCGCCACATTAGATTCAGTGACACGTCATATAGCCTATAACCAGAAGACGATCACGGCGCTTCTAGAGACATCTCATTTGTCCAAATCTAATGAGTAGTTAAGGAGCTAGGAGGGAACAAATGAACATACATACATACATACATACATACATACATACATACATACATAGCCTGTTAAAATCATAACCCTCCTTTGGCTTTGCCGTAGTCGGGTAAAAATAGAACTACCTCCCATTCGCTAATAGTGCCATATCTGTAAGGCAGCCAACATAACAACAATAAAACGTTTATTTATTGCTCTGTAAAAATAGCACCAAGATGGCTGAAGTAATGTGATGACTGCCTCGGTGGCGCAGTGGTAGCGTGCGCGACTACTGTTCTTCAGGTCTCGGGTTCGATTCCCGGGTCGGATCAAATGTTTGTATGATCTGCAAATATTTGTTTCGGAGTTTGGGTGTTTTCTATCTATAATATGTATGCATTTACAAAAAAAAAGTATATAAGTTTTAATATCAGTTGTCTAGTACTCATAATACAAGCTCTGCTTAGTTTGGGACTAGATGGCGTTGTGTGTTAGATGTCCGAAATATTTATTTATTATTTATTTATTATTATTTAATGTCAATATCCACACTCTACAATATGATGATACTAGAAATGGAAAAACAAGCTACCGTGATAAAGGATAATACCGAAAAAAATATAGTGGCCATAGATTATAAAATCAAACCAGGCTCTAACTTCTTTTCTTAAGGTCGATTATTACTATTCTAAGACTTGCAATAAAGATATTTCCTATTTATTGACATAAAATACCTATTTGATAACAATATATGGATATATTTTACTTTAAACCTCACACTTTATGAAAGATGTATTAGTGTAAGTGCTAGCTTAATGTGTGTTGTAAATCCAGCTCAACGTGTTTTTGTAAACCCTCATAAATAAACTATTAATATTTTACGCAACATCATTTTAGAGATTTTAAGCATTAACTCCTGTCTCTCCTGGAGATAGGTTAGATTATCTACTAAAACTTTGTTAATTTAAAATGTGATAGCAGAAATTATATAAACCAGAGATAAAATAGATATTTATTTATTCGGGTAGTAATTATGTTACTTTTAATTTTAATATTGAATAGAGTCCTTAAAATAAAGCTTGATCTCTGTGACTGGTTACGAAATGGATGAAGTGACTTTGAACAAACAATTTTATTTTGTAACACTTATATTTTAATTCTTTATGTAATGTTTTATCAAAAATGAAGTGCAATACATTATAAATATAAAAGCTGACGTCTAAAATATACCTCATAAGTTTTAAAATTACACTTTTGGCAACTGTCACAGAGATCAAGCCATATTTTTAGGACTATAGTTGCATTTTCAAACTTAGTATTCTTGTATACTCGTAGCCTTATGATTCTCGGGTCAGAACAGCAATATACCCCAGTTTTTCTACGTAGGGTTTTCAGTTAAATTTAAAGTAAGTTTAAATGACTACGTGTATAGTCATCACCATCTCCACTATCTTTATAAGGGATCGTTGCATGAATTTTCTTCTTCCATTTTCCTCTATCACTCGTAAGTTCACTGCTTACTCACTTCCTGACCATATATTTTTTTACGCAGTCCATCCATTTCTTCTTTGGTCGTTTTCTACTCTTATATCCTTCGATTTTCATACTAAAAAGACTTTAAAATAAATTAATTTATAAAACTTTAAAAAAACAAGCTTTTATCGGAATTGCCATCATCAGATCATGGATACTATGAAAACATAAAGTACTCGTCGAGACGAATCAAACGAGTCTAAACTCGATGGTTTTGATTCGTTTCTTCACAGTTCCAGCATCAGATCAGCTCCATGTCATTATAATATTGTATTGTCACGCTGTATACATATGCTTGCAAAATTTCAGGAAAATAGGTTGAAGATATCTGCTTCAAAATTGAGTTGCAAGATTCCACCAGAACATACAAGCATACATACATTGCAATTTAATAAAAAGCTTGTAATTAGACTGCCGCGTATACAAAACGAAATACAATGAAATAATACGGAGACATAGAATAAATTACACAATAATTTGTCATTGGTGATAATAGAACCACGGGTCTATCTAATATATGTTTTGCGGCAGGGACTTGTACCATTTTCTTAGGAAACTTTAACAACAACTAGTTAAGTTTGATCTCATACTACAACAATATACGATAAGTTCATAATTATATATTACTACACACGTAGGAAGGTAAATTTACATAATTTGATCTACTTTTAGTATACGTGCAACATTCCTTGGCTTCATAAACTTTAGTAATCAATCAACGGATGAATCAATTAATTTATTAATGAAGACATGTTCAGTTATAATGATATTACACCTAGATAGGTAGTTTACATTAAATTTAAATTCAAATTAAATCGTGATTTGGGGCACGCGTCGAACGAAGTGAGATGTGACTCCATATTTCTGGTGTAATGGTGGGCCATTGTTATTAAACGTGGAAACGCAGCTAGCCTTGTAGGCACCTTTGCAACAACATTGACTAGGGATAACAAATCCCTTTTCATCACTTGAAATATAATTTTTTAATACATTTATGTAATGTATTATTTGGTAAGGATTAAAATGATTGACAATAAAATATGAAATAAGTTATTATTATTCTAGGCATTTGAACGGGGATTGGGATTGCATAGGAAACCAAGTATCACTTGTTAGAATACCTTAGCCCTAATATAACGAGCTTGTGCAGTTCATCTGTAGACTGTAATATAGGTACTTGAACGCAGTGTTCTTTTGGGAGATTGAGCGTCATGTCAGTATTCACTGAAATAGAATCAGTTTGCAAATTTCTGCTGTTATGATGAGTAAAGCCGCGTTAGGGTGAAGATTAAGACATTCATGTGAAATGTGAAGATTAAGATACAGATTAAGGAAATCACATGATCCCAAAACCGACGTCTGAATCGGTGGCTTTGAATCAAAGTGACGATAAATCGCTCCTAACACGAATTGCGTATAAGCGGCGGTTATGACTAACTTGTTGGTTAATCGTGTTAATATTTGAGTTATATACCTTAACTGTTATTTTTGACAAAAAATGCATTATAATTTTAGATATAATTATTTTTGTCTGTATATTGACTTGTGAAAGAAATCAAAATAACTCTCTAGGTAATCAAAGTGTTACAATATTCACAGATATTAAGAAGTATTTTTTTAAGCATTGAATTCATACTACAATAATAATTATAACTAAAATATTTTTCATTAGGTTATGGAAACGATAGATCGAATATTTCAAGATCCCGTTCTTTTAACTTGAATTGTCTGTTGCCAGGCAATTCGGTAAACCTATATTAGTATTCTATAATACTGATATAATAGTAGCACTATTTAATAGTACTATATGTTCAGAGTTCTCTATGTAGGCTGCGCAACTAATTAGTACATTGGTGCAATTCATATTTAATTCACTTTCTTGTGTTGAAAATAAATCCTGTGACTTATAGATCAGTATTTACGCTTACGCCATTGAGACAGTCTAATAATAGTTTGAATTCTAGTTCTAGTACACGTCAACTGGAGGTTGCGAAATAGAGTGAGTCTGATGTGTGTAGCGGTTGTATACGTACGTCCTGTTGTTGCGTATACCATACACGGTTCAACTTTGTTTCTTTTGCAATATAACAATCTTGTAGTCCTTCAAAGTGGGTGTGAAACTCTATGTACAAATATATCTAATTGTCAAAAAAAAAGATATTTGAACGTCATCAACTGACTCGAGTCTTGACGACTATATTCGGGGTTAATATGTTATGTTAATGTTAGCATGCAACATTTTGGTCAAGAAGTTATGTTATAAATTCATCTCTTCAGTTTTTATCTAATAACTTTATAGTAATCTAATAAAGAGTAGCATATACGTGCCGAATATTATTATTTTTTTTGACCGAAGTTTCTTTAAAGTTATTGGACAACAATTATTGCCATTAACCCGGGCAATAATCATGGACAGTTGGCTCACCGCCTAACCTGTATAGTAGCCCTGCCAATATCACGAAGTAAGTGACATTTAACAACGTTAATTGGCCTCTCAGGCTCAGATGTTGCTTGGAGAAACGCCAAAGGTAATTTTTGAGGTTGATAACGACACCAGCCTTCCTAATTGACCGTTTGTTTAAGAAAATGTAGAGTAGTAACTATTAATAAAGTTCAGTTTAGATTCCCTTTCTTTGTTTTTGGTATCAAGAAAACTATTGAGGCATCTATGTGCCTTTTTCTTGAATTAGTTAATCATTTTTACTGTCAGGAAATAAGAGGCCACTAGTAGGCTATTTGAATGGTGTTTCTTTAATCCAACGATAAACAAAATTAAATGGCTAATTAAACTGTAGTTTTAAGTATTATGTTTATTATTGATGTTATATTGTTGGATGTCCATATTGGACGATATCATGGAGGAGACTAGCAATAACCGTTCCCCCCACTTCCCCAGCCACTCTGTGTTTATGCGGTAAGTATCATTTTATTGCTACACTTAATTATTATTAACTTGCCTTAATACCATAGCATTCTCATTTTTTTCTCTTTATCTCTTCTTGTGTTCTACCTAAATTTACTTTAATTTGACATTTAAATATTGTTCATTATAGGTTCTAGTTACTCCGGGACTTCTTTTATTCAAATATAGTAGCATTTTTGGTCGATTAATTATAACTTGGAATTAACTTATGGTACTTACATTTATTACAGACATAATACTGATAACATCTAGGTTTGGACTTGATGACGTCACCAAAAAAGAAAAGTGAGTAAAATCTTTAATAAATATGATAAATAAAACCACATTGAGGTAATGTTAGAAATAGGTGAAATTACAACTCAATAAATATTCGAACTTTATCATAGTTTCTAAGTCACCCATATACTTAAAAGGAAGTTTTGTCAAAGAAACCTTTCTGTGGGCGGTGTAATCACCGGTGCTGGCTATAAGTTATAATGATGGGAACACTCGAGGACACACTCTGTGAGCACCGAGGGACTATTGTCATAGTTCACGCAATGATATATGGTATAAGGGTGGAGAGTTGTGTAATGTGTTTGTATGTCTGTTTATGGGGATGAGATATTGTTGAAATATAAGAGTGGTTTATTTATATATTTATATAGATACTAGTTTTTGGTCGCAGCTCCACGGCCTTATATGTCGGTTGTCGCGACAAAATGTAGACTACATAATTCGCCAAGGTCTAATCAATCTCTTTACTGAAATTTATTCAAATCGGTTTGACAGACAAAATTATGTTAAAATTTGTAATACATATTAGAATAGAAAATAGTCTTCGGAAATGTGAGTATTATTTATCATCTATCTATACTAATATATCAAGCTGAAGAGTTTGTTTGTTTGTTTGACCTCGATAATCTCAGGAACCGCTGGTCCGATTTAAAAAAATCTTTCGGTGTTGGATAGTCCATTTATCGAGAAAGGCTATAGGGTATATATCATCACGCTACTACTAATAGGAGCGGAGCAACAATGAATAATGTTTCAAAAACGGGGAACATTTTCACGCTACGGGCAATATAAGGCGCAAACGAGGTTGCGTGGGTCGGCTAGTAACGGAATAAAATGAATGTCCTCGTACGAGTTTTTGTAATAGTAAGTGGGTAAGTTCTTAAGAACTATAGGAACTCAACAACCGGAAATCTGGATTTTTACCTTATTTCTTACGAAAACCGTATTGTATATGCTTGAGTGTTCCTTTGATGGTTTACAAGTGGTCAAGTGGGTAGTGTTATGAGTCTCCTAACCAATAACGATCATATTTTATTTTTCTCTATCTATGTTACATAATATCATTTGCATACTCATTCGATCCTGAAGTAAAGAAAAATGTAGGTAAAACTCATAGTTAAATCTTAGATGGAACAACAAGACAGGCTGTAACTTTTCGTATCTCGTATTCAATTACATCAATAGGTCCTCATACTCGTTTATTAATCTATATCAATCTGATTAGGGACTTTAGGTTCTCTTTCCATTATATTTTAGACGCAATATTTATAAAATATTAGATGTTGCCCGCGGTTCCGCCCGCGTATATGTTGGCCAACCAACTCAGAAACCTTTGTGGGCTCATGCACAACACTTTTGCTGAAGATTATGACATGATCAAATGCATAGTTTAAGATTCTATAAAGGACATTCAGACAAACATTCATTTTTATAGATATAGGTGGTGGGTTGACAACTGTTTATCTTTAAGAAACAAGTTAAATCATTAAACTAAAACAGTACTTAACGAAAGGTAATCTCTTTATTTACTAAGTATGCTAGGCGTTACTTATTTCAATAATAAAGCAATCATAAACATTTGATAATTTCACTTAGAGACACTATAACACTAGTTGCTAAGGTTGTTGACATGAAATTCCCTGAAGGCGTAACTAATATATACTACTAGTAACTACATCAAGCTTTATGGCCAGAATTTAATTACTAAGGTCACCATTTTCTCAATACATGTGAACCCAGTTCTAGCATAATTTAATATTATATTTAGCGTAGATATCAAGGTTATCAACTGTCTTAACTATATATAACGCTCATTACTGAAAGAAACTGAATTCCTTTTAATTAAATAAAAGCAAGCACACACACACACACACACACACACACACACACACACACACACACACACACACACACAGGCACACACACACACACACACATATACATAGTACACACATACATGTATCTTATGTACTAATAACAACCACCGACATACCAACAGGGGGTCGGCACTGTAACTCCTTATCACAGGTTGCTTAGTAGCCTATCTAGGAGTGCAGTTCTCAACCTAAGAATTGGTTAAAACTATGAAAATTGTCACTAATGGTAATTACTGAATGCATGTATAACCGTATGTATTTTATGTCAATAAAGTATTATTATTATTATCTCCTTTATTTCATTTATATGTCGGAGAACGAGTAGTTTTCTTAAGTTTTAATTTGAATTAGTGTTTATTTCAATCGATTATTCGAAACGTTAAACTGTGCATCGAGAAACATGGCAGTTTGGGTGGAATCTGTGGATGGTGTATGCTAAAGAAGGCGCACTGATTATTTGTTATTAACGATGTGATTATTACGTCTTGGTTTACTTACAGCTTGATTTAATAATGTTGGTTTAGTTTTAGTCGATTCTGTAAGCAATATTAAATGTTACTAAAATGTGTGCGGGTCACACCGAATACAGTGGTAGGTGTCACCACTAGTTAAAGCAAACAGCCGGTATAAAAGAGAGCGGCCGCACGAGTTGCGGGACTACTAAACTTTTGGCTCTTAATCTAACTACCCACCGTTTCGTATTGAAGTAAAATAGAATCAACAGATCAGTTTAGTACGGGCATTGTACGAGGAAGGACAAGCTGTAAATAAGCTAAGTACATAGGCTTCTTAATTATTGTGATCAACTATTAAACGTTTGTAACTAATAAGTTAAGAATTAAAAGAGTGGCCATGAGTTTCTTTGCCAGTATTCTTCTCATAAGGCTCTACGCATTTGGAAACTGGAGGTTATGGGTCGTCACGGACGTTCAGTGGAATTTGGTGTTCTCACCTAATTCACTTTGACAGTGTTGTGCCGATCTATGATTTTAACTGTAGCTTCATTGATTCAATAAACTATTGGAATTCTATATTGTCTTTGACTGTGCAAATAAACCCTACCTACCAACGTGTGTAATAATGAAGATTGATTACTAGACTAGATTAGACTTGATTAAGAGCGATTTCTATTGCTTTAAATCATGAGTGCCACTTGACAAAATATGCAAGTGACGTCGGCGAAACTGACGTCACCGTTTCTCAATAACCGCTTCGACCGATCGCCACACGTATGCCTCCGACATCAGAAGTGGGATTACCTGTGAATTACCCTAGGGATTACCTGTGAATTACCTGTGATACCCCTAGAGATTACCTGTGATACCCCTAGAGATTACCTGTGAATTGCCCTATGGATTACCCCTGTGGACTACCTCTAGAGATTACCCCTAGAGATTACCTATGGACTACCCCTAGAGATTACCTGTGAATTACCCCTGTGGACTACCCCTAGAGATTACCCCTGTGGATTACCCCTGTGACTACCCCTATGGATTACCCCCATGAACTACCCCTATGGGTTACCCATAACGGATCAGGCACAAAATACAGGGCAGATTGTTACTATTTTATTTTACGTTTACCCTACGTTAAAAAAAATCTTTTCGCTACGGAATTAATTTGTGCTATACGAGAACCGCCAACTAGTGAGAGAACTACTCCGAATGTAAAAGTGAAGTGGTGTGTGAAAAATACAAGCGCTGTCACAGCTGTGCCAAAATCAATAGTTTACGTAATCCAGTAAACATTAGGACAATTTTAGTCGTGACAATATTGCTAACACATATTCTGAGATTTCAGATACTACCTTTGCCTGACAGTCGAAGGAAACCAAAGTGCAGAAGACTATTACTTGAACCTTATTCAAGTGTGGTGTCATAGATGCAGTTCCAATATGAATGCCAAGGCAAACGATTTACAAACCGAGTAACCAGTGAATGTCAGCTCCATCCAACCAGCTCTAGTTCAGCTCCAAGAAAGATTTGGTGAGAAGTTTTCATTTTGTTTCAAATGCTCTTTAATAAGACAAATTCTGTCAGATAGATTTCTGGGCCAACGACAATATAGTGCAGTAATATTATTGAGGGTAGGTAACGCCCGCCTTATTGCAACATAGTATTGTGTGGTCCACGAATTGTTGCTCTGAGTCTGGGTGATCTTTGTGTACGTTTGTGAGGTCCCCCGTGACACAGGGTGTTTATTCCTAATGGGAGGGTTGTCTTTCAATAAAACAAGAAATTCTGTCGAGAAATCCGGATTTATTCAGTGCCTTTCCTGTGGTAGGTACACGTTTACTGTATTTCAAACGACATAATTATTTAAGGAAAAGAATGAAAATCTGCTTGCATTAGGCTTTTCACTTGTAATTTTCGAAAAGTTCTTAAAAATAATAAGGTCGTTTCTATTGGTGCCTACGTTCTCTTATAAAATGAGGATCGCAATCAAATGAAATTAGACCCAAAGTATTAAGGTCCTTACGTGGTCGCCGAAATATTAGCACACATATTTTCTACCCACACATATTTTCTACCAACCATGGATCATCTACACTCGCAGTAATCAAAGTGAATACAGACCGTCAGATAGATACCCACTAGTGAAGTCCCTATTGATATGTCCGATGAACATGATGTAGAAAACAATAATCCTTGAATAGTTTATTGAATTAATCCGAAGGCTTTATTTCTGTTTTGATTATTTTGTTGTGTACAATTATTTAGAATGTAGTGTTGGTAGCTTGGTTTCACTACCTCCTTAGGTCTCGCTGGTCATTTGTAGCCGTAGCTCATGCAGTACTTATCTGTAGAGAGTGAGCGGTGCGCATCTGGCTATGCGAATGTTAGTCGCTGGTTAAGTGACAATAAAAAGATCTCGATCTCTGGTTAAGAGTTGAGCAAAAAGCCGCTGGTTAAGTGGTTATTCGCAGTCGCTGGTTAAGTGACTACGATATGTTGCTAGTTAAGTGACAATAAAAAGATCTCGATCTCTGGTTAATAGTTGAGCAAAAAGCCGCTGGTGAAGTGGTTATACGCAGTTGCTGGTTAAGCGACTAAGTCAAAACGTCTTAACGCTGTTACTGGCTGTTTAGACAGGGGTGCTGACAATAATGATTGTTTGCACTAAGACTTACGCGATTATACTTGGTAGAGACGTAATGAGCATGGTCAGAACCTTATCGTGATACTGACGTGAAAAGAAAAATCAAATTTAAAGTTAAAATCATGAAGGCAAAATAATTTGTTATCATTGAAATTGGTTTCTATGAATCTTTAATTTGGTCAGGAATAGCCGAGAGGACGGATTCACTGTCCAGATGTTTCCTCAGTTAACAAACACGTAGACGTGTAAGTCTATCAGGATGCCTGTGGGCCAGGCAATACCGGTCGAATAAATTGAGCTACTGTGGTTGCTTTTTTCTTTGTTTACAGATGACTCACACGAGGACGTGTGAAGCATCAGGACGGCCGTGTCGGAGAACGAGTAGTTTTCTTAAGTTTTAATTTGAATTAGTGTTTATTTCAATCGATTATTCGAAACGTTAAACTGTGCATCGAGAAACATGGCAGTTTGGGTGGAATCTGTGGATGGTGTATGCTAAAGAAGGCGCACTGATTATTTGTTATTAACGATGTGATTATTACGTCTTGGTTTACTTACAGCTTGATTTAATAATGTTGGTTTAGTTTTAGTCGATTCTGTAAGCAATATTAAATGTTACTAAAATGTGTGCGGGTCACACCGAATACAGTGGTAGGTGTCACCACTAGTTAAAGCAAACAGCCGGTATAAAAGAGAGCGGCCGCACGAGTTGCGGGACTACTAAACTTTTGGCTCTTAATCTAACTACCCACCGTTTCGTATTGAAGTAAAATAGAATCAACAGATCAGTTTAGTACGGGCATTGTACGAGGAAGGACAAGCTGTAAATAAGCTAAGTACATAGGCTTCTTAATTATTGTGATCAACTATTAAACGTTTGTAACTAATAAGTTAAGAATTAAAAGAGTGGCCATGAGTTTCTTTGCCAGTATTCTTCTCATAAGGCTCTACGCATTTGGAAACTGGAGGTTATGGGTCGTCACGGACGTTCAGTGGAATTTGGTGTTCTCACCTAATTCACTTTGACAGTGTTGTGCCGATCTATGATTTTAACTGTAGCTTCATTGATTCAATAAACTATTGGAATTCTATATTGTCTTTGACTGTGCAAATAAACCCTACCTACCAACGTGTGTAATAATGAAGATTGATTACTAGACTAGATTAGACTTGATTAAGAGCGATTTCTATTGCTTTAAATCATGAGTGCCACTTGACAAAATATGCAAGTGACGTCGGCGAAACTGACGTCACCGTTTCTCAATAACCGCTTCGACCGATCGCCACACGTATGCCTCCGACATATATATACATATTATTTACATTTTTAAATATAAATATAAAAACAAATACATTTAAAAATATAAAAAATAGTAGACCACCGACTTCGGGTACAGGGACCAAGAAACCGGTGGTTAGGGCTCCAAAGACAGGAACCTCCTCACAATACGAGCCGTGTCAAGGAGGACTGCCTTCTGCATCAGACCCTTGATCCAGCCATCTAACGTGAGCCTCTTAAGGTGTTGGTCGAGGCTCCTGGCAATTAATCCGTGAGCAGATACGATTATCGGAACAATGATCGCCGAATCCACATTCCACATATCGACAATCTCGTGAGATAAATCCAAATATTATATGACCATAAAAAAATAATAAAACAATATTATATATATTAAGTCAAGTTAGGAAAGTAATTAAATTTTTGATGATGGAGAATGGTTGTCCATTCTCAACCTTAAGATGCTCTTTGATCTAATGTGGTATATTCTCCTCAGTTAACCGGTCAAAAACAGTACGTAACAATGCTAATTTACTCTACTAATGAAATCTGATCTACTAATTTCAAAGTTGCTGATATTTTTTTATGAAACAGCGTGCATATGAGCAGATGTATCGCTTGGGCGTCCTGGCTGTCCATGAGCAGCGATTACCGCCGTCCATAGACAGCCCGTACCAGCAGAGACGTCATAAGTGCATTGCCGGCCTTTTAAGGAGAAGTATATCTTTTCTTGAAGTTTTAAAGGTGGTATCGGTCCGGGAATACTGCAAGCGACAGTTCATTCCACAGTTTTCTTGTGCGAGGCAGAAAAGTCCTGGAAAAGCACACAGTTGTGGACTGCCAACCTAGTGTGAATCTAGATGACGGGGATGAAACTTCTGATGCGTAGGACGATGGCGGAAAGAGGTGGCAGGAATCAGATAAGATGAATTATTGATGAATCAATGATTGTGTCATTTATTCGATAGAAGTAGTATGTCTGTATACTAAAAAAAATGCAGAATGTTAAACCTTAATAAATGAACAGTAAAGTTTAATTTCAAGTTTTGGACTGGTTATTAGTGGTGATTTCCAAGTCAAAGATGTTAAATTCAAGACCCATCCAAGATAAACCTTTAATTAATATGTGATAGTCATGATCATTTCTTTTGTGTCTGATTGTAATTTATCTATATAACTTGTAATACATATTTAAAGTATTTAAGGTCATATTATTGTGATAATAAACGTATAAAATACATTAATATACATTATAATAATGAACGTATAGTATAGGATTATATAGCTAAAAGTTATAGCATATGTTGATAGTGTTTCATCTGTCTCTTGTACGGGTGTATTTTTGTTTTGATTCAATGAATCACTGCACTCGATACCCACAATTTCTAAAACCAAATCCCTTCCAATTAAAGTATAACTTTTTATCAATTTCTCCTGAAATTCTATAATTTATAGATAGTTTTAAACTACCTATAAATTATACCTACTTTTAATAATAAAATTTCACCAAACAAAACTTAAATAAGCTCCACTCATATTACGGCGCTTCAAATATTTTACAACTTCCATCAGTTTGTAAAACAATAACAACATAATTTAATTGTATAGTGTAAATTTTTAAAACGTGCTTAGTAACACATTTAAAGAATTTTTCATAACCATTATTATGATTATGAATTTTCATATTAGTAGTAGGACTTTCTATTTTAAACATTTAATTCTAATTTAATTGGGATCATACTATAACTGAGGTAATGGACATAAACAAAACACAACAGAATTGAGGTTTTTTTATTCTGAAGTTGATTAAACATCATAAAAGATTTCAATTACAGCCGTTGTCACTATATTAATTTAAATCTCGAATCTGTATTCGATTCATTAAACACTCAATTCGATTACGTATGAGATGCCACAGATGCTTAAATCGAGTTTTATAATTTTACACGCAGGTGCTCTGGTTCTCATCGCAAAGGTCCTGGTGACATTTGTCCGGCCTTCCGATTAGTGGGTCAATGTGACTTGAGTGCGTACTTATAAGTCGAGCAGACTACTTCGAATGTTGACTAATTGGATACGGTATTTATAACTTATGCAAAAAGTATAGAAGGTGTGGTGAGGGTTTGATGTGTTTAATTTCATTCTGATTAACATACATTGTATTTAAGTAAAGTTTGATTGTGTTACCATAATTTTTAAAGGTTGTTCTGTACTTGACTGTATGTTAATACAGGTAGGGTGCCTTGGTTTTCAATGATTGAGGAATCGGCGACTTGAAGATATAACAAAGCTTCCCATATGTTACCCAGCATCGACAAATCCTTCTACTGGCTTCCCACAAAAGTTTAACAAAGATAGATGTATTCTTGCACAATCTCGATAATAATGCCATTAAAGACCACGGGACTCGGATATACATACATATTATGCATGATTTTGGACTTGCCAATGCCAATTAATGCTGAGCCCCACTCGTTTTAAAAAATCGTACAAACTGTTGAACATTTATTCGAGATCATGCAGAGATTCTGCCAGGATCACCATGAAGTCTGCAAATCGCAAGTGTTGGTTATTATTGACTCCTCGTTCGTTCAAACCGAGTGCCTTGAAGACATTTTCCAGTGCATTTTTTAACAGTTTTGGAGACATGATGTTTCCTTGTCTACCGTGTAGGCTTTACCTAGTTTGAGATCAGGCGGAGCGAGACGGTAGCATTTATGACGACTCCTGTTATTTTAGTTTATTTTAATTTATTAATTTAGTGTATGATAAAGTAAGTTGAAATTCTACATGTTATTGGTAAGGTTTATTTAAAGAGTTTGGATAATCGATAGTTTTCGTTTTGATCGAGATACTCTAAATTACCTAAAGTGGTTTTACATTTTATTTTAAAGTTTATTTAGAAACAAAGAAAAAAGTTTTCAACGAAAAAAATAAGAAAGTATTTAACATGTTTTTAAAGCATGCTTAGTTTGTTACTAGATGGTGCTGTGTGTCAAATGTCCGAAATACTATTGATATGATTTTTTGCATTCATTTTATCATCATGAAAGTCTCCAAGAACTATAATACAAATAATATAATATTGTTTATTGAGGTAGGGTATTAATAAGAGTTTTAATAGAATAAGGGCATAAGATAAATGTAGAAGAGAATGCTCGCAAATGACAGAGCCACTGTACTCATTAAATGTTTAACAATGATGCAATAAAAGTTAACTTTACACGTAATGAACTCACGGGTCTATTCGGCAGTTTGTATTCTGGTGTAATCTGTAATAGAGGTCAACGTTTTCAAGGCACTGTTACAGTATTGCAGGAATTCGCTTAAACTTGTACTTGACCATATTATTGCAATAACAAGGCCAGCCAATTAAATAATAATTACAGAATAAAAATAATGTACTCGAATCGTGTTATTGTTTCTAAAATACCTCTTGAAGACAGTGAAAATGTGGTTATTTTAATGTAGATTTGTGCGGAGCGGTCGCTTACGTCTAATTCCCGTAACGTCTAGTAGGTTCAGTTCGTCTAATTCCCCGAACGTCTAATTTCCCGAATGTCTAATTTCCCGAACGTCTAATTCTCCGAACTATTTATATATATTATTCGTCTTAGTCATTTAATGAACTTAATTATAGAAATAAATATTGATATTAGTGACATATTCTTAAATGATATTAATCATTAGCGAAGGTTATTGTGACTCCATATTTCTGAATTGTTTCATTAAACATAAATTCATCAGTCTCACAGAACATTGACATAATATTAAATCTTGCACGCCATCTGCGATACTCTAAATTGTACTTTGGATACATTTAATAAGTAACGGCGAACACGGATATTCAATATAAGAAAAATGAGTATCTTATAAGACTTAATAATAATTACATAATTTTAAATACTTATAAAGAAAATTTAGCTAAAGCCTATTAACGCAAATGAAAAACTAGACTTTTTTTTTATTTATGCTCTAGATTGTCGGTACTTGATGGAACTTGTTGTAATACATTCTGGAATTATACTCACTTGTGCTTATTCGGTCAGATGTAAATTCAATTAAAATAGTGGAATAACTACAAGTGAGTTTAATTCTAGAATGTAGTCTTTGATTGTTCTCAATTTTTTTCTATTTTAATTGAATTTTGCCATAAGGCGAAACGGTCAGGTGTAAATTCAATTAAAATAGTGGAATAACTACAAGTGAGTTTAATTCTAGAATGTAGTCTTTAATTATTCTCAAAATTTTTCTTTCTAAAAGCTTTTTTTGTCGGCATGAGGCTAGTCGGTTGTAGTAGGAGCTAACAAACTAAATGTTAATTTATGAGCTTTTAAATATACTCTACGATCCAGACCATTGTGTTGTGTACACTAAGTGTTAGCATTTTTTCTGTTGCTGTTTCTTTTTAACCGACTTCAAAAAGGAGGAGGTTCTCAATTCGACTGTATTTTTTATGTTTGTTACCTCCTAACTTTCGACTGGGTGAACCGATTGTGATGTCCCTTTTTTATGAAGCTTTCATAAAAGGTGCTTTCCGTGTGGTCCCATTTCAATTTGGCGTAAGTCTATTTTTATTTTTGATTATTTAAATATTAATTCATGAAACTAATTTTTAACATAGAAGAGTATATCTAAGTTAAACACGAGAGTTCCAGCAGTAATGTTCTTATCAGAACACTACTTCAAGCAGGTATACTGCGTCTGTGAATTAGTTCGTGAAGTCGGTTTTTGTTGTTAAAATTTGTAACTAATTACTTACTTTGTAGACAAATTTACCTATTATATATTAGTTATGCGGCTGGTATAAATGACTAAATAGGTTAATAAATTTAATTTTAAAAATATTAAAATAATAATTAACAGTTTACAGTAAACTTTTAATTACAGTAGACTTACAACTTAGATAGAATATAGCCGTGAGACAGTTTCAGTTTTAATGCGAAGATTTAAACTTGAAGAAAGTTATCTTAGTTAGAATTTTCTCTTAAAGTATGAAAGCGGGCAGCACAGGGTTGTTCTAGAAAACCTTGGATAAGTCCTATGTCTATCAGTGGATGTGTTTTGACTGAGATGATGATGATGATGAATAATACCACCCTATTAGGTTATACCCTATTAGATTATCCTTCGAGAATATTATTATTTGCTTAGTATAAGGTTACTTTGTGATTTTCTATATATTTGAAAACGAATGCCTCAAATATCGCTTAGTTAGTAAAGTGTTTCAGTTGTCTGTTTAAAAAGACAACTCCAGAACTAGGAATAAATCCAGAGTCGCTAGGGACTTTAGGAATCTTCCACAATTGACACTAAAAACACTCAGACTAAAAATATCATATCGCGTCTAGGAAGTGACGAGTGAGTGTGCTATTAGTCACAAAACTATGAAAAAACCAAAGTCACATTCAAATTTAGAATATCCGCTAGAATTAACATTACATAAATTATGTAAATGTGTTGAAGTTCAAGAGCACATAATAAGTAATCGAGACAAACTAAATCGATATTAATTTATCACAATCGTTGGACAACGACTGCACTCGAATCGAATAGAGATTTGATTATTTTAATCAATTTATTATTAGTAACATGAATGTACTGTCTTATACAGAAGGGGTAAAAATATGTTATCATACAATTAATCAAAATTAATTAATTCTATTTTTAAAACTTGACCTTAAATGGGTAGCCGACCTTACTATAGTAATATAATCTAATGCATTATCATTCAACTTTTAGCTTAAAAAAGTTTATAGCCATACTAATGTTGCAAAGCTGAAGAGTTTAATTGTTTGTTTGTTTGCTTATTTATTTGTTTCGCATTAATCGCAGAAATTAATGGTCTGATTTGAAAAAAAAATCTGCATTAGATAGCCCATTTATCTAGGAAGATTATATACTATCATGCTTTGGCAGATAGCAGCAGGGATTAATTAAAATTGTTGCCAAATCGGAGAAATTCATTCTTTTGAGAGCTTTCGTAAATGATCAAAGATTCGTGGAAATAATGTTAGATAAACGAAGGAATTCTCCCTCTTGGAAGGATCTAAAAAAGTCGGCGACAACATCATGTCTATCTTTTATGATTGTCTCAATATAACCTTTTTTAATGGTAAACAAATTTGTTCCTACGGTTTAATATCACGCTACTGGCAATAGAAGACAAAGCTGCGTGGGTCAGTACCTATATATTTTTGTACAAATCTAAATACATATCAAACTTCTTCAGAGATTTGTGCGTTTTCACACAAATCTTGAATATCTTCTATAACACCGAATGAATAAATCAACATGAAATTACATACTGGATGTATCATTAATTCATTCAAATTGTTGCTAAAATAATAATATAACAAAATGATCCATAAGCACATCTGTCAGTGAGTGTACTTACATGTATGTATGTATGTATACATTAAACATCATGTATGTATGTATACATTAAACATCTTAAAGTGGCACAATGTGGTTGAACTTTTGACGAGTTCTGCGACCTTGGTCTAAATATTTAAAAATATGAGCTGTTGTAGTGGGCGATATTAATAGTTTGTCGTGTTGATGTGTACTACATGATGAAGTATAAGCCTACGTTGAAATAAATACAAATTTTACATGTATTTGTTTTGTGTTGTAAAAAGGTTTATTTCTACACGTTTCTACTTGAAGATTATAATGTGATTTTAGTTTGCTTTGATGTAATAGATAATGTCATATCATGTCACTAATATATAAAGGTGAAAGTGTGTGAGTGTATATTTGTTACTTCTCCACGCAAAAACTACTAAACGGATTTGCATGAAATTTGACAGTAATGCTATATAACTGTCAAGTTTCATACAAAATATACATCAGAACCACACATAGGCTACTATTTGCCGCGATAACCGACTTACACGCGGGCGGAGCCGTGGGCAACAGCTAGTATACATATAAAGCTAAATAGTTTGTTTGTTTGTTTGAACGCGCTAGAAAGAGGCTCGAGGAAGGCTATGGACCATACATCATCACGCTAAGACTACTTGGACACCCGCAACACCAGAGACGTTACAAGTACATTGCCGACCTTTGGGGGATGGGAGGAGGAGTTGGGGTATGGGTCTCCGGTATCTTCATTCACTCGGTGAAACACAGCGCAAGCACTATTTCACACTAGTTTTCTGTGAGGCTGTGGTATCACTCCGGTCGAGCCGGGCCATTCATGCCGAAGCGTGGCTCATACATGCGTGCATCATACATCAGCTTGTAATATGTATAGAGATATTATGTTGTAACACGGTTTCTTAGTTATTTTAACCACATTTGAAATAGATAGAAAACTCTTTATTTGCACACCATAATATTACAGAGTTACAAGAGTACATAAAATGTGAGATGTAGTGTACAAAGGGCGGCCTTATTGCCAAAAGCAATATTTTCCAGCCAACCTTAGATAATAAATGTTAATAATTTTCTTAAACTTTTTATTCGTAACAATTTGGCTGGGAAAATGTTGGTCAGTAATATTTCAGTACAGGATGAATACTTTGCGTTTCTAATTTGTTAATTTCTTTTTGTTGATACAATACCAATTTACAAGAAAATGTAATATGTTATTTCTTCTGAAAATTTATAGATATTCTTCAGTAAATACTTAGTCGTTAAGGTTCAGATTCGTGTCTGTTGTTCTTACAAAATCACTGCACAAATAGCAAGAAAAATTACAGCCATTAACTCCGTTATTCACTCGGCGATTACAAGAAACATTGTGAGAAATATCTGACTTTAATTGCGTATTTATATGGTATTTCAGAAGTTTCAAAGAGCTTTGTAGGTATTACAGAAATTAATTACCCGACTGCGCAAGAAGAAGGGTTATTTTTATTGCGGTGTTTTGGCTTTGTTATTTATTTTAAGATCCTGTGCTATATTGTGACACAAATAATGTTGGAAATGATTTATTCTTTTCCTCTGAAGACAGTTTTGAATTACGAAACTAACTTATATAAAAAAATAGCTGCTAGAACTTGTTAGTTATGACGATATTTTAACACCTTGAATGAGTGTAGAAAAATCAAGACATTATATTTTTTTGAAACTAGACACTATTTTTAACACTACTTTATTGGTTGAACTTTTAAAACCATGAAAGAGCTATGCTTCAGCAGCTAGTTACTAAGATTGACCGGAGTGATACCTATCATAGAATACTGGTGTTAAGAACTAGTGAATGAGATCAAAGAATACCAACCCCTTTTGGGATGAGCTCAAAAGGTAACTCACTTATGACTCTCGTGTCATAGTTGTCCATGGTCGACCATTCACCACGGTCTCCGGTCTCGGTCGGTTGTATCTGTCGCGGCATGAACCGCTAACCTTTAGACTGATCTTTTGTTTTTACTTTTGGTATTGTTTGGTTGCTTATTAGGAATCAATTTTAAATTGTCCGGTGTAGAAAAAATTCAGGTTATTAGTATTTGGAAATTCTACGTATCTGAGAAAGGTAGAGTTTATTTGATGTACCATGGAAAATGCGTTCAAATTGTCTGTAAAAGCGTGTTTGTTTTAGATGAAACTGAAGAACTGAAGAAGAATATAAACTGAATTTATAGAGTTCCGAACATCGTCAGCACGCTTATTTAAATTTATAAAAAAATGTTTGAACTGTTAGTACATATTAAAATTCATACTTAAAATATGAAATATATGTAATACCTTTTTACTAAGCGTTAAGGCAGACCCATAGAGGGGTTTAACTTATTAAATACGGATTACATAAAACGGTTTAAGGTAAAGTAGTAGGTAGGAACCATTAGGAACCGTTTATTGACCTTACTCTCAGGTTACATACACTTGCAGAGTATGTTTAAAAATAATTTGATTACTGTAAATCAGTGTAAAATGATTTAAAAAAGTACAGTATTCTCATTCAGTTGATTAGGTTCGTTTGGTTTAGTCATATTTAATCAATAAATACTATCCCCATTGAAAAATTTAAGGAGGTACACGATTTACAATAATTCATCATGAAGTCGATGATTCTCTTTTAAACATAAAGGCACAATCTAGTGACATTCGGATATCTTTACATAGTATAAATTAAGTCGCCTCCGTTGTCTGTTCGCTTTGATCTTTTTATTAACTTAAATATACATATAATTTTTTTCCTTGAATCACTCTATTTATTGATAAAAGTGTAAATACGGTAGAACCGCCCCGGTCGAGCCGGCCCGTTCGTGCTGAAATCAGAGTGGCTACTACCTACTGCTATACTAATCCCGTCCACACGCCCGCCATTGTAAATTGTGTACACCAGGATCAACAGCAGTGACCCACGAACACACCGAGTAATGACACTCGGGAAGTCCCAGGAAAAATTAACGGTCTTGGAACCCGCAACGAAATTAATCAGAAGAAAAAACAGGAGGAGTTGGAAATATGATAAGTCCACTTCCCTCTTTAGCAAAGCGGGAGACCAAATGAAGTCAACATAGGATGACACCTTTGTTAAACCGGGAAGCACCACTGATAAAATATTATGGGTCCTAAGTGAACTATATTTTATTACTAAAGTATGAATGGCAGAATCGCCTAAACGCACGGAAATTCACCGCAGTTGACACAAGATCCCTACTTACTGCTATAATATATTTTAAGTTTTTCTTCTCTTTGCAGTGATATTGTCAGGCATCGTCTGCTCCCGTCGTCTATTCGCCACTTGGATGAATCACCCAAACAACTTACTTAGTTAAATAACATAGTATGTATATGCTATCACAGACAGAGAGAGATCGCTATCATTAAATAATGACTGAGATAATGTCTAAGATATACAAAGATAATATATAAAGGGAAATATTTTTAGTTACAGTACTCAAATTGACAATACACTATAAAGACATTACGAAATACAGACTGAATAACTAAACCTCAGATATTTTACGCCTCATAAAAACGTTCTCAAATTACAAAAGAAGCTATTTCAAAACGTGCAAAATCCTTAATAAACGAGATCCATTTTTGGGCCTAAATCATTGCGAAGTAGTTTCTTTAGACGTTGTACGTGAAGTATGAACGTTAAATTGCCTGAGTCATTGCATGCGTACTTCTTTACTATATTTGTACATGATGATTTATCTAATACATAAGTTATGCTTTAGACGGGCTCGTTTATTTAATGGTATATTATACGAAAAATCGTTAACAAATCTCTCAATTCTACTTCTTATTTATTTATTGTTAATATGTTGAAAACGTGTTTAAAGTCCAAGACGTATCGTACGTGCTTATCATCGCCACCATCATGGGTGGACACGGAACGGAGTATGGAATATACAACCTTCAAAGTTTACTGTTTTTATTATTTTTTCGCAATAGTTTTGTTCCACATTTCACATCTATCACTTAGGGCTCCCACACATAACTGCGAATTCGCATCAGTACAGATAATTTATTTAAAAAATTAAGTCAAGTCAAAACCTTATACATATAATAGGTATATTGTCGTATCAAAATTTTGTAAAACCCTTTCAGTTTTTGATAGTAGTAATTTAAAATGACATGTAACAGATAAAATATTTTATCAAAAACAAAGTTACTTTAGTATTAATATATTTAGGGGTTTAGGGGTTGGTTAAAGAATAATGCTTGAAACTCAATTATAGTTTTGGATGCATATTCGAGAAGATAAATATTATTGTTTCACAATATTAGGCTTCTATGACTTAAACTTTACTCCAGTCTATTTAAAAGAAGGCAAACACATGGCATTGTTCTCTCAACATTTTCATAAGAAATGACTAATGATAATAGTTTTACTAATGACCGTAATGTGAACATTAAATTAATTAAGGTAATTAATGCGTATGCTGCATAATTAATTAACAATTAATTAGTCTTGATAACCATAGTTAACACTTGTGGTATAATTATAATTAGTTACCCTCTTTTAAAAATTACTTATATTGTATACAGTGTATTTATTTGTCTCATTAAAATTTTGTTGAAATCTTACTAATTAACTATGTTTTCGTATACGGTTGACTAAGTTTATGTCCTCTTTTTGAAGAAGGCTTTATGATATTGACAAATTGATGCTATTAGTTCATCTACATGACTAACGTGAACATCATCCACATCCTTTACCAGTCCACTGTTCGATATGGGCCTCTTCTTAGAAAGGACGTTTTGGCCTACTAATATACCATGCTGACCAGACGGTTTGGTATATGGTTTGTGTCAAGTTTTTTTGACGGGTTGCAAATCCCTTCGAATCTCCGGCTACGCGGGGACTGAGAAGCCGGAGGAGCCAGGTATGTGGTGATTCCACTAAAAACCACCCCGGCAGTCGGTCTCAGGCACCCTGCTCTGGGGAGGACCCGAACCATGTTATTTCAGGTCGACCAGGAACGACGCCGCGTCTATAAAGACTCTACCCTGGGGGAAGCCTGGGCTTCCCCCTGCCTTTCAGCCCAACCGTTATATGTTGTGGCCTGACCGCAGTTTTGTGACCAGACCGTGTTTCTATCGCTGACCGCATCAATTTAATCAGCTACCAGAGGCTACGAAAGGCACGAGATGAATAATGGTGGTGACATACCGTATTCTTAATTCGTTATTCGTCGAATATATAGTTACAACAAAAAAACTATTAATCATATTAATGATTTTGATTAATAATCCTCGTGCCCGTAATGGATATCCGTTATTGACACGATCGAGCAAATCAAATAAAATCACTACAATTACAAAACAAAAACCTCCGCCGCGTCTGTCTGACTGTTTTCAATAAACTCAAAAGCTACTGCACGGATTTTTATGCAGTTTTTACTATATAAATATAAAGTGATTCATGGGGAAGGTTTTCCTCTCTAATTTTTTTAAATTTTAAAGTATATTGACTAACATATAACGATTTTTGTTGAATACGTCGAAATGAAGCGGCATATCTTAGAGAAACATAGGCACATTTTCCGTAAAGAACCCGTTTGAAGCCGGAGCGGGTTACTAGTATACATATAATAGTAAATGAAATTGAATTTTTGACTGAACTGATTTTGACTACACGCATGGCCTAATGGTTTAAGTGATTGCGACGTCACTTACTACTTCGCAAAGTGTTGCAGGTTCAAATCTTACGTGTACAACGCTCTGTGTCATCCACAAATTATTGTTCTGAGTCTGGCTGTACTTTGTCCCCATTTGCTGTGTGTTTGTAAAGTCCACCGCAACACGGGATGTATTTCTAGTGTGGAAGTTATGTTTTAAAAGAAAAAAGCTTTTGTACTTCTATTATTGTACATTGACACGTGTAAGACTTGTGTCAATATCTTTAAACGAATATATTAAATACTTCGCAGTACGAACTACATTCATACTGATATTAGAACGGTAGCACCACATTGCAATAAATCATATTACCTATAACTAGGCTGTTGGGTTATCAAATGTTTCGAAACTAACTGAGTAGGTATACAGGCATTTGAAATAGCACATTAATTAACTATTTAGAGCATATCGCAATGAGATGGAGTGCGTATGGAAGGCTATTTATATGTTTTTAATCTTTATTTTTAACCTCCGTCATACATGCAATGTTCCGTAAAACAAAGAAAAGCCAATATTTACATACTATTTTAGTAAAGTTCTTTACTTTATATCGGTTATCAAAAAAGTTACAATCGGTTTCACTTTAGAAGTTATTAGGTTTCTAACATGATCCAATACATCCATCCAATTCTGTCCATAAACATCTACAATATTAACATACATAAACACCTTGAAAGATTATACTATTTCTCTGGTAAAATTAAACAAAAATGTCAAATTCTGCAAATATTTTTTCTTTATTGTAATCAAATCAAGCTAAAGTATCTTCATCGTCTACATGTACCTCAAGCGGTGGCCATTAAGTGTGATGACCTTCGGTAACGCGAGTTCTAGATTGCTTTAGCTTTCATTGTAGGTTATACCTACACTAAACTAAACCATTCAGCTTTGCGTTGCCTTGCCGCTAGAGGAGAGATTGTCCTCACATATCCTCCGCAGCTATTTGAATTGTATGATAGGTCTGTGTTATATCGCCAACTAAGCGAGGCTGAGAGCCTTACACGGAACCAATACTAATGCTATTAATTTCCACAGACACCAGGAAGTTTTATTACCGGATAGAAGCTGTGGTGTTTCCTGAACAACTACGTAAGGCCGAGGCCAAATCCCGGTTTGATTTAGGACACAAGAATCACTAAATCGAAACTTATTTCATTATTATTTTCAATACTTGGAAAACTTATTGGAATATAATAATAATAATTATTAACATTGTAATCTATACAAATAAATAAAATTGGAGTGTCTGTTTGTAATATTAAAATAACGCGGGACACCCGCGTGTGTTACCCGCGGTCATTGTTGTACCGCGAGTAACGCCACGGGACAAAGTTAATCTAAAAAATGTAGCCTAAGTTACTCCCTGGATCATTAGCTACCTGCCACTTGAAGTCCCGTCAAAATAGGTCCAGCCCTTCCAGAGATTACCCGGAACAAACAGACAGACAGACCGACAGACAGACAGACAAAAAAAAATTAAAATACTTTTTTGGCATATGTACCGTGCATACATACATATGCATTTAGTAAAAAGGTTATTTTAATATTAAAAACAGACACTCCAATTTTATTTATTTGTATAGATAAAATATTCCTTCCTTCTGTCATTTCCTCGTTTATTGCCTCCTTTTCTTTTGCTAAAACTTTTTCACCAAGGCAAGCGTTAGGATGTCAAAATATGGTTCTCATAAATTTAAACATTTCTTCTCCACATAATTTTATATACCTTTACCAGTCACATTGTAAAGACCTACTGACTATTACTTTTCCCAAAATTTAGACAACTTTTTAGTGGGTAAAAAATCAATTTCCGAGAAGCAGTATAAAAAGCCTTTGAAGAGTTTGTTGCCTCCCGTCCAGCTGATTTTTACAAGAAGGGCATCAATAAACTGCCAATGCGTTGGCAAAGATGCGTCGATTGCATGGGTGATTACTTCGAATAACAGAAATAAAAAAGTTTGAAAAAATACGTACTTTCACTTATTGCATACAAAACGGCAATTTCATAGGTGAAGACCTAATATTTGGTAAACACCCAGGTAAACACCCATACATGTGTAAAGGTATTTTACTTCTTCATATTCCTGACGATTTATTAGGACAGAGTTCCTTTAGGTTAAGTTAACATTTAGCAAAAAAAATTGTAGAAATAAAAATGAAATTTAATGTATTCTTATTTCATTTGTAATGATGTATTCTTTTGCAAATTATAAAAATAACATCCCAAACTAAGAACCCGCACTCTGATAACCAGACAGCTGATAGATATACCTACATATTTCCAAATACGAGCGTATTAAAAATGATATGTGTGTGAAAATAACAAAATGTATGCAATATTCGATTGAATCGTACCATTAGAAATTAAAAGCTAAAAATCATCGTATGCATGTTAAGACTAATTAGGTGGGGATAAATTTTTTAAAGGTATGTTGTCTGAGAGCTCTTTATCTTTGTGAACACAGGAAGTATATTTATTTATTTTTTAATATTTAAGGAACATCAACAATATACAAAATCGATTTACATTAGGAGCCTAAAACAAAAACTGCTATGTATATCTATTACAGATGTACACACATTGTAAGTACAGAAAAAAAAAACAATTTGGACATAAAATATACTTAATGCGAATTCAACAAAATTTCTGACAATATTAAAAATGAAAAAAAGCAAAAGATAAGAGGACACGAACACGATCCTAGAAATATAAGTTAGCCACAAATTGTTTGCCAAATGGAAACACTTCTTAACATTGATATAAATTTCATAAGATCTTAACTGTCGTTTATCTAGACGTGAATCTAGATTCTAGACTAGTTACTATTGCAATGAAAGGTCAGTATTAAGCAACGTATAAAAGGAAATGTCTGTAGCAATACGGGCATATCTATATATGGGAAATATGTTATCAGCCTGATTAGTATATGTATAAATATGTATTTATAAAGATATTACATAAAATTAACTGGAAAAAAGCGGCCAAGCGTAAAGGTAAATTGCGGTTCACGATTTATGACGTATTAAAAAAACTACTCCTTTCATTCAATCAACACAAATTTAAAAATAAATTATATTATATTACTTGCTGCTACGGAACCCTTCATGGGCGAGTCCGACTCGCCTTTTGTGTGAAAATCTTAATGCGGTTCACATAATAAATCTACTTACCAAGTTTCACCATTATAGTTCTTCTAGTTTCGGAAAAAAGTGGTTATGACATACGGACAGACAGACAGACATGACGAATCCATAAAGGTTCCGTTTTTTGCCATTTGGTTATGGAACCCTAAAAAAGTGTATTGCCGTGCAAAAGTAATTGAAATTAATGTAAAAAATTGTATTCTATTTTACTCCTCTCTAACTGCCTATTGTTAACTAGTGGGCGCAGTGATAGGATACGTGACTGCTTTGCATGAGATCTCAGGTTCAATTCCTGCGTCGAACCAAATGTTTATACGATCTGCAAATAAGTATTATTATCTTGTTTCGGAGTTTGGGTGTTTTCTATGTGTAAGTAAATAAGTATTATAGCAGTCATTCTCGCTTACATAGTATAAGCCCTGCTTAGTTTGAACCTGGATGGTGTTGTTAGTTGTCAGATACATTTATTATTATTATTCTATCATAGCATGGCTTAATATTCCGTATACAAAAAAGTTTGTGACTACTGTTTTTTAAATCTAGCACAACAAACTATGTAGTATAATATTCTAAACTTTAACCCATTCGGCATTTTTCAAATAAACTTTCATGACCAAGTTCATTACCCGCAGGCAAACTTACATAAGAAGTGTACTGAGATGCGCCTGAGTTGATTACGTAGTTACTATAGCACTAGATGTGACCTTGTATCGCTTCTCCTACTTACTCGTCTTCATTCATTCACTGCCGATCTTTGAGTAACGACGAGTAGATGCGGCATCTTAACTTAAATCTATACAAATATACAAATAAATATAACAAGCGGCGAAGTGCGAGTCGGACTCGCTCATGAAGGGTTCCGTAGCAACAAGTAACATAATATAAAAGTTCTTGAAGTTCGTTGTATTTTTATATTTGAGTTGATTGAATGAAAGGTAATTTGCGCTTTACGATTTACGACGTTTTAAAAAAAAACTACTTAATTAAGGACCTAGTTCAAACCAATTTCCGGTGGAAGTTTGCATGGTTTTTTAGTTTTATCATTCTTTTATTTTAGAAGGTACAGTCCCATACGTGTGGGATATCCCAAACATATGGGTTTGACGGAAAAAAATTTTTGAGTTTTAGTTCTAAGTATGGGGAACCCTCAAAATTTATTGTTTTTTTTCTATTTTTGTGTAAAAATCTTAATGCGGTTTGCAGAATACAACTACTTACCAAGTTTCAAGAGTATAGTTCTAATAGTTTCGGAAAAAGTGGATGTGACCTACGGAGGGATAGATAGACAGACATGACGAATCCATAAGGGTTCCGATTTTTGCCATTTGGCTACGAATTGGAGTGTCTGTTAGTAATATTAAAATAACCGTTTGTTACTAGTTTTGTTATAAACAAGCCCGAAAATGGTTAGAGTTCCATGTTTGCGTTTGAATGAATGGTTAATGAATGACAAGTGATTTTGAAGTGTGTCAACCATTCTTATAGGTGAACTTAACATATCGAGATTCAAGATCGTCAATTGCCATACAAACATCTTTGACAATCATGACGAGTAGTTGGAGGCCTAAAAAGTGCGACAACAGTCTTTCTACAGAACTTCGATAATTCGTTATTCACATAGCATTTGGGCTGTGGAGTTCTAATGGTAGTCGCTTTACGTACAGAATCGAAGTTCAATAGTATCATAGTAGACTTAAAACCAACCGTATCTAGTTTAAGGAAAACACTCGTAGGAAGAACCAGATCATGATAAATAAATTTACGTCGCCATACATTTTCTAGCCAAAAAAAACTCTTTTGATGTCGTTCAATGTTTTTTGTATTTTCATTTTCTCTTATAAGTCAACTACTGCATTAGGAATATACATCCTATGCCGCAAGGGAACTTTACAAACACGCATGGAACGGACACAAATAACACCCAGACTCAGAACAACGAGGACGACCAAAGAAAAAATGGATGGACTGCGTAAAAGAGGATATAGACAGGAAGGGAGTAAGCAGTGAACTGACGAATGATAGAGGAAAATTGGAGTAAGAAAACTTATTGCACCGACTCCAAATAAAGTTGGAAAAAGGGTAGGAAGATGATGATGCTGTTTCGGGTTTACTGTTGGGAAAAGCTACTTCAGATTGATTAACAGATAATTTTATAGAGATCTGAGCACTTAAAGTGGGATAATTTTTTTTAAACATAATCAAATATTATATATAAAATAAAAGCATTAGATGCCGTATCTACAAAAAATAATTTCATACGCTCCATGAACGTGTGTTACGGCAGACGAGTCTGGTCGTCAACACAGTTCTCAAGTGAGTCAATACGGTATTAGTTCAAGGACTTTGAATCATCTTTATTATTGTTTTTTTTTTTATATTAGCGGTCGTCGATCTTTTTATAGTAAACGTCACTGGACAGATACTCGTTCTACCGTCAATAAGAACTTTGTAACACTTAAACTCGGTAGATCATTGTGTGTAATGTTATGTATACATATAATGAAGAAATATGAGATTGTTCACAGATTTTCTATATGAATTTTGGTTATTGACAATCGTTAGTTTCTACACAAAAATTAAAATTGAAGCGGTTGTTTGTAATATCAAATAAACAGCTTTTCACTAAATGCATATTAAGTATATACGGTACTTACATCAAAAAATATATTTTTAAAGTTTTTGGCAGTCTGTCCGTCAATCTGTTTGTTCTGTATTGTAATTTATAAACAACCATAATTACATAATGAAATTTGGATCAGAATACAATAATTTTATCTACCATTTCATTAGAATATTCATTAGTAAGCCTGTTAAATGGCTAATATGTAGCTAATCCCTAGAGTCTTAGTTCATTTGATTCATGTTGACAAATCCAACAGATTGGATTTGGTAAGGATTTAGTCGTCTGACAAAAGCAACCTATTTCACTGGAACGTAGTTAACTTTGAAAATACTGCTACACTTACATATACCACTCGTTAATTCACATTACTTAGACATTTTATTTAGTCACCATAAATAGGTCCAAGAAGGATTTTATGCTGTGAGTTCTTTACTAGGGCTACCAGGGCTTATTAAGTTTAGATAACTAGTGTTTAAGAATAATACTCTTATCAAATCTTAATCCAGATTTTCGTGGGCAAAAATCCTTTCAGATGGTTAGTATGACTCATAAAATTTACATATTGTTCACACATCACACATCTAGTTAAATGCAGTCATTGAATTGACTTACTCTGTAGAAGTAATGTTCTACTACGTATTTACTTGTAAATTATTAAATGAATAATTTAACCTTTAATGTCCTACTGGTTTGTATGATTGCTCACAGCTTAGAGTTATCAAATTCTAACGTAACAAGTTGCGTTAATTCTATTTGCGAGATGTATTAATTAAAATGTGAATCATGGCTTAATGATGTACTGCTGTATAGTACGTTTTATACTTTACTAGCTTTTACCCGAAGCTCCGGCCAAGCGTATATCCTTTGACTTGATGAATGAGCTGAATGAGTAGCCTATGTCCTTCCTTAAGAATCAAAGTATCTCCATGCCAAATTTCATTGCAATTAGTGCAGAGTAAGAAACAGACAGACAAAGTAACTTGACCGACATTGTTCATGTCAAATTTCGTTTCAGACTTAGATACATAATTATGATCTGCAAGAAAGGAGGTTACATGACCATACAAAAGTATTGTGAATTGTGCTCCAACGAAAGCTTTTATTATTCTGTAACCTTGACTATAGCCATACAAAGCGAAAGTATTGCAAGATTGCAAACGCAAGTAATAGATTAACATCATGATATACGGCATGTTAACATGTTTAAGCCAGTATATCACGGACAGTTAAGAAACTATTCATACTGTGAGACTTTATACTAGTACTGCTCAGAACGACAGAACTTGATAACAATCAAATACGTGGGTGTATAGTGAAATTCGGCTTTGTGATAACCAGATAAAATGGATGTTATTTATTCCGGGTTATTAATATAGTCGATAACCGAAGGAATTTTAAACATGAGTTACGTTATTTGCCTTCGAGGAAACTCTATGATAGATCTTAGAAGAATTAAAAAAGTCTGTTACTATATAAAAACTTCTTAGAATGCGTTTAGTGGGCAGACGTTCTTAGTATATTTCGTATTTTTAACAACACATATTAATCTACATAACACCAGTGTTTAAAAAATTCTATTGTGACATGTGTTAACAAAAATAAAGTCAAAAATATGAATGCAATGATATAATATGAGTGATATTTATTTATATGAGATAATACCCTACAATCGTCCAATATTTAAATAGTCCAAGAATAAATTTTGTGTATTTTACATAAATTTGCTAGAATATCACTAATGTAGTTATAACTAATAAGTTATATAAAACCTGGTTACATTCTATAGATATATCCAAGAGACTATTGCTCTGTACATCCTACACACTTGGTCTTACAATGAAAATTAGTTATTTAAATACACTAACTTACGCACACACCCAGTTACTTAGGTTGTGACTTTACTTCAGGTGGTACTATGATTAACATTTAAGATTATTCATTAGTTTCATAACTGGCTTGTACAGTTTAATTTCTTTGCAATATATAATGCGCAATAAATATTTTATCTACTTAGGGATATTGTTGTTGAGATGTTTATGTTTCAGTACAATGTGAGCTGGTGTTCGCGTCTGTCCTCGATATAATTTTAAGTAAAAACGTGTTATTATATTTGAAATATTCTTCGGCTTCGGTTAATAGTTAGGTTTAACTGGCTAACTTTTTTTATGCTTCTTATCTTTTAAAATCTATTAAAACATTAGTCTATATCAGCTGTCTCCACGTACATTATATTATAAGTAACATAGCGATCTGAATTCATATAATGTTGAATTTGTCGGATTTTTTATTTTATTACATGAGTACTAACACCTTTGAATATGAGTACTCGTATACTTGTATACTCGTAGTACCAATTTCAGCTTTTTTATAGCGCTATTTTCAATTATAAAGTACAAAATATAATTATGTAAATGTTCTTTTTAACGAAAGGCCATAGGTACTGCAGTGGGCTATTAAAGACTCCTGAGGATTATATTCTTTTTGTGTTGTCCTTATTACATAACATGAGCATTTTCCCGCGGTTCCACTCGCCTCTATGCTAGTTATCATAGTACAAAGTGACTTAAGTCTCTCCTCAGGAATCAAGGTCTCTCCCTGCCATATTTTACATGGGTAACAGATAAACAGCGTTACTTTTGAATTTATAATATGAGTATGGATTTTACTTGAAATGACCTTTTGTTTTAGTTGGTTTAAGTGTAAGTAAAATGTCTTACAAATATTTAACATGGGTTGCAAAGGTTTACAAATTATACTAGTTAAAACTATGCAGAATCCTCTCAACTTCATAAACAACTGACTGTGGTTCACAAGTGGATTTCAAATTTAAATATAGCAAAATAATTTTTTTTTACTCTTTAAAGTTTTTAGGTTTTCTTAACTCTAAAGTAATACAGTTAGATTGTCGCTGAATGTAAATCTATCTATGAACAGACATTTTGAAGTGAAAAATGGTACTTACAAATCAAAATTAAGCCAACATAACTAACACAGTATTAATTCAGTTAGTGACAAATTTTAGAATATTTTAATCTCAAGATAAACGTTGCAATTAGTAGTAATTATAACTTAATGAATATACACGCGAGCAATGTCATATGTCAGCTTGGTAATTGTTGCTTGAAATTAACAAACTGCTGTGAATGAGTTGCAACATAGCTGTCAAAATGATATGGTGTAAAGGAGTTTAATTTGTGAATTTCAAGGGAATGGCAGCTAAGGCAGTTTGAGAAGATTTATTATATACTTCGAATTTTAGAAGCCCTACAAATCAGATTTGATTAAAATGTCATCGTAATGAAAATGTTTTGTGTATTTCATCCATTATTTAGTTATGTTACATGACATGTAATACTCAACTATCTGGGGGCACGGCCGTGCCCCCGCCAAGACAAGCCAAGGAAAGCGCAAGTGCATTACCTGCCTTTACTCGAAGTGTTTCGTCGTTTTTTTTAACCCTCATAACTTTGATTTCCGATATACCAACTAGTTCAAATTCTCAGGATATAATGTTAATAATAAACTAATCAAAAATGAAAAGAATAAAAAGAAATTAAATCCCACCAAAAACATTTTCATGTAAAATGTTGCCAAGACTGTAGGCCAAGCTTCTGAATCTACAGGCCCTAACTCTACTAACCCTAACTTCAGAAACTTCACATATCAGTAAAAATGTATGGCTTGCCTATTTCTATTTTTCCCAATAACGATTGCCAAAGATGTTCATGACAACCAAGACCGACGGCTTTAAGTGCTCTCCAAGGCACGGGTGGGAAACACAACTATCTTTCATACTCCGGGCTGCTATTTAGAATTTCTTGTAAGAATAACCCAACAGCAGTCCGACCCGGGAATCGAATCCTAGACTTCTTGATCGCTTACGCTTACCACTAGACCAACGAGGCCAGATAGAATTTTAAAAAAATGTTAATAGTATCGTATTTTACAATTTTAACCGGCATTTTAACCGATTTTGTGTTGACTGTAGATGAAATTAAACTTTATTTGCAGAAATACGATACAAAATTGTATGTCCGTGTTTCTCCAGTTTCATGGCCGTGGTTCTCTAGTTACTCATAGAATCAGTCCATATCCCTAATCATAGTTCCTCTACCTAGTGGTTCCCGGTACCTTACCTTTTACCGTCAAAGAGGATGAGTATCACTCAGGCAGTCAAATATCTCTGCAACATTATACACTGTCCTAACACAAAATTAAAAATTTCAAGAGAACGGTAATGAGAAAATGGTATCAAAATAAATACTATAGTTCGGCCATTACAAACGTACAAACTGAGTTACTCCATAGGAATGTGACAATGTCGCGCCACTCTTTATCGATAAAGTGATGATGCTCGGATGCAGGTAAATAGAACGACGCGGTCGTTGATGACTAATATAGATAAATTAAATAGTAATTAGTGTTTGTAAAAAATAGTGTTATACTCTGTCCATTGGTTCGTTAAGATGAACTTTCAGTCGATTTAGTGAAATATTTTTAGTTTAAATATTAATTTATTAGTTTTCTTTAATATATATAAAATAAATAAATATTTAAATAATAATAAATAACAATGATAAATACATATATCAACATTGTATTAATTTAAGTTATATAACATTTAATATATGGTATGTTTAGAAGCATGTATAAAAAATTCATGCAAAAACAAAATTTTTCATTATTTCCTAAACCTTTCTCTCATTACCGGCTACTGAGTATCGACTAATCCCTTTCTTATTCTAACTTTTAAACTTTCGCGTTCCATGATATTAACAAATCAGGCAAATCAGAGGTATGTGATACCTTTTAATAAGTGATCGCGTTAATTCCCTTTCTTATTGTTACACACAACCCCAAGAGTGCAAGTAAAAGTTCCGGTATGCTTATAAGTGTGAGCGAGAGGTCTGATAAAAATGATTTAGTACTCGATTCGCACGTTCGTAATGGCCCTACTATAACTACTATTTAGTTATTTTCACAAAGATTTGATTTAACCTAATACCTGACTATGTACTAGTATAATATTAAATTTATGTATGTGTATGATTATATGTATTTTCATATTATTAATTTGTGTAATATTTATGTTGATCAGTCCTATTTGATGTAGGTTAAATATTATTTGAAAAATCTTTATCTATCATGAATAACTTTACCTTTGCACCTACCGCATCCTATTTCTACTCCACCTGAAGGTAGACTGGGAGAGAATGCCTCATGGCATTAAGTCCGCCTTTTGTACAAAAGTGCAACAAGTTTAAATAAATAAATAAATTAACCGTGTTCTTTTTATTAACGCAGTGGATCGTAATCCCAAAAATCGCCTTCAGAAACGTGGTAATAATGAAACACACGTCCAAGCGAGGATAATTTTATTTGATGTAAACGGCATTTATACAATGATCTGTGGTTCTTAACATCGCGATACAGAAAATCGATACAACGCCATCTATCGAGCTCAAACTAAATCAATGCATATTATTTACATTGAACATACCGCCCACCATGGCCAGAATGGCCATCACAAATGAAAGTGTCTCAACACATAACTAAAAGCAATGAATACAAAATAACACAAATATTAGATGGGCATGTTTAGAACGAATGGACTGTATAATTTAAACACAATTCAACTTATAACCTATAAATTTCATTTACATAACTAAATACAATACAAAACAAGTAAAAAAAACACAATATTAATCATAATTGCAAGCAATTATTTATTCTGCGACCGGTAACACAATCAGTTTCGAAACAGGTCGCTTTATTACTGATCCCCTACAACGCAAGGAAACAACTCGAGTGACTTTGTCCGAGCCAGTGTGTTTCTCTACAATGAGACCGTAAAGCCATCGCGCTGGAGGAAGATCGTCTTCCATCACCAAAACAACGCTTCCTACTGTTGGTTCCGATACCTGGCGAGACCATTTGTATCTTTGGTGGAACTGAGCAAGGTATTCATTAGACCATCGACGCCAAAAGTCCTGCACCATACGCTGTGCTAGATGCCACCTCTTTAACACACTAATGGTTGAGCTTTCGAAAGTAGACTCGGGCACGAGCAACAACGGCTCTCCCACCAAAAAGTGACCCGGAGTCAATGGGCACGGGTCGTCAGGATTGGTACTTAACGCGGAAATCGGTCTAGAGTTGAGACAGGCCTCGATTTGAGCAAGTACTGTAGCCATCTCTTCAAAAGTAAGAGTACTATTACCTATAACCCGCCTCAGATGGTGTTTGGTGGACTTCACTCCAGCTTCCCAAAGCCCTCCGAAATTCGGAGAGTGAGGTGGAATGAAGTGCCAGTCAGTTCCATTAGTAGCCAACCAGTCAGCAATATCGGGTGCCACACCAGACCTTTCGTGGCTAAAAAGAATCTGTAATTCTTTATTAGCCCCTACGAAGGTAGTGCCGTTATCACTCCAAAGCTCCCTACAATGGCCTCGGCGAGCTGTGAATCGTTTAAAGGCTGCCAAAAACGCTTGAGACGTCATGTCACTGACAATCTCTAAGTGAATGGCTCGAGTGGCCATACACACAAACAGGCAGATATAACCCTTTGTAGAGTGATAACCGCGACCCTTTGTTGCTCTTACACTAATAGGACCTGCGTAGTCCACGCCACTATGGTAAAAAGGTCGACTAGCATTAACCCTGGCAGCTGGCAACTGCCCCATCAACGGCGCAACACCTCGAGCAGTATGTCTAATGCAAGCAACACATTTATGTATGTGACTTCTAACTGAAGTTCTGGCGTTTATGATCCAATATCGACTACGCAAATAATTTAACACTAGCTGTGGGCCGCCGTGCCAAGTTCGTTCGTGAGCATCATTTATCAAAAGAGTCGTGAAATGGGACTTGTGAGGTATGATTACAGGATGTTTCATGTCCTCGTGAATGTCAGCACGGTCTAGTCTACCCCCTACTCTTAGAATTCCATGTTGGTCAAGGTATGGATTTAGCGAGGTGAGTTTACTTTTCTTATCTATCTGTCCTGTAGTCTGCAAACTTTTTATTTCATCATTAAAATGATCCATTTGACATTTCTTAATACATGTAAATAACGATTCGTTGATTTCTGTAAATGTTATGAGAGCGTTCGATTGTTTTTCGTTTTTATTCTTTAACCTTAAAAATTTTCTACAAATTGCTACTACTCTAATTAATCGTTTTAATGATGAGAATTTTAAAATTATGTTGTTTTCTTGATTTTCTTTTATTATTACATTCAATGCTACGTTTGATTTTCTCTCTTCTAAATTAGTCTCTTCTATTTTACCTTGATTATAATTGATAGTCTTATGTTTCAACCACTGAGGACCCTCTTTCCATAAAGTAAACTCCACAAACTCTGAACAACTCATACCTCGGGACGCGCAATCTGCTGGATTGTCCTTAGATCGAATATGTGACCACTGAGTAGTCTCCATTGCAGTAATAATTTCGGAAACTCTGTTGCCAACAAAGGTGTTCCACCGACTAGGATGACCTCTCAACCAAGCAAGGACGACTGAAGAGTCAGTCCAAGCATGCACATTCTCCTTGTTTATACCCAAGGTGCCCGAGACTTCTAAAAGAAGTCTTGAAAGCAGCACTGCGCCGCATAATTCCAAGCGTGGTATGGAAACCACCTTGACTGGAGCAACCTTGGTCTTGGAGGCCACCAAACTAACGTGAACATTACCATTACAATCTACAGACCTTATGTACACGACAGCAGCATAAGCGACATTGGATGCATCACAAAAGCCCTGCAACTCTGTTTGTATGTCTGTTCGCCTGGTCTGAAACCATCTAGGCATATGGAAGGAATTGATTTTGCTCAAACCATCCCTATAATTATACCAAGCCTTTAATATGCTATCTGGAAGCTCGTCATCCCAATCAATTCCCGATAACCATACACGCTGTATAAGTACCTTAGCTGTTACTATGACAGGAGCAAGCCATCCAAGAGGATCAAACAATCGAGCGATGTCGGAGATTAATCTGCGCTTAGTAATGGGTGTTTGCAGCTCCGGTAGGTGGACAGTATATTGGAAATTATCTGACTTTCTATCCCATGTCAACCCTAAAATTTTCACAATATTATCTAATTTAAATTCTAAATTTTCTTTTAAGTCTACTGTCCCCTTCGTAATTTTGTGCAAAAACTCTTCGTTATTACTAGACCATTTTTGGAGCTGGAAACCTCCACGACGAAGTAGCTCGTTAATTTGGCTGTAAACACCTTCACCCTCGGCGATCGAGTCACAACCGGTAAGTAAGTCGTCGACATAAAAGTCATTAAGAACACGACTAACCGCTAAGGGAAAATCCCCACCATCGTCAAGAGCCAATTGCTGCAGTGAACGTACGGCAAGATATGGAGCTGAGGATGTACCAAAGGTTACACGCAACAAACGCAAGTGCTTTAATTCAGTGTCTGGATTTTCACGCCACAAAATACGTTGGTAATCAGTGTCATCTTCTGAAACCTTTATTTGGCGATACATTTTAACGATGTCACCGACCAACGTTATAGGATGGCGGCGCCATCTCATAATAATTTGGCGTAAGTCAAGTTGTAAGGTAGGGCCAACCATCAAGTCGTCATTCAACGAAACTCCATTGCATCCCGAACAAGAAGCGTCGAAGACCACCCTCACCCTTGATGTACTTTTATCGTGCCTGAGTACTGCATGATGCGGTAAATATACCGCATCTCTTTCCTTTTCTGCATGAGGAACAATTTCAGCGTGCCCTAGCTGAAGGTACTCATTGATAACATCGCTATACTGCATTCGATATTCAGGATTCTTCGAAAATCTTTTTTCCAGCATGTGAAATCGTTTCTGAGCCATGATTTCTGTGTGACCATACCTAGACTGTGGGTTAGAGGATTTAAATGGCAATTTAACAACGTACCTACCAGTCGAGTCTCTTTGAGTAGTTGCAACATAAAATTCTTCACATTGCCGCTCTTCTTCGGTTAACGTAACCTTGGTGCTTGAAGGTTGATAAGACTCTAACTCCCAAAATCTACGCAATAGCTCATTAACGTCTGTGCCAACTGTAACATGGCAACATACTGGCCTCGAAGCCAACGGTGAGTTCCGGATTTCACCTGATAAAATCCAGCCAAATTTGGTATTTTGTGCGACGGGCGTGCCCGGCGGACCCTTAACCAAACCTTCCAACAAAACTTCGGCAACCACACCTGTACCCAAAAGTAAGTCTATCTTACCTGGAGTAGAAAAGGTTGGGTCAGCTAGTTTGAAGGATGAGAACGTTGACCACACTTGAGTGATCCGTCTTTCAGGCAAACGCGATGTTAGTTTGCTGAGGACATAAGCATCGACATCCAAAACAAAGGTGGGATCTAGGCGTGATTGCAATTTGATTTTAACCATCCATCTAGAGGGCATTGGCGAGCCCTCATCATCGCCTAGTCGAAATACGTCGGTGCAGGCAGGTGTTTTTCTAAGGCCAAGTAACTGTACTGCGGACTCCGTAATAAAAGAGACCTGCGAACCCTGATCCATTAGAGCTCGTAAAAACACAGCAGTACCATTCCTTGACTCGACCTTTACCAAGGCTGTTGCTAACAGACTTTGGTTGTGAACATCTGTGAAGCAACAAATGTTTGTGATACACTCGCTTTGAGTAGACGACGTAGTTGCTGTAGCAACTACGACATTCTGATCTGCTGAACCGTCACTAGGCTCAGAAGACCTTGCGATCGTTTTGGGATGAATTAGTGTGTGATGTCTTTTCTTACACAATTGACATTTTGTGGATTGACGGCAATGATAAACTGTGTGATTTTTACCTAAACAATTGAAACACAAGTTGTTGGCTCGGACAAATTCACGGCGAGCGTCACAATCTTTCTTTGCGAATTGCTTACAATGACACAACTTGTGGTCTTCAGAACATAAAACACACAGTTGTGAAGCGACATGAAATGATTTGGCAGTGTAACTACGATTACCATTACTTGTTACATTTTGTTTGAAAGGCTTAATATCTATATTCTCAAGAGATCGAAATCTTGATTCTAAAAACTCTTTAAACTCTTTAAAAGTAGGTAAGTTATCGGATGAACTAATTTCTCTTTCCCACAATTTACGTGATTCTACATCTAACTTTGCACTACTCAAAAAAATAACTATAACGTCCCAAGAATCTACATCAATCCCGAGCGTGCGTAAAGCATGTAAACAGTCCACTGTGGTGTCCAAAAGACTTTTAATAGACGCTGACGTTTCCCTCACAAGCGGTTGATTTACAAATCTTTTTAAGATACAGTTCGATAAGTACTTTTTATTATCATACCGCCTTGTTAGGATAGACCAACATTCTTTGTAATTGGAAGCTGTGACAGGGGTGTGTCGCAGTAATTGCTCCGCTTCGCCCATAAGATGCGATTTCAAATAATGAAGCTTTTGAACGTCGTCGATACTTTCATAGCTATCGATAAGTGACAAAAATAAATCACGGAATGTGTTCCATTCGGTATATTGTCCCGAAAACGTGGGAAGAGAAATTTTAGGTAGTTTAACATTACAATTTTTTGTTTCCGTATGTTTACTAGTGCTAGGTTTAGTTTTAAGTTCCTTTAATTCACTTTTGTATATTATGTAAATATCTTCTGTTTTGTCGTATATCTCGTTTGTAAAATATGAATTTTTCATATCTGTTGAAGTTGCAGCTTCGATAATTTTACGATGTGTTTGAATAAATTGTTGCCATTGATCTTCCAGTGTTTCTAATCTAGTGTCAATAAATGACTGAGTTAATCTGTCTTTTGGTGATTTTTTAAAATTAATTCTACCTTTTTCAATAATCCTTTGAGTATCTAATTGCAACTTCACTAAGGACTCCATTATAATTTCAAAATGGCAAACTACAGATAATTTTACAAGTTAAAACTGCACACTTATATGATACTACTAAACGAAACCAAAGCACACAAATTATTCTAAGTCCTAGAAAAAGCGAAAAATTTTACAAGTGTTTGAGACAAACATGAACTCAAACAAAAATCGGGCATAGGTTCCCCGTCATATCACTTTTTACTTAACTATTCTAAGTCTACAAACTACTTACTACTAAATTACGCTATGTCCAAAACTAATGCTAATATATTTTCTAAGTCCAAAACACTTAACAAATTTTCTTCAAATTGTTCAAGTTAAACTACTGAATACTTGATGTCTTCTACTGCGAAACGTAACGTTAAAAATAGTTCAAAAGTACTCACAATTTATAGCTGCCAAACCTCAAATAAACACATCACTTCACTATTTGTCAGCACCAGTAGCGCCCTCTTGCGTCTCCCAAAGACTTCAGTGGCGACCTTCTTCGTCTCGCACGAATTCCAAAGCTCGAGCTCGAACTTGTTTGAGCCCGAATGTATGTTTATCGCCGGTGCTCATACAGCGCCCTCTGTAGGTGGCCACACTTGCCACTACTGAACCTTTGTCGTGATGCCAACTAATCGTGTTACCCACACTTGCCTTCTCCAATACACACACTCACAACGGTGTCGCAACACAAATCGGTGTTAACGCACTGGTATATCCGGCTCGGATAGGACCAAAATGGATCGTAATCCCAAAAATCGCCTTCAGAAACGTGGTAATAATGAAACACACGTCCAAGCGAGGATAATTTTATTTGATGTAAACGGCATTTATACAATGATCTGTGGTTCTTAACATCGCGATACAGAAAATCGATACAACGCCATCTATCGAGCTCAAACTAAATCAATGCATATTATTTACATTGAACACGCAGGCTTTGATAATTTTTATTAACTTATTAGTCGCTCAGTGGTCGAAATTGGACTATTATTTATTTTAGTTTTGTTTTTTATTTATATATTTTTATCGTATACATAAAATAAAAACATAACAAAATATGAGTTACAAATTTTAAATTTGATTTTTTTAGCTTTCTGGACTCCTCCTCCATGTAGGTATACTTAACTACGCCGAATTTTATACTCTTCCATTCACATAACATTCGTAAAATGGGATATAAAGTTTTTGCTTCACGTATTTATATATAGATACATCTCTTTTTATAACCTTGACTGCTGCATATATTATGCCTATGCTCAACAATTTCTTTTCAATGCCGCACTGTGTTCAAAACCAAATGTCATCTGTAATCTCCAAACAATATGCTGCGATGTGATCTCTATCCGACCAGTTGTCGCAACTCATAAGGCCATACGAAATGTTAATCGGTCGACAGAGGCCCGATGGATCATTACACCCAAGTGGCTTGTCGCTTGCGAAACCTACCTAATTGTAAATATTTGCATGTTAAATTTAATCCTTAAGTGTTCTGGTTTTAGTAGATTGGCTTCTGTTTGCTTAATAGTTGGCCTATTAATGTTATTATAGTTATTATTTTGTTGTTAGTTATATTCTGGACTGACTCGGTGAAGGATGCAATTAAAAAATATTGTAGTTTTTAGAGTTCAGACGGAAAAGTAAAAACGTATTTGACGATGTTAAACGTATTCATATTTCCCTGATTACAACATTACTACGTGAATAACGTTTCCTTCTATTTTTTTAACTTAATGCTGTCTACTGATTCTAATCAACGTATCTGTATTTAAATAAAAGAAATGGTAAATAAAAAATGCCAAACTGAACTCTAGATAGCGCTGCTGTGACCTCACCATTTTTGTTACAAAAACTCATGAACTCCAATAATAATAATAATTTTTCATATTCATATTGACCTAATGCACTTCAATCGTATTTTAAGTAATGTGGCCAACTATAGATCTGTAATTTTATACAACGGAACCCACGGAGTTGTAATCCAAATCATTTTCATTTTTATTATACTTGTGTTAGTTTTATTAAGTGCGAACAGCACAGTGCGTCATAATTACGTCCTTCTTGTTTATATGTTAAGGTTACCTTGTAAGATAGCTTGATTGCCTACGAAGTATGCGGTACGTGATTAGTCATATCCTTGCGTATTTACGCAACCCTGAGAAAGATAGTTGGCAGCCGAGCATAATCCATTTATATTGTTTGTAAGATAGAGTATGGCTAGTTGTTGACTTTACAAAATAGTTGCATTACGTTTTTCCCTTTTGAAGAATTTGTCACACAGCTACAAACAATGTTTAACCAAAGCCAATACTGCATTAATTAGAAATATAGGTTGCATGTACTAAATCGCAAAATATATGAATTGGTTACGCCTAAAATTAGATCTATTTCCAACAGTGGACTGCGATAGGCTGATGATGATGATGATGATGAAAAGTATGCTTGGAGAATGGGAGGACATGAGACAATTTCTACCTGGATAGTGTAGAAATATTACCACTTTATTTAGGAAATATAAATTAGGTGTACTACACAATCAGTATCAATACACTTAATTTATTAAGATCTAGACTTTCTAAATATTATTTCAAAAAAAATGCTATAAGTAACATTATTAGGTCCATAAATGATCCAGTCGTAGATGATAATAGGAGTAGTACCTATGTATATCTATCTATACAAATAAATAAAATTAGAGTGTCTGTTTGTAATATCAAAATGTATTTAATACATTTTTGTCTGTCTACTTGTTCCAGGTAATCTCTGAAACGGCTGGATCGATTTTGACGGGACTTTCTCTGATGATCCAGGGAGTATCTTGGGCTACTTTTTTAGACTAACTTCGTTCCTCGGCGTAATTAGCGGTACGACGATAACCGCGGGGTTCAGCTAGTTGTTAATATAAGTACACGATATTGGTAGCTTCGTCTTCAAACTAAGCTCTACTCGTAAATACTAACTAATAAAATAATAATATGTTGGACATCTAACACACAACGCCATCTAGTCCCAAACTAAGAGCTTGTAATATAGGTCAAGACAACTGACATAAATACACGTTTACTTTTTTTGTAAATACATACATATTAGACATAGAAAACACCCAAAATGGATTACTTGTTATATGCCTATTCAATTGGTTCAAATAACGTACGTGTTATTTGTGTTGGCTGTTCTTGAAGCCTTGTGTGGAAAAGTTAAGACCAATGCTAAGTTTTAGGGAGACTCTATTTGATTAATACTTAAGCTTTGTTTCGCGAGAACAGTACAACTCAATTAATAATGCTAGTAAGTCATTATTCTCTAGTCAACATAAATAGTTATAGTTCTCATGAAGTTTAGTGTGACAGAAGGCTGTGAAATACTTTATTCGCTACTGTTTTTAGATAGATTGGTAGTAAATCTTGAAAACAATAATTAAGTAAGATAAATATCGTTTCAATTTACCCTGCACATAAACCTGGATAGTGCAGAGGGTTTCATCTCCGTTTTTACATCCTTACTTGGTACCGAGTCATCAAACTTACCAATCTTTTAATAAAAATAAATTACTTAGTAAGTTTAACTTTTATCGAGTTAACTGACCATAAAGTTTGCCTGTGATGTAAGAAAAAAATAATTGCTTTTAGTTAAAAAGCGACATTTCACTGGTGAAGAATGATTTTTCTTTTCTAATGTTTTCCTAAAATAAAATATTTAATGACTGATAATTCTTTGTTATCAAAACAAAGCCATGTATTACACAGGTGATCGCACAACTCATCGAGCGAGATGTGAAACCTTCTAACCCCAATGATTTATGAATGTAAACAACAGCTCCCTTTTCATTTTTATATTATACGACTTCTTATGTTCCTATGACGTCTCTATCCATGATGTTAGAATTTTACTTTTTTTTTTTGATGATGTAGGAGGGCAGACGTTTCACCTGATGGTAAGTGATTACTGCCGCCCATAGACACCTGCAACCAGGCGTCACAAGTGCGTCGCCGACCTCTGAGGGATGTGGAAAGGTATGCGGGGAGGGGTTGAGGTATGGGCCTCCAGTATCCTCACTCACTCGGTGAAACACAGCGCAGGCGCTATTTTACACCGGTTTTATGTGAGGCCGTGGTATCACTCCGGTCGAGTCGGTCCATTCATGCCGAGGCTTGACTCTCCCACATACATATAGTAGTTCTATAAAAGTAATTTTAGATTTAGAAATCGTACTATTCACTGCCTTATATGTGGTTTATTACAATCTTAGATTGCATTAGAACTAACACTACTATATCTGTGCTATCATGCTAAGATCTAGATCAAGATTGTATTACCAGTTTCTTTGGATGATTTGAAGTTTAAGTCTTGTAATAAAAAATCTATTATAATTTAGTTTTGTAGTAATGTCTTTTCGTAGTAAAGTACTAAATCATTACTGAGGCCAGCACTGTCGTTCACAATGCGATAGAATCATATTACAGTCCACGCTGTTTAATACTTACTACTTAAGTACGAGAATACATTTTGTAAAGTATAGAAATCATGAGTAGATAGAAATATAATTGTGGACGAATCTGTGTCTGCTATAATTTTTCATAAGTAATTGAGATGTCGGGTCGCTGTCGTTTCGTCGAATTCAAAAACCTCACCCATTCATTGGTATCTGATGTATGGTTGAAATTATTTATATGTATCTCCGGTAATCAATCTGGTATATATTGTGCGTAAACAAACATTGGTAGTGATTTAAATCATTGTGAACAATAGCGTTGCGTTGCATTAATACTTTTTCTGTATTTTTATTATATATGTACTTTGAGACTTTTGATCTGACAAAGAAAATTAAAGAGAAAATGAATTAGATACTGTTTTCAAAAATTCTTAGCTATTTTTCTATGTTAAATTTAGACTTAAACTACTAATTAAGGACTTAGAAACATTTTTTTTTCGAAATTGAATACACTTTCCGCTTGATCCCCTTTAAATTTGAAAATAAAAAATTAGATTGGCAAATTAGGAAATGATAAATACAGTTTATTTTGGATTAAACATATAGTACACGTATTGAAGTCGGTGATATTTTATTAAAAGTGGTTTGTAAACTTAAAGTTCAACACGATTATCTCTTGGTCAATTATTTAAATACATTAAAATTATAAAGATGTGAAGATTGTAGAGGATAATCTCTGGAACTATTCAAATGATTAAAAAAAAAAATTACCAATAGAAGTTACATAGTTTATTCGTGGGTAAAAGCTAAGAAAGAACTAAGTTATTTCCCTGTTTTTTTTTCTTTGCACCTATGGCATCATATTTCGACAACACCTGAAGCCCGATTGGACTTAATGCCTCATGTCATTAAGTCCGCCTTATATATATAAATTAGAAGCATAATGTTTTAGGGAAATTCAATAAATCGATTATAAGTTACTCGCGGCCCGGCCAGCAGCAGACTAGTAGCCGGTCTTTAAAAATGTCCATTTTCCTATATTATTAAATGCATTACACACATGAATCTTCCTCGTAAACCACTCTATCTAAAGCTGATAACTGCATCAAAATTCGTTGAGTATTTTAAAAGATCTAAGCGACCAGACAACGGAAATGTATTCATTTTATATTATGTAAAGAAAAGTAAATTAAAAAGACAATAATAAATTAAATCAAAAGACTATTACATTAAAGTCTTTTGATTTTGTATAACAGAAGTTCGTTAGTGAGAATACCAAAAAAAAAACCTTGAGTTTTGCTGATGTGTTATAATGTTAGTTAAATATCAATAAAGTACAAGACAAAATAAATAATCCAATTTGATGTCTCGAAAAAAATTAAATATATTTACATATACATATTAATACCATTACCTCAAAGTCAAAAGGAAAAAGAAAACGATTAGAAGATAAAACTTTAATGATTGTCTTAAAAATAATATTTTTATATATTTATTTGCACAAACAGTACTAAAGTTAACGACAAATAATCATTTTATTTATAATTAACAATTATAACGCACTTAAAACAGACTTTGTGGAAGAGTTACATTAAAAATGTAATTCAATATTTATCAAATCTATTTCACTTACATGTACTAACTTTATTAACATAACGTCTACTCATTTTTCTTGTTCGGCTTTATATCGTGTAGAATCTTGTTTTAAAACAATTAGCTTTTTGTGCAAAAGCTTTTCGGAACAAATGTTCCCTCAACTTTTTGATATTAACAACTGTTTCACCAGCTGTCATTTCTAGGCGGAGGTGGTGCGGGCCTAAAATAAATTTCGCTGCCTAAATGATTAAATTAAGAAAAGGCGTGATATTGAATGAAGGAGCTGAATGTAATACGGTTGGAAACGTTTAAAGAATATTAGATGATAATTGTGATGTTGTGAGATATTATTTTGGTCTTGATCAAATTTAAAACAAAATTGATTAGTACAATACTACTATTGATAATGTGATAGAAATGACAGGCACAATTATGTACAGTATAAAACATGGTGGCACAGTAAATATTTCATATTAAATTACCCAGGTATATTCCAATTGCTACTTTCGCACAAAGCTGTTGTAGGAGTTTCCTGTAGCCTGAAACAAACAAAAAAATTATATGAAGAAATAATAGTTCAACATTAAGAATCAGGAGCCTAGATTTTTTAGCAAGAGCTAATTCAGATGTTTGTTTACATAAATTTACATTCACTATAAAGTCACAAAAAATACCTTGTGCCAATTATTATTAGAAAAAAAATTATGGTAAAAATTAATAGGCAGTTAAGTTGTAGTGTGCACAGCTAGCTAGCTAGCAAGTTTGTAATCAATGGGTAGGTGTATCTTATTTAACCACAGGACTAAGTAGACCTCAATACGTTAGTTAGAAGTGTAACTAAACTTACCCAGATCCCAAGTTTGCGAGTGACATAGCTTCGTGCGCTCTAATTTTCCTGCCGTATGTTCGCCAAAGTTTGACACATAGTGGAGTAAGTGCAGCACACCACAGTACACCAAGCAAAAAGCCGCATACCCACCAGCCATGCTGAAAAAAGTTATTGAAGTGAAAATTTCTTTAACGGCATTGAGCACTTTCTGGTAGGAGAAGATCTTATGAGTTCGCTTTACAGACATGCTGACATGACATTTTTGAAGTAAAAACTACTTTAGCAGTGTTGTGCACTTTTTGGCAGGGGAAAAACTTATAGGTTCGCGTCACCGACATGCTAATGTTTGATGTTAATTATTTTAAATTATTTTACAAATGTTATCCCGGTCCTACACTCAAAAGTTTTTTGTCCCTGCTATCCCTGTTAACTACCACAATCAAAAATGTTTGTAAAGTGAAAGGTGAGCCCCTCATAAAAACGAAGCCACAAACTAAAAATTAGTTTGATAGTAATAACTTGTAAAAAAAAAATCCGGGGATCCCAGACTATAATATATATTAATTTCGCAATACCAAAAATGGACCCAATTCAGCATTGTGTCAGATAAAGCGTCTGACGCTGGTTTTCAATTAGAAGAAGATAGAAGAGAATAGAAAAATATAGTAACCACACCGATGATAAAATTACTCTATATTATTAAACGGTTTTATTTAACTTGCCCTGTTTGTTTACGTATTTGTTTGGGTAATCTAATAATTGAAGTCTAGTAATTGAAATTTGACCTCCTTCCTGTTGACTGATTAATCTGAAATTTGGGACACGCCTTTATTTCTGGTGACAATATAATTAAATAAATTTGGTTTCATTCTAAAGTCAAGATGGCCTACAAAATTGCGGTTTATAATAAAGTCACGACTACCTCAATATGTGTATCAAAGGAAATGGCTTTACTAGTAGAAGAGTACTAGTACTGAGAAGTATTATGTAATGAAATTAAAAACTAAAAGTTCGAAAATAAAAAATACAGTCTAAATCTGTTATAACGACATCGAAGAGACTATTCATATTTGGTCGTAAAAACCAATAATTGTTATTTAGTACCTAATACCTATCATTGAATGTGTTATCGAGCTCCTCGCGTTTCCATCCAGTGAACTCAGTGTACACTATGCCCAACGATTTTATTTTTTGTCTGATCAGTGTCTTAGATTGATGAGGAAGATGGGTGTAATGACTAGAACCTGGGACCTGCCGAATTATTTTTTAGCCTTTCGTAGGTACATTATTTTCAATAAAACCTTTCATTTATTTTGTTTAAATCTTTTAATTTTAATACATGTTAAAAACACCCAAATACAACAAATTATGGTGTTAGAAACATAATTCATTATCTTCGGTAGGGACTAGGGATTGAATTCCCAGATAAACAGGCCACTTGTAATTATAAATAAGTGATATTTTTTCTTTCTTACCAATGAAGCGACATAGTTGGAGCACAATAAGGATCTCGCGGCAGCATACACTGTAAACAAGGGCCGACAGCGAGCCGCGTGTTTCCCAGTTGAAATGAGGACATGTGTCCTCCAACCCGCCGCGTGAGAGATTAGACGTGATATGTACATTGACACTTTCTGTAAGATTTGAGATATAATAATTACAATGCATTTTCTTAAACCAAGAAAGAACTAAAATTTCATCTTTCTCAAAATTACATTTATTTTATAAAGAAGAAATTTTCATTTTACTATTATGTTTAGTCGACTTCAAAAAAGAATGAGATAATCAATGTTTTGTCTGGGAGTCTATACTTCTCTGTATTCTTTTTTTCTTAATATCCATCATGAGTTGAACACTTTACAGTTGATGAACTTAAATTTAAAGTTACTTATCTGCTATTATTTATTATTATTTGAATAAGAAAAGTTAAGTTTAATAATTGTATTCGATCGCCGAAGTAAGTAAAAAAAATATAAAGAATTTTTAAATGCTAATAGCAGATTTATAGCCACATTAGTTCTCAATCGTTGTTTTTCAGATGCGGTGTAGACAACATAAATTGTTTGAATTCTCTAACTTTCTTGGCAAGAGAGATGGCGCTAACTAAATAATAAAGTTGAACAAGATAAAGAAAGAAAATTCCAAAGACAAGTGTTTGTTCAAACCAGTAAGTGTACTTTGTTTTCGCGATGTCAAGAACTGAGAACGGAAAGAAAAACAAATAATACTACAGTTGTTCCTCAGAAAATCAGATTCAAACTCCATCTTAAGGTCCGTGTAAGTATTGCTTATTCTAATTTTACCTTGTGAGCTATAACATCTCCCTGGTTATCAATATAAAACTGAGCAGTATGTATGTGACTGAGAGAAATATTCAGTTTTCTCCTAAACGGCGATAGCTGAAGTTCTAACTCCGTTAGTTTGAATACTATATCAGCTCTTAATTGTTCTAGAGGTTTGATATTTGCCATGTACAGTCTTTGGGTTCTTGTAGCTGGAAAACAAATAATTATGACTTCTAATATTGTTTATAATATGAATATATTTGAAATTTAGAAGTCTTTTTGCTGAAGCCTGTTTACGGATATGTGTGAACATATGTCTAAAGTACGTATTTTTTAATTTTCTCCTAAAAAGCTACAAAAAATAATTTTCAAGTCGAAATAATGAATGATAGTCTACTTGCTAAAACATATATTATGTGATCATACCCAAAGTCTCAAATCTTCCCGCTGTAGTTAGATCGGTTACTTGAGCTGCAATATTTTCCAACTGATCAACAAGAGATGGTAGGTCCTTTCCAACCACTGGGACATTGTAATCCATTCTAAAATAAAAATATTTAGGTCATCTATGTTTAATTTTTCTCTACTGTGTATACTTAATAATTTGTTGATAGCCCAACAGTTTTTGTATTTGTCAATAGTTTTTCGAACTAAGTGGCGTGCAACTGGAGAGGCCTATGTCAAGCAGTGGACTGCGATAGGCTGATGATGATGATGATGAATAGTTTTAGCCTTGTCCACTAAAAATTCCGACATCAAATGGTAAAAGTTCCCTTAAATCTAGCCAGTTCCATGTTAAAGTGACTTATTTAACTAACAGTAAAGCCGTTCAAGCGTAAAATTTCAATCCTTTTAGCAAAAAATCGTAGGATTACCTGTATTTTGCAATATTGACATCAGACACAATTAACATTTCATTCAAAAGTTTACTGAAATTAACTGTGATCGTCTTTAATAGGCCAACATTTATGGATGAGGCTAGTCTTTCAAAATTTGATTGCAGTTCTTCCCATTCAAAGTATGAAGTTTCTTTGTTAACATCTAATATCCTGTCTAGTTGGAATACGACGTAGGCTGGTCGGTCTTTCTCACAGTCCCTGCAATTGAATAAATGATAATAAAAATTTGTTTCTCATCTCTCCAAATCCTTATTTTTCACGTAGTGTTTAACTAGTTAGCGTTAAGTAACTTTCGAAAACAATATTTCAAAAAAATACTACTAAATGGGTATTTATACCTTAACATGTCTTTCACTGAAATATCTATAGTTATGTTCTCCAATTCTCTGAACATAGCGTCGAAAATACCCTCGTTATTGCCTAAAAGGGGCGATGGTCGATCAAGCAGTGCAGTGAGAGTATTGTACTGTGGAGAATCCCATAGAGCGTGGCAAACATATACCTGAAATAAAAAAAAAAACATGTATTTATAAAAGTAACAAAACCCAAACATTTGAATTTGATTTGTATTTCAATCTGAATAACGAATAAAAAAGTTAGGTCAGTTTAAAAAATCACAGTGATAGCCGACATATACACAAGTGGAGCCACACGCAAAGTTTTCTAAAGTACATGTTGTCTAATTAATAAACATCGACATAACTGTGACTAAATGAATGTGTTTTACGTATAAGACTAAAATGTAAAGTCAAGATAGGTAGGAATATAATATTGCTTATTAAAATAACACTAAACGAAAGATACTTAAAGATAATCCCCTAGAAAGTGCGATGAGACACATTTTACAAGTTCAAAGTTTTTACCACTGAACACGGTCTTGCTTCCACACAAGTTGTATACAATGTCGGTGTTTTAAACACCTTCAAAGAAATGTTCAACAATTCACACAAAAGCGATTTTCTCAACTCGGAGAACAGAGGCGTTTTTAAACTATTTTTTTCCGCTTTGATTATCGTGTGTGTAACATACATACCTACTTTGTGTATTATATGACCTACCTCTGCATGACCTGATATAAGGAATACAGCTGACACTATGCCCCACAATAAGAGAGAGGTGAAGCATAACCAAACCGCTGAACTGTAAAATTAAATTGTACAATTCTGTGAGCAAAGTTTAGTAAAACATAATATTATAAAATAAAGGGCGCTTGAATAACATCATAGTAATTGGTTTTGTATTTTATATATATTTTTGTTTTTTTTTTTAATTTGTGGAAACTGTTCTGAATTATGTGTAAATTACTTGTGTATTATTGTTATTTATTTTGTATCTGTTTGTTTCCCTAATAAACTAAAATAAAAAAATAAATACTTTGGGAATTAAAACTCGATACTGATGACTATAAATGTTTTAGTCAATATGCTAATATTAACATATTCTAAAACATCTGCGGTAATTTTATTTTCTTTACCAGTATTTCACCACATTTGAATAACGGTCTGTATTGTTAGGCGTCAGTTCAAAGTGAACCATTTGTCTAGTACCTATCAATAGACACAAGCGGTTCAAAGGTCTATTGAGGACTCTTTTGAACTTCCTTTTGAATTGATTTGAGAAAGAACTAGGTAGTCATCGCCAGCATCAGACTTCTAGAGTACATTAAGTAGGTTTTGATGTGAGTTAGATTGGTGGAGTATATTTCTTTTGTAAAAAGATAAACATTAGAATTTGTCCTTGTTTTCAAACATTTTTGAAGTGAAAACTTCTTTAGCGGCTTTGTGCACTTTCGTAGGATGGCTAAAAAAATTTTAACTCGCATCAAGACACGTGACCTGATCAACTATTCGTAAGATGGAGGCGTGGCGTAAAAGAAGAAGTAATGCTGCGCTCATGCACGGATGGTGACGGCTGATGGCTTGACTGTCTGTATACTTGTAAAATTTTTGTATATCAAGTGTTTAAAATATGGAAATTGAACAATATACATCTATAAATGAAAAAAGTGACGAAATAGTAAAAGACAACGAGTGAGTACGAGTACTTTATAAAAATACTAGATGAAAAGCGGACTTTGGCGTAATATGTTTATACTTTATAGAATTAACCTATATTTTATAACATCACAATAAACATTTCTGTAGTTATCGGTTCTGAAGGAATATTAAAGGCAAACCAAGGCATAGATTCGTTCATTGTGTTTAATAAATTAGGAAATAAAAAAAATATCAAAAATGCACAACGTTAAAGTTCAAGTTTTCACTTCTGCCAGGAGTGAAAAGTGAGTGTCTACTCCCGCAGTGTAACCTGTTTTTTTATAATTAGGAAGAGAACACTTGAGAAGAACAATAACTAGGAATCGCTTAACTTGAAAGTTTCAGTGTTAAAGTTCTGAATGTCATGAGCACTCATTAAATAAAATGTTATGAGCAACATACTTACACCTTTAATGTTCTTCTTCCGTGGTTCTTGGCGTTACCACAGCCACAAAGCATAGCCATTAGTACAAGCAACATTATAAACCCAAAAGTAATAAGGCATGCTGGAATAATGTTAGGAATTAGTACCATATATAGAAAAGATACTTTCAAATATATATATATAGATAAATGTTGAAGTAAAGGAACTATCAATTTGTTAGTTTATGCAGTTCATTATTTAAACATAATACTGAGTACCACAATATATCATTTCAAAAGGTTTATAGTATATTCATAAATTTAATATAAATACTACTTAAATGTTACGCAGCCCATACTTTACCAAGCATGAATATCCACCGCGCAAATTCATATCTCTGCACTCTCTCAAGTCCTGACTCCAATTGTCTGGCGATTCCATGTAGTCCTGATGTAAGATGGCGGACAATATCGCTTAATATTTTAGCAGAACTGTGTACAGCTTGTCTTCTGATTTCTACATCTCGGAGAATATCTGAAAGTTTTGAAATATTTTGAACGTTCCATACTATAAGATAGACGGGTCTACCAGGAAGTAGGCAATACCTTCTCTCACGTGAGTCGTCTGTGTCATAATTGCCGAAGGCAAGGTTTTGAACTCCTGCCGTGCTGTTGATATTGCTTGAGTTAAATTCTCGACCCCTAAACTGCGTAATTCCAATAGTTGCTCCTGATGAAGAATCTGATATGTAAAAGTTATATTTCCATAGATTTTGGAAAAATTGTAGCAATGTTAAGATAAAAGTTATTAACATCCAATGTTCCTAATAAAATAATGCAGAAGCACCACTAGGCTGCCATAGTGTAAGTCACCATGCTGCATTATTACATCGTCTGCATTCGCAATGAGTATGATGACCACCACTCTTGGATTCTGCTAAAGCTTTCTATCAGACAGAGTAGAGAAATTTTGGCAGGCCCATACAAAAAAAACAGCATAACAATTATGTTATTCATTAGAGTTTTCTAAAATAAAAAGATCTGTATTCCAAATACATTATTCTATTTACCGAATTGAATTTCATTTTCAACTCCAAAGAATAGGTATTAATGGTGTCACAAAGAGGCGCATCTTTTAAATTACAATGTTTCTTCAAGTTCTCAAGCTGACGGGCCAAGTCTTTGATTCTGTCAGAAGCGACAGAAGCTAAAGCACCTGCTTTAACAGTAACGTCTCTAAGCGAAGATATTTTCGATGAGAGGTCTTCACTTTCTGAAATATTTTTTAAACGTTATCAATAATTATTCAGTCAGATATTATAATCTCATTTTATTGCGATATATTGATGGAATTGAAAAAATAGTAAAGGGGTTGGTGGCAACAGATTTTCTTTCTAAGAGCTAAATATGTTTTGAAATAGCAAGAAATAAAAAAAAACAATTCCAATTTGCAATGCTAAACATTTTTATGATTATTCTTAATAGTGTTTGATATACTTTGCTATAAATATTTTATATCTCAAGAAATAAATAACACTTTATGGAATAAATATCTATTGTTTGTTTTAAGAAAATTGCTCACTAATTTCAACCGTAACTCTACACAGGACACTTAAAAAATACTGTTCGTTGGTAAGTAACCTGTTAAATTCTCTATATCATACATATTCTTAATAATGTTATCTTCAACTAACCTGTTATAATATCTAGTAAAGAATCGAAAACCAAGTCAATACCACTCTCAGAAGATATTGCTTGTTGAATAGGTTCACCTAATAAGGCTTCTACATCTGAAAAAAAAAATAGTATTTATTTTATGTAAAGAAAACTACAAATAAATATGTATTAGATGTATCTGTTTTCAAGCCTCTTCATATTCCTCATGCTAACAAAAATATTGATAATACTTAATTTTAATTAGAATCAAAAACACAACGACATTGTCTTTAGAAAACAACTGAACTAAATTAAAAACTCCCGATGTTTGTCTGTAATCAAATCTTGCAAGTTAAATTTGATCCAGTTCCCAATTTCCGATTAAGCCGAAATTTGAAATATACCTTTAGTTCTGATGACAATACAATTATATATAACTAGTTGTCGCCCGCAGCTGCACTCACATATATGTCAGTTATCACGGCAAACAGTAGCTTATGTGTTATTCTGATGAATAAGCTATATTACTGTAAAGTTTCATCCAAATCCGTTCAGTAGTTTCAGCGTGAAAGAGTAACAAACATCCGTCCATCCATCCATACTTACAAACTTTCGAGTTTATAATATTAGTATAGATTGGTATTATTATTAATCCAAAATGGCCGCCGTAATAAAATGGAGGCGTCTTCAAGTGAAAGGGCTTAAAGTTATTTGCCATAGCTTACGTGATAGATTTAAGAAAACTACAAGACTTAGCGAAGTTATTGGGATATATATTTAATATTAATTGTTTGTTCAAAAGCTTCTCGTACAAATATTTACAAGGAACTTTTAATTAAGCTCTACTTTAAATTTGTTGCTACAACGTTTAAAATAGGTACTAAGCAGGTATGCTAGCAATATAATCAGCTTTGCTAGAGAAACGAATAGCAAGCGCGTTATTTCCTTTGAGCGAACCAACCCCTCACACATAATTATTTCCAAGTGTTTGAAGCTAGCTTGTACAACTTCAGATACTCGTATCTATTTTTACTTACTTTTTAAATCTTGTTTATATGCATGCAGTACTAAGTCAACCGGTGGTACTAAACTGTGGTGTAAGTCCCGTGCAGCCGCTGAGAACCAGGAAGCAATATCTGAGCATGCACAGCTCACTAAGTCCCGTCCTACAGAAGCCGCGGTTCGTGCTTGTTCGTTGCTTACAGCCATGCCAGAGATGAGAACACTACGACATATATTGATTGTAAAAATTTAAAAAGGCAAGAGATTTTTAAAATTCAATGCAATATGCCCACTTTTTGCAAATTTGCAGCTAGTTACTTACAAGATTTTCGTTTAATGATTAAGTAAGGACACATTTATGTTGCATGATCAAATTTTGTTCATCTTTAGTAGGCAGTAATAAATAGACTAACTACTCTTTACTTGATTTGACGTCTTACACGTAGCATCAACAGTTTGCTCATTTTTAGCGCAGTATTTTGCACACTGTGCAGATACGGTAAAGCGGACGTTTGTCCAAATAAAATTATAATAATATTTTCATATATATTAAATATTTAACAAATTCATATCGATAGACATTAGGTATTTTAAGCATTCTTTTGACTTGGGTAATAAATTAAAATAAATGAAACAAATTAAATAAATATTTCACTTTTATATATGTAAAGGTTGTTTATCTGCAACTAACAATTCAGTGCAATAAATAATAATTTGTACTGCCTTTTGATAGTTTACCTTTTCAAGTTTGTTTAGTAGAACAGTTGTAAAGAACGTTGAATCTCTTTATTGAAGCGTTCTTTTAAGAAATACAACTTAATAAGTTATGTATTTTTTTATTTCTTCTATTCTGAATAGATAGATAGAATAGATATGTATCTAAATAAATAAAAATGAATCACCAAAATGTATGTACGCGCAAATACAGTATCCGATTGAGTGCACCAAATTTGATCATTTTCAGTCATCAGTTCAACCGGTTTTTCCACGGAGCGACTGGTATTGAACCTCCGCAAAACTTAGGGTGAACTGAACTTGAAGGTTGAACTAGTTGTCAGTATATTTGAAGGCACTGACTTCCCAATAACGATTACCATTGATGTTCATGATAACCGGGACCGACGGTTTAACGTGCTCTCCGAGGCACGGGCAGGAAAAACCGCCATCTTCCATACTCCAGGCTGCTATTAAGTATTTCTCATAAGAAAAACCCAACAGCAGTCCGACCCTGGAATCGAGCCCGAGACGTCTTGATTTCCAGTCACTTACGCTAACCACTAGACCAACTGATTTTGACCACTAGATTTTGATGATTCTTTATTATTTGAATGCTGGTGTGTCTCTATGGTCCCATTTCAATTTGATCCAGTTCCTGAAGTCGGTTTTTAGATTATTAGTCATAAATTTTGTGCAATGTAAAATTATGCTCCAGAAATATCTATATTTCCTATTAGTAATATTCGTATATTGCTAATTAAATATTTCTTGCAAATTTTAATACAATTATCACCTTTTGTGCTATTACTTTAAATAATTTATATTAAGCTTATAATTTTATTTAAATCTACTAACTAAAGCATGAACTTTTAACTAATTAAAAGATTCACCGGTGTACTTTTGATCGAAGAGGCCTATATCAGTGATAAACTCTCGAGTTTAATTTAACTTTTGAAAAGTTGCGTATTGCAAGTAAAGAAGTTTTGTGTTGATACATTCGCCGAGAGCTCTCAAGAAGATTATATGCCACAAGTATAAAAAAATATAGGCATGTTAATAATTCTGGCATGTAACATATATACCCAGTAACTTTTAGATTTAAAATTATTTTTCTTTGTGAACCGACTTCAAAAAAGGAGGAGGTTTCTCAGTTCGACCGTATATATTTTTTTCTTTTTTTTTTATGTTTGTTCGCCGATAATTTCGTCATTTATGAACCCATTTTGATGATTCTTTTTTTGTGGAAAGGAGATATCCCAATGGTGGTACCATGATAAAGATACTAAGATCTGATGATGGCATCTAAGAGACATCGAGTCGAACCTTGGAGTCGGTTTTATTTTTGTTAAAATTTTACTTGTTTTAACTTTTTTATTTTGGTAAAGTTTTAGGTTTTTAAAATGTGCTTATGATCTGATATGAAGACCAAAGTAAAGATGTGACTAATAATTTCAAGAAATTACAAGTGTAAGATTTTTTGATAGGGCTCATTTCTTCTTATTACCTAGTTTAAAAGAGGTTGCAAGCAACTCGATATCTTATTTTACTGCTGTATAAATTGCTTTCAAAATAATAACTGAAAAAAAATGTCTTGCATATTTAGATTTCCTTATATAAGAGAACCACCTTTGAGAGTTGACTAAGAAAATACAAGATTAATATCTCACAAACCAGCAAATGAGTACGACGAATAAAGTAACAACAACTATGACTCGGTCGTTGCAATCTGAGTGTTCGGATTCAGGAAATAAGGCTCCTGTTTCAGTTTCCTCGTCACACCTGGACTTTGAAAACAAGGACAGTATTCCCAAGGCGAGGAGGTAGGCAGGTATCACGAGGGCAATGCAGGCGAAGGCGATGACAAATGCCAGGAACGTTGATTCGACTTTTATTGACTGGAACAAAATTAAGTACTGTTTTAGAAAATCTCTTGTGATGAAAATTACCGGTTGTACAAAAGATGTGAAACCAGAGATATTCGGAACCCTTATTTAATATGCTGTACGTCGGTTACGGCTCAAATTACGTGAAATTTACAGGTTTACTTTGAGTTTTTCGAACTAAGATAATTTTCGTTATATTAAAGTATAATTTTGATAAAGTACACTTAATTAATGGAGCTGTGGTTTTAAGAACACAAAGTGGTATATTTATTAGGTTTGATTAAGTTTAGTTTCACTTTCTGAAATATTAAAATCAAAAATTGAATTGTTTATCTTAAATTAAACTTTTTTTAAATACATTCATATTATATATAGAAAACACCCGAACTCCGAAACAAATATTTGTAGATCATACAAACATTTGGTCCGACCCGGGAATCGAACCCGAGACCTCATGATCAGCAGTCGCACACGCCAACCGCTAGACCAACGAGGTAGTCATTTAAACTTACCTATCTATACAAATAAATAAAATTGGAGTGTCTGTTTGTAATATTAAAATAAACGCTTTTTACTAAATGCATATCTATTTATACACGGTACACATACCAAAAAAAATTTTTAAATTTTTTTTGTCTATCTCTATGTCTGTTTGTTCCGGGTAGTCTCTGGAACTGCTGGACCGATTTTGACGGGACTTTCACTAGCAGGTAGCTGATGATCCAGGGAGTAACTTAGGCTAAAAGCTTAGGCTTTTTTTAGATAACTTTGTCCCGCGGCGTTACTCGCGGTACGACAATAACCGCCGGATTCAGCTAGTATCATATATATTTACCACATATATGAGCAGAACTAAATATATTTCGTCAGTGGCAGAACCTATAATTTACGTCGCACACAATACTTGTTAGGGTTCCGTGCCAAAGGCAACAAACGGAACCCTTGTACATTCCTCATGTCTGTTTGTCTATCCGTCTGTCTGCCCGTATGGTCACAGCCACTATTTTCCGAAACTATAATATTGAAACTTGGTAAGTAGATGTATTCTGTGAACAGTATTAAGATTTTCACACAAAAATAGAAAAAAACAAGAAATTTTGGGGGTCCGAATACTTAGAATTGAAACTCAAATTTTAATTTTTTTAAACTCATTCGTGTGGGTTATCTATGGATAGATCTTCAAAAATGATATTGAGGTTTCTAATAATTTTTTTTTCTACATTGAATAGTTTGCACGAGAGACACTTCCAAAGTGGTGAAATGTGTATCTATGTGTGTGTATGTGTGTGTGTCCCTGTAACTTCTTAAATAAGAAAATGATAAAACTAAAAAATTATACGATGTACATTACCATGCATACTTCCACCGAAAATTGGTTTGAACGAAATCTAGTAAGTAGTTTTTTAATACGTTATAAATCGTAAACTGCAAGTTACCTTTCATTCGATCAATATTAATGTAAAAATAAAATAAAATTTAAACTTGCTGCTACGGAACCCTTCATGTGCAAGTCTGACTCGCACGTGGCCGCTATTTTTCTAGCTTCGCCCTGCGGCTTTACACGCGGTACGATAGTAACCGCGGGTCTCAGGTAGTATAAAAATAAAGTAAAAATTACATTATGTTACTTGCTGCTGCGGAACCCTTCATGTGGGAGTCCGACTTGCACTTATTAACTTAACCACAAAAACATGTAAATATTAGATAATGTATGGTAGACCAAACCATCCTTTCTAAAGAAAGGCAATTGTCCAGCACTGGACTATTAAAGGCTATTGATGTATGTTCGTTCTGGCCACATCTTTTTCCTTTGTCTTTAACTGAGCGTAATGTCAGAATCATTAGACACTGATTACGGTTAAGATTCCCTCCACTTATCCGAAAGAAAGAACATTTTTCTTGAAGACAAGATATATTGGTGTGAAAATTATTCGTAGAGTTTTTGTGTAGAAATGTGTAATGTTAGTTTTAGATATAACATTATATAAGATATACATTAAACTTATCAACTTATGCTATGATACACTTATAATCCATACTAGTTTTATAAACCTGATGAGTTTGTTTGTTTAGTTGATCGCTGTGATCTCAGAAAGTACTTGCTTGAATTGAAAAAAAACCTATATTGTCTAATAAAAGCCTAAGCTTTTGGCCTAAGTTACTCCCTGGATCATCAGCTACCTGCTAGTGAAAGTCCCGTCAAAATCTGTCCAGTACTTCCAGAGACTACCCGGAACAAACAAACAGACAGACAAACATTTTTTAAAACACTTTTTTGGTATATGTACCGTGTATACATACATATGCATTTTTATTTATATCGGTGAAGATTAAAGGCTATATAATTTAACACTCTGTCTACAAGCGCATTAATGAACAAATTTTTCAAAAACGGGCAAAATGTATTTCTTTTGAAAGAAACTGTGTATGTGACACAGTTGTACTGATTAGCTCGTTGAATGATTTTTCTAATTTTGATGGGAAATCAAAGTTTAAGGAGCTTCGCCAATTTTATAGAAATGTGATACTTCTACATAAACATTGTGTTAAGGTCAGTGACACCGAACTATTTCAATTTGAAAGAAGTGATATTCCCAAGTGAATCGTTGTAAGCAACACTCAATCGGGTAGAGTTCTTTCAATCTAGAAGCTTAGAGCCAAACCAATAGAATATGTTGTGAGTCCTAGTGACGCTACAATATACTACGATGCAAAGTGATACCATAGAATAGGGATACCAGAGAATAGAAGAAGAAGAGAACAATGGGATAGTTTTCATTTAATTCATTATTTAAAGATAAATTATATCAAATCAAAATATGAGTAAAGTTCACTTATGGATTAATTTTATTAGGTACACAATACAGTCTGTAGGATCAGTAAGTAAACCATATTAAAGTCAACAGAAATGTTATTTAGGTTATAACTTGAAAGGTTTCTCTAAATTAAATTGAACTGTCCTATTCAGTATCCCTTCTAACGAGAGGCATGTACCCAATAGTAGACTTTAGAATTGATGATAATTCATTTATGATATAGAAAGCCGTAATTATAAATCTATATTCATCTAAACATTATAAGTACTTTAAACAAAATTCGTGACATTTTATTACCTACTTATTTATATTTACGTCAATCTGAATAAGTATAGGTTTGTATATGTATGTATGTTGTTATTAATACGTGTATGTATTATATTATATCATACAATCTCGTACTCATCGCTTCGGTTCCTCCTTTCTGTGCCGAGCGGTCAAAACCTGGATCTCATTACAGCGCGCGTGTTTCTCTCCTACTATGATCCCGGGTCCTTTAGGCGGGGCATAAAAAGGAATCTCACTAGGCGGCCATAGTGTGGGTCACCATGCTGCGCTGTCTTTATTCACATTCAAGATGGTGACCACCACTCTTGAAATCTGCTCATGCTTTTCATCAGGCAGAGCAGAGTCATTTTGGCGCAGATAAAATATATTAGTTTGAAGTGTTGTAAACTTTACCGTGTAAGTAAGTGTAAGTGTTGTAAACCGATCTCAAATAATATAGGGAACAATGAAGTGTAAGAAGGTGATGAAATTTTATATTACTACATACTAAAATTGATGTATCTAATTGATAGTAAATGGAATTGTCGTTTACAATGAAAAACAAAGATAACATAGATGTTTACGTGTATAACTTCACTTTCGTACACTAAAAGACAAGGCATTGACATTTTAAAAGGATCGTTTCCTGCAACACGATAGCCCCTGTCCACTCAAAGTAAGGCGATAGTGCGTCGCCTAACAATATAAGCTTTTCTACATGTTTATCGTGTATTTAGTTTTATAGCGTCACTAGTAAGAATAACTTATCATGGTTTTTAGACGTGTGTTATTGCACATTATTATTATATGGATGTATCAACATTGATAAGTCCGAAATAAATAATTTGAATTGAAATTATGTCTCAATAGCTTTAACATTTCAAATTCAGCATACTTTATATAACATTGAAAATGTGTATTTGTACGTAAGTGTATTTAAATATATATACTTCTAGTTTTTTGCCTGTAGCTCCACCATTTTTTTTTCTCCCGTGCGGAAATCCCCTCGAATACCACCTCATGTGGCATGTCGGACTCGAACCGACTAAAACCGCACGCCGTCTCGGGCACTAGATGCCGGGGAACCAGGTGCACCCTAGAAAGGAAAACCCTGGAACCCCGACGTACCTCGGGCCACCTACGGTTTGTAGACGGCCCCTCCTGTGTGGGAACACCAATGTTCCCGTTACTATAACTATAAAAGGAAATCGCGCACGATCCGCAGCGTCCGCGCCCCAACCCAGGCACCCGTAGCTCCACCCAGGTTTTTGTCAATTAAGATGGTAAAAGTAGCTTATGTTATTCACTGATAATGTGTTATGTGATTAGATTTCCATTGGTGAATGATTTCTGAAATCCGTTCAGTTATTTACAACAAACAAATACACTTTCGCATTTGTAGTACTAGTTAAGATTTTTTTTTTTTTACTTTTTCTACTTTTTTCCGGCTATTCTTTCAAAAAATGTTTAGAAAATTTAACGATTATTTAGATGATGATTTACAAAAGTTTAAAAGAACAATATCAGAAAAAATATAAAATTCACAACACAGCTGACCCGACCCTGGCCTAAACCCATAACTTACACTTTTTTTACTACCAAAAATTGCTGACATAAAATATTTGTTTACGAATACTGCGAATTACTAACCCAGCTTGACCTCACTAAGGATTATTTACACCTGAATAAGCGTGACGTATTATAAGATTACTTGTAGCATAATCCTCTAACACATTATTGCTTTAAGTGATTAAAATCGAACCTTCTCAAGTTATTAATAATGATTGACAATAAACACATACTTCTAAACTTAATATAAAATTATAGAATAGATACAATCACTCAATCAATTACTAGGCTTTTTACGCATTTTTATGAGACTATGAAATGTAAGATAAAATGTCTTAATAAATAAATAAAACTTGACGTATTTCGTTAATTGCAAGAAAATGAAGAAATTGGAGAAGCAATTTGATAGACCTATGAAATGGCATATAAAAAAAACACGCTTACAAAACGTACAAACATTGAGGTGAAGCTAACAAAAGGGTGTAAAAAGGAAAATCAAATAAAGCCGTATTTTAAAACTATGAGTGAACATATTTATTTTTTAACTTTTTGCACTAAGTATGTATATCAGACAAAGACTTTATATCTAGGGCATTCTTCTCCTGTTAACCTTTGGGTTGTGGAGAAATCTTTTAGGGTAGGTGTGCAGAGGTTATATCCCTAGGAAGTTAGTTAAATTGTATAAAGTTTACAACACTTCAAACTAATATAGTTACACGTGTTTTTCACGGCGAGACTGGCATCAGACCACCGTAACCCTAAGAGCGAACTCAAGTTGAAGGTTGAAGCTCTCAGTATATTTAAGAGCACTAACTTCCAAATAACGATAACCATAGATATTCATGACCGCTGAGAGCTACAGCTTAACGTGCTCTCCGGGGTATGGTTAGTATTTTTTTATTTACATTCTAAATATTTTGCTTGTTAAAATCTACTTCTGTAAAAAGTATTGGATATTTATCCAATAATACCTTTAAATGAGCAATGCTTGTATAAATATAATCTGAATGTAGGAAACGGCTACAATGATTTTCATGAATTTTGACTGCCTCGTTGGTCTCGTGGTTGGCGTGAGCGACTGCTGATCATGAGGTCTCGGGTTCGATTCCCGGGTCGGACCAAATGTTTGTATGATCTACAAATCTTTGTTTCGGAGTTTGGGTGTGTTCTATCTATAATATGTATGTATTTACAAAAAAAAAGTATATATGTATTTGTATTAGTTGTCTAGTACCCCATAACACAAGCTTTGCTTATCTTGGGACTAGATAGCGTTGTGTGTTTAGATGTCCGAAATATTTAAATATTTATGAAATTTGGTTTCCAAAGGATTCCGGGGGTGATAAATCGATCTAGCTAGAATTCATTTTTAGAAAACTAAAAAAAAAAAAACCGAGCAAAGGTGTGTCATCAGGAACTTTTACAATTCGAATTTGGTTAACATATCAATAATAATAATAATAATATATCGTTTTATTGTGCACCAGATAATGCTATATGCTAGGTCAGTACAATTGGCGGCCTTATCGCCAAAAGGGCAATCTCTTCCAGGCAACCATGGGATGGAAATAAATACAGGATGTATAGGGTAGTGTCTGGTGTATTATAGAGTAGTTTGGAAAAAGATGAATAAAGTAGTGAAAATATATATAATTAAGATGTTATTAAAAAGGTTTTGCTGTATTCTTGTGTCTTCAATCACATAACATGAAGTAGGTAAGTTGCAATATAGGTAGTAGGGTGGTAGGTAATATGGTTAATGGCTGTTAATTTTTCTCTTACAAATTTATTCGTCCAAGTAACCGGTTGAGATTGTTCATTTCATGGATCCAGTGGCATTTTATGAACAACTTTAATTATATAGGACGTTCCGCATAATTGTCAGTGCACATATAGAGTGAAACAGTAAGTAGTACACGGCTTTAGATGTTTTCAACATTGATAAAATCATTGTAAAATGTTTAAGTTTATCTTGTCCTACTCTATAGTATTGGTTGCAGGAATATCAGCTCGTTTGGCTCGTGAGTATTAATTAAAATAATATAATAATAAGCTCCCAACCTTAACACACGATTGTAGGATCTCAAATTAGGCAGAGTATGGTAATTGGATTGCTGATAAGCATACTTATGTATTTCTAAATACGTACATGTTATCGATAAATTGGACTGCGTTATGTAAGAACGAATTAAGTAACAAAATTTAAAAAAAAAAAGTTTGAATGCAGATCAACTCCAGGCATAATAAACTATGTACACAGCTATTTTTGTGTTCAGAAGTCACGCCCAGTGTCTTTTGATGGGAGGTGAATTAAGCGACATGACAATATTTGTTATAACTTGTGCCCAAATTCATTACGTAATAAAGAATTAGCCGCCTAAGTAACAGTTAGTAAATATGCACAGGATTTCACACACAACAGTGTTTAACAACAATTTTAAATTGTCTGCATATTTTGTTAATTAAAAACGCAAAACGAACAAACCACCTAAAATAGTAGCTAATACGTAAATGCAAGAAAAGAAAACAAGTTTACAGATTTTAAAATAAAAAATAAACCCTAGTTTTTCGGAATTTCCAAAATGATGAAGAAATAAACATTATTAAAAAAAGGAAATGTAAATAGCGTAAAATTATTTAGTAATTTTCATACATTTAAGTGTTTGGTAACTGGTAATAGGGTTCTGTTGTTTTAACTAGAGATTGTTTAATGTATTGGTACGGTCTAGATAATGTAGTTTGTAAAAAGAAAAAAATGTATAGAATGAAATACTGTGAATTGATTGAATACTAAATACATAAATGTGTCATAAACATTAAAAGGATATACACTCACGAACAAGAGCGCCCCATTATATTTGTCTGAACTCTAGTAGCAATTTTGGACAGATTGACAACTCAACCAAAGTTGGATGATATGAATCTCTACATCGCCTTAATCTTATTCCATCGGATGCTAGATAATATTATGAAAATTTAACAGGATCTAATGATTTAGAAAAAAAAAATCAGAAATATAATGATTGAGTAGGTTTTTTTTGCGTCATTATTCAGGTTTTAACTAAAAAATCATGTGTATCTCCTAATCAACAATGACATTGCAAGACCATCTTCAGGTTATGGTATTATTTTCGATTAAATTCAGAACTTTGCATTAAACTATTTGGATTTAATCTTAGACTGCATTTTATTTCTCCAAAAACAAACCTTATATATTAGTACATTGTTAATTAATTGAAGCAGTCGGAATATATCTAAAATTTTAATGTATATTCTGTATCGTAATGTATTTTTAATCGATCAAGATTACACACACACACACATCTTACTTTCAAGTAAAAATATGAACACATAGCGATAATTTTAATTTTAAAATCTTTAGGCTCATTTTTTCAAATTCTCTCCAGTGTCGCTTTATCTGTTTTTATATAACACCGTCCAATTACACTTATGCACATAATAATGCTAATAATAGTGCTCACCGCTCAGTTATTACTATCCTGGGTGAAATTCAAACCAGAACCTCAAGCTTGGGAGTCAGGATTACTAACCATAAAAACAACGGGCCCATCAATATTAACTAAATTAGTGTGTTAATGTAAATTAATATGTATCAGCTTTTTTCCATGGCTTCATTTAGTTGAATGTGGATTTTTCCTAGGTCCTTTTTTGTACCCTACAAGAGAATGCATACACAATACTTTTATTTCATGGTGATTAGTGCTAAGGAAAGAGTACTATAGGCGTTAAATTATAACAAACAATGAAACACCAAACTATCCTTATATATATAATTTATTTCAGATACATAGTACATGTATGCAACAAGGCTGCCACTTTAGTTATCTTGTGTACGATAAAGAGATATATTAAGTTAAATAGTATTTATTTATACTTTAAAATGAAACATAACAAAAAGAATATCTGCTTTTTTATTTTCTAACTTTATTTAAAAATATTGATTCTTAATATTTACGTTTACTATCCTGGTCTTCTACTTGAAACTTGTAAATTAAGAGTACAACTTTGCACGTGTCTTATTTTATCAATTTTGTTTGTTATTAGCGTCCTACATCAAACCATGTCCTGGATTAACTGCAGAGTGCTTAAAGAAAACAGTTCAGGAAACACTTCCACAGTTTGCCGCAGGTATTCCAGAACTTGGAGTCGAATCCATTGACCCTTTGACAAAAGACCATGTCGCCCTTACTCTGCCAGGAGAATTCAAAATAGAGCTAAACAACGGCACTATGACGGGGTTAAGAAAATGTAATATAGATTCTGTGACGTAAGTAGTTCATTATATCTACAACGTCGTTCCATAACCACATTATTCAAATTTATTTTAAAACCTTTTAATAGGCTCTAGACTATTTGTGTACTAATCATTTAAATAGATTTAGTAGTTTTCGCGTGAAAGCGCGACAGACAACAAACAGAGTTACTATCGCCTTTGTAATATTAGTAAGGATAATAGCTACATACAATGTTCCAGATAGTGGTAACTGAAAGTCCAATTTTGGCCTTTTAAATGTAAAATAATTATTAATAATATTGTTAATTGTCAGTAAAAATATATGTTATAAATTGTTATTGTTTACCATCATACCGAAGGCTAAAAAATTGCGTACCTACTGGAATAAATACGCTTTTACTTTCTAGTTTAGCCTTGAGAGCGTTAAATCAACGTTTTAAGATTGTATTAATTGGCAAAGATTCCTTTTGTATTAAACTTAAAATTCTTACAAAAACAAATTTACGTATATCAAACGGAGATTCATATTGTAGATAACTACGCGATGAGATGCTCGTATTGTTACTGTACGATTAATTTGGTTTGCAGATACCTAAAAGACGAAGCCGATTTAATAATGCATTGTAATGTGACTATCATGGGGAGATATAAAGCGCATGGCAGAATATTAATTATAACTATTAATGGGGAAGGTGATGGAAAAGTTAAAGCTGGTGAGTATTATTGAATGAAACGGATTGTAACTTAATCTGTTTTTTTTTTTGTTTAAAAGACGAATCCCGTATTAAGAATAAACATCCTTTGTCGCGGTGACATTACAAAATACATGAAATGGACACAAAGAACACCAAGACTCTCGACAACAATTTGTGAATCACACAAAGTATTTTACCGCGTGGGATTTAAACCAACGACACTTGGCGCAGTAGCAAGCGGCGTGGCGACTCCTAAAACCACTAAGCCAACCGTGCAGTTTATCTTCATAGTTTTCTACATATATGGTGTCTGTGTGAAAGCGATTTCACCCATTTTACCCACTTAGAAATGATTATTTGAAGAAAAACAACCTCATATTTTATTTCTTAATGTATTGTAGTATTTGCTATGGTACACCTATTAAATGACGACTTTTTCCTACTTATTTACTATTGGTGCTTTTAGACTGCGTAGATGGGGTAGCAGTTTGACCCTTTCACACCTGAATTATAATATTTTTTTATGGTATAGGGGGCAAAACGAGCAGACGTATCACCTGATGGTAAGCGATTACCGCTGCTCATGTACACCCGCAACACCAGAGGCGTTACAAATGCGTTGCCAGCCTTTAGGGGATGGGGAAAGGGATTTAGGGAGGGTTGGAGTATGGGCCTCCGGTAACCTCACTCACTAGGTGAAACACAGCGCAAGTGCTATTTCACACTGGTTTTCTGGACTCCGGTCGAGCCGGCCCATCCATGTCGAAGCATAGCTCTCCCACGGTTTCGTTTTATGTGTGTTCATAAAGTCCCTCCCAAAACAGAATATATTCCCAGTCAAATTAATAATACTAGAAACTCAAATCACAATACACTATCAAGCTTATACAATAACGAACTGTACTTTGAAGGTCTATTACAATGTTTACACGCCAGTATGTATCATTACAGACAATGCTTCTCTGCATGCCAAAATTAGATTTCATGATAAAATCCGGGATGGTGTAACATACTACGAAGTTAAAGACTTCGACACTTCATTTACTTACGGCGATAAAGTAACATTTGTTTTAACAAATCTCTTTCAAGGAAAACCTGAGTTGAGTAAGTAAAATATGAGTATCCAGATACTTCGATAAATAATAATGTGTGTTTTATGAAAATTTTAATTTAATAAATTTAGTAAGTAATTCTGTACATGACAATATTTGCTGACACATAAGTAACCAGAAATACAAAGGCTACACAAGTATATTTATTTATTGACTTTAATTGACTGCTGAAAGAATTCACCAACAAATGATAACGATTTAAAAATTAATATCTGACTTAGAAAATTAGAAACGTAAACTAACTTAGTTTGAATTTTACTTATTTTATCTGAATAAAAGCGCTATCTAAAGAGAAATGTGAGATAGTAAAAAAATCAAGTATTTTAAGTACAATGAAATGACGTGTGTGACTTTTCTATTTTGTCCACTTCACTGAGATATCATCTATTACCATTTTGCTGTTACGATTTTCTAGTTTCATAAAATTTAGGTCATTACTCGTTATTAAATAATTATATCCATAATTTTTGCAGGTGAAGCTATTATATTATTTTTAAATGAGAACTGGAAACAAGTGACTGAAGAGTTTGGAAGACCTGTAGTTGACGCACTCATCGATATTGTATATAAAATTGTGAAAAAGTTCTTTGAAGTGGTTCCCAAAAATGAGTTATTTGTAGACTAGACTGAAAGGTGTTGTTATAGTGTTATAGTGTTCATGTATTTTATAGAGTACTGTTCTTTTGAAAAGGAAGAGTGTATTGTATAAAAAGATGTATTAGTTACACCGTACATCGAAATAATTAAACGAAATGATTTTTCTGTCTATTTAAAGAGACAGTTAAAATACATTTTTATAAAGTATTAACAGACGAGATAAAACGATAATGAAAATGTACTTTCCTATGGATTTTTATTAATAAATAGAATAAAGAATCTTAATTGTATACTTGTCTTAATTTTAAAATTTAATTATTTACCTGTAGAAATGAGTATGGAAATGTGAAGTCACCCCACACGATGTCTTTGATAAGACCTGAAATCAAGAAAACAACTTCTTAATTTTCACTAAGCTTAAAGTAAACAACAAAAATATCCTGACCTCATCTTCCTTAAACAGGATCGATTAACCACAATGACAGAGATATTAAAACTAATTTCTGAGTCGGGATTTAATAATACTAACTAGCTTTTGGACGTGGTTCTGCCCGCGTGTATGTCGGTTATCGCGGTAAAGAGTAACGTATGTCTTTCTTAAAAAAATCTTCATGCTAAATTTCATAGAAATTGGTACAGCGATTTAGATATGAAAACGTAACAGACGTATAGAATATAGTATAGAAGTAGTATAGAATAAAAGTGTAGGATTAAAACATGTTACAGAGTCTTGAATTCCTTGAGTTCTATATTAATTCATATTGTATTGTTAACTTACTTGTAAAGTCAAAATAATTTTATACTCAATGTTTTGACAATTACGTTATTGTATTGACAAATTATGTTACTGAATCAATAATAATTATTATTGATTCAGTAACATAATTTGACATATTTATACACAACATAAAAACGTTATTTCAAATTATTTGAAATGATACATTGATGCTAATGATCCAAAGTCAGCCATTTTCCTATAAAAAATATATAAAATACCAAACATACATAAAAAAATTCACAAATTTGTACATAGAATCAGTTTGATACGAATAGTAGGTAGTTCACTTAATGAGATCATCTACGCGACCTCATTGTAAGCGAGTAGAACGTGAAGCCTTTTGATATTGTAGCAGTGAGGTGTATGCCAGTCTTATCTGTATATCTATAGTTTTATTTACATTTATAACTTTGTAGGAAAATAGTAATGAAACTTTCCTTATCCGAGTACACGTACATAGGCATGTATGCTATGTTATATAAAATGGCTCATGTTAATACCTTCAACTTGACTTCAAACTGGCATTAGATATGAACGAAAAGTTTCATCTGTTCGTGAGATAGATTTGAATATTATCTAATAGACATGTACATTTAACGAGTCTAATGGATTGGCCTGTAGACATGATAATACTCATAGAAAAAAATAAAAAGAATATTACAGAATATTGATCAGTTTAAGTAATTTTTAATCATATTAAGTTAACTTTATTTATTAAACTCTATAACGAGAGAGTAGTATGTAAGGTATAAACGGTTACTGTTTCTGGACTTTATCGTGCAAAGTGCATTTCTGCATTTTTGTACATAAAAATATTGAATTTCGAATTCGTTTTGTTTCTAATATAGGTATTTCCAAAACACAATAGGTATGAGTGTGTTTATTCAAATGCCCGAACTTACTGTAAAAGATTTGATTAGTTTAGATTTAGATAGTAATGTGTTATATGTTTTAAGATAGTTTATGTCTATCAAAGATACGCCTATTAAATTTTTGCAAATAAACAAATCACTCAGTTCATTATTACATGTATGCATAAATTTTCGATTACTGTAATCTGTATATTATGTATATGTAGTAGTATATTGTTTATTGTTATGTGATTTTTAAAATTTAGTTATTTCTCAATTTATCTTCAGCATATTTATAATTTGTTAATTTGCCCTTTCAGTGTATGTGTGACAATTTACACAAAAATATAAAAATGTTACAAGATTCTTCACAGCTTCAATACATCTTATTTTCATGAGTAATATAATTAATAAATAAATAATATAATCCTCTCTGTACTTACCTACTGGAAAATCAAACGGGTAAATTAAATAAAAAAACTCTGACATGAATCTAAAAGGATGAAAGCCTTCATCTAGTTTCAACGCCGGCAACAAATATTTTTCTTTCTGTGGCAGACCCCCAAATCTTATTTTACTTCCATCTTTTTCCTCAAACCAGTCTTCGGTGTAACTATCCTCTATATCACTGTCTGTTGTTAAATCTTCTGTTGTGTTGAAAATATTCATTTGTTCTTTAAAAACTTCTCTGGTAATGGGTATTATTCTAACGGTCGATGACGGTAATACTGTTGAAACACTTGTAGATGGTTCAGTTATTTTCTTTATCTGATTGGTTTCAGGTTTTTGTTGACGTCGTTCTTCCGATTTTGAATTCAATAAGTTGTTATATTTTTTTAACCAGGCTTGTCCGGCAGTAGAATTCAAATTAAAATTTCCAGCATCTCTCTTTTGCCACAAACCAATTTCCTTATTGTCTGGAACATAATGATCATGGTTGTCGTTTTGCATTTCTTTATTTTTAACATCAGTTAATGGGCTATCTCTAAAACTTGTTTCTAAACAGTTATCCCATACTAGAGATTGAGCTTTAATAGCAAATTGATTATTTTTAGTATTTTCCAAGTGATCATCGTTATTTCTTGCGATGTTTTCATTAAGAAATAATTCTACATTTCCTGCGAGGCTGCGCTTTTCATCATTGGATTTCTTGTTTTTCTGTGAGAAAATTGTAAAGATCGATAGGAAATTCTGTTCTGAGGCCTCTAAAGAGGTCGATGTGGTGCCGCCAATGGCATTTAGATTGTTTCCGGTGGGGGCCTTGGGCGTCGTTTCCGATGTCGTTTGAATCTCTTGGTTATATATCGGCAAAATGGTGGTACCCCTAAGTCGCTCTGATAAACTGTTTACTTCACTTCCTGCGTTGAACGTAGCTACGCTTGTTTGTAAGTTGACTTGATTTATAAATATTGCAAGAATTATCAGAGACATTGCCATGATGAATTCATATTTTATTTATTTTTATTTAAGTAATGTAACACGACTGTATCGTAAGAGTATCTGACGTGGACTGGGTGGAGGGGCCCGGAACATTGGACGGCGGATTTGTAGCACTTAGCAGTCTGCCCAGCGGCGTTGCACAATCGTATCACGACACTTTACCTCCACTATTACTAGATTATATAAAAAGTTGTTTTTGTTCATTTCTAAAAGTAAATCCACCTAGAACATATTATTCTAAGGCATTGTTTTATTACAGTCTTCGTTCATAAAGTAGTGTTTTTGAACCAAATTTAAAGAGTAAATTATGCACTAAATTCAATAATCTAAACACGAAACCTAAGGTTTACGTGATTAGGTTATTATTTTAATATAAAATAAAGTATTGGAAAACTAAACAATTTTTTATCTAGTATTTAAAGACAACTCGGAAAAGAAGTTTTATGAAATCTTATGACTTTAATCGAATTAATTGATTATAAGAGTACCATGCTGCTGCAGTGCATGTATGCTGTTGACCGGAGTCATACTACGGCCTTACAGAACAGCAGTCTAAAATAATACATTCGTGGTTTCTCACTAGGTATGTGAGGCAACCGGAACTGGTAAAAATGATATTGAGGTTTCTAATTTAATTTTTTGACAGAATAGTACGAGAGACATTTCCAAATTGGTAAAATGTGTCTCCCCCTCCCTGTAACTTCTCAAATAAGAGAATGATAAAACTAAAAAAATATATGATGTACATTACCATGCAAACTTCTACCGAAAATTGGTTTGAACGAGATCTAGTAAGTTGTTTTTTTTATACGTCATAAATATTAAAAATAAATGACTACTATTAAAACATCGATCAAAGTTACATCGAACTACAATAACTTTTGCATTATGTTACTTGCTGCTACGAAACCCTTCATGGGCGAGATCGACTCGCACTTCGCTTTTTTTTTTATAATAGGTACTAATTAACCATTACTAACTGTATCCTGGATAATTTAAATATTCCATTTTCTAATTTGATCCTGTGTACAGAACAATGTAAATGTTAGTAAAAGGGAATATACCGCATTTATCAATTCTTGGACATAAACAAGCTGGACAAAGGAAAACTTAAAAATACTGCAGATTAAGGTAAAATCAATGAAATTAGGGGATTATCCAAGATTAAAGAAAATGTCTGGTTTGAAATTAACGGATTATGTTTACAGGTAACCATCATTTATAATTAGATTAAATTAGTAAATTTGTTCACTGCTGGGTAGAAGTTTTTGTTTTGGACCTCAGTTTAATGCGTGTCATAGATGTCTTCTTAGCTAAGAATTTTAATTTGGTCTTAAAATGGAGTAAATATTATAAATAAATCATATTTATTAAAAAATAACACTTTTAATAGTTTATTTCACAAAGTCTAAGCAGCGATAGGCGAATCTCCTAATTTGATATCGAATAAAGCAGTGGATCTACCTGAAAATTACTATTATTTGTTGCTTGTTGACTCGGGTAGCCCTAATTATTTTCTCTTTCGTGAGTTGATATATGGTAAATCATCACAAATATTTATAAAAAGAGGTCGGTATAGAAAGTCTAAAAGGAAGGAGGAGGAAAGCAAGAAAGTTTATAAGGAAATAGAAAGAAATATTTGGCTTTCTTGGGTTCGCGGTTCGCGGTTGGTGTGTGCGACTGCTGATCTTGAGGTATCGGGTTTGATTCCCAGGTTGGATCAATGTTTGTATGACCTACAAATATTTGTTTCGGAGTTTGGGTGTTTTCTATGTACAATATGTATGTATTTACAAAAAAAAAGTATAATATGTATTTGCATCATTTGTCTAGTACCCATAACACAAGCTTGCTTAGCCTGGAACTAGATGGCATTGAGTGTTAAATGTCCGAAATATTTATTATTATTTATAAAACACGCACCACAATAAAGAAAAATGCCAAATAAAAATTGTGAAACTACTTTGCTAAGAAAGCGAATTTGCGAAATACCTTTGGGATCGAGCTTAGTTCAGCATCTTGTTAGCATACATTACCTATTCAAAGGCAGGTAACGTGTATAAATTGACGACACATTTTAAAGAACATTCAATATTTTGTAAAACAAAAATTCTACGTAAGTAAAAAATCTAATATAAAGAACATAAATGTTCGAGTATCGTAACATATTTGAGATGCATCGCGAATGACATTTCCAGGATTGGAGTTTCGAAATTCCTGATTACATTTCAGCTAAGCTCTACGTATAAAGTATATGTCAGCTATATCAACTAAATATTATGGTTATAAATTTAGAGTTAATATAAATATATAATATAAAAATATATCGGACATCTAACACACAACGCCATTTAGTCCCAAGCTAAGCAGAGCTTGTGTTATGGGTACTAGATAACTGATACAAATACATATATACTTTTTTTTGTAAATATATGCATATTATACATAGAAAACACCCAAACTCTAAAACAAATATTTGTAGATCGTACAAACATTTGGTCCGACCCGGGAATCGAGCCCGAGACCTCATGATCAGCAGTCGCACACGCCAACCGCGAAGTGGTTAAAGTTAAGAACAGTGTTTTGATTTGACTGAGGAGTTCTGTAACAATCCAGTAACACATTTGAACAATGCTTTACTAGTGTAATATTAAACCTTTACTTAGTAGTTTTAAAAGTAATCTTAAAACTTATTTTTAACTAGCTGCCCCGGCAAACGTCGTTTTGCCATAAAATTTTTTTAAGGATGGGTGACCCTTACCATTTAGGGGGATGAAAAATAGATGTTGTTCGATTCTCAGACCTACTCAATATGCTCACAAAATTTCATGAGAATCGGTCAAGCCGTTTCGGAGGAGTTTGGCAACTAAAACTGTGACACGAGAATTTTATATATTAGACAGACAGAATTTTTTTTAACTACATTTTTGTATGCATTAAGCTTATATAGCTTATATAGCACATATGCATTAAGTAAAAAGCGGTTATTTTAATATTACAAACAGACACTCCAATTTTATTTATTTGTATAGATATGTTTCTTATAATCTTGCTTTTGCTTGCGGCTCCGCCCGCATTTATGTCTATTATTATGGCGATTCTTTAAATTGTTTCTTTATTTCTCCCCAAATTAAAATAAAACAAACACTACAGTGTTAAATGAATTTAATTACAATACTCATTTTTAATATTAACATACAGACAAAAATCTAAAAACTATTGTTTTAGTTCTGTTACCTTAGTAAAAGACCCTTCATTAGTTTATTTCAATATCTTGAAAGATATTGAAATAAACAGACATCGATCACATACAATTTTATTATATATGCAAATGTAATCTTCATAATAAAATAGATTAAACGTTGTCTGCATATTTTTTAATCATGAATCTCTCGGTGAACATTCAACAGTCGATGAGCACTGGTGTCTAAAAACTCATTTAAAATGCATGCAATAGCATATAACCTACACGTTATTACCAGGAAAGTACTTGTGCCTCGCCTTTTACCGTGTACCTACGTTAATTTAAAATCGGGCGTACGTAAGTCGCCTGAAAATTTTGTTCAAACTTCCTTCAAAGAAAATTTCATCCTACATTTCTTGTGCTTGTCGGAAAATAAGTTTAGTTTGCTGAGGTACATTTAAAATATTTTATCGTCAAGCCAACAACTATTATTTGTCAGTTTTCTAAGCGCGCGTGATAAACTTTTTACAAATATATAACGAAGACAAAAATATTTATTTCATACCAACTGAGCCCCGCGGTGTTACCCGCGGTTATTGTCGTACCCCGGGGTGTAGCTAGTCTAAAAATAGTAGCCTAAATTACTCCCTATATTATCAGCTATCTATCAGTGAAAGTCCCGTCAAAATCAGTCCAGTCGTTGTTGAGATTACCCCGAATAAATAGACAGATAGACACACAAAAATTGTAAAAAAAAGATTTTTGGTATGCGTACCTTGTATACGTATGCATTGTATGCATTTAGTAATAGTCGGTTATTTTAATTTTACAAATATACACTTATTTTTTTGTTTCTATCTAAATTTATAGGCAACGCACGAAGTTCAGGAGCTGCAGATAGCTATGTTTTCGTACGTTTTTTGAATGAGGTTTACATGCAGAATTCATTAAGAAGCTCATAGTTTAACACTTAACAACACACTTAACACTTTAACAAATTGGTTCATTTGTAGTAGTAAACCTAAGTATGTTATAAATAAAATGAATAAAGGATATTGTTCTGTGGTAACAACAAACCTAAAAATTGATTTGATTGAGTTTCGTCTGTTTTGTAGTCAGTTCACAAGCACAAATCCTATTGAGATTGGATTTTTTCATTAACAGGTAAACTGATTATAACTATCCATGACTCTTTCCTAAGTATTGGAATACCATTAAAAAACAATCAAAAGATTTATTACTGCAAGATTTTCTATAGATCAATCTCTATTTGTGTTATCCGGGATTAGCCGTAGTCCAACAATAAAAAAAATGGCATTATCTATAATATGTACTATGAAAAATTATAACTAGCAATTTTACAATAGTTTTTACTGCGTAACATGGCAACCAAGGAAGTAAGTTTTAAGAGTTTTATGCATAAACTTTAAATAGCTTGCAATTAAAGTTATTTACATTAAAAATACTAGACTACTAGAATATATATATTTTATTATTATTTTGTTTTTACTGTATGCTGCAAACCCTCTGGTTTGATCCATACAATAAAAAACTGGAAGTTGCAGTTGTTCATGGCCATTAGGTGCTACTAATGTCCATGGAACACTGCATCTTAAAGACAATACGGTGCCGCGTTTTGAGCGCTGCACTAAAATAATGGGAGTGATGGCTCTAGTGATTTGATAAAAAATGATAAACAATGACTTTCTGTATGGCCATGATATTGCTCTGGTTTAGTTATCTTGGTAACACTATCTGAACAGGCTTAAGGATGCGTTTTCCTACATTTCCCCTCCTTTTTAAATCTCCCGCCCCCGTCAAGTGACAGCACAGCGCTCCCGCCATCTAACGGCGGGAGAATCATCAAATCAGTTCAAAGGCAACTCAGCTGCTAACCAGAAAAACACACACACGTGTGAAAAAACATCATAATATTGTGAAATACGACTGCAGTGGTACTGTGCGGTGATCTCCTGACTCTCATCATCCTGTGAGTACCTTACCTCTTCACTTTACATCTTTTAGCCTGTTTCGGAGTAGGAAACTTCAAAAGCGCACTTAGTTAAGCGCGAGATACAAACATATAATGTGATCATGCGAACCGCAAACACTATCTATGTGGTGATGGTTTTTCAGGTGATGGATCTGTTTGACCATCGTATCGCATCGTATATAATTTAGTTTTATTTTACCTTAGTAACACTGACTATATATGTGGTGATGGTTTAAGAATACAGAGTGTCAACACCCCTATTCATCACATGGGTAGCGTAAGAGGCTACTAGTCAAACAAACTATTCAGGACAACATCATCGCTAGTGTGATTACCAAGTCAATCTCTTTCTTGGACTTGGATCTCACTACTATTTACGGTAGAAGAACTGAGTGGTGAGACTTAGCTTTTTAACAAGTTATGTTTTTGATGGCATCTCATTTTTTTGTAGATAGTTCAACTTTTATCTTATCCGGTATCTTTTACTTCTTGAATTCCTACCAACAACGGATTTTCTTCAAGCTCTGTCTTATGGGTCCACTCGTCAAACATCAATTAAAATTAATTATTATGTAAAATTGTTATTTCTCATTCACTAAAAATACTGTAAATGTGCCTAACAGGAAAAAACAACATCAAGTGTAGTGTAATTGGTGTTTTTTCTTTCATGGCAATTTCGGCAACTCATTCTAATTAATACTTTGCGGGATCTTAGTACAATTTTATACAATATCATCAACACCCATTCTTGCTTTTTCATTCCGTTGACTATTTTACCTTTGACCATAATTATATCTAGGTACCTATTTACACCCAATATTTTATTATTATATTAAACACTAGCAACCCGCCCCGACTTCGCAGGGTTGATTTCAGATGCACCCACCGACAACACGATTCGTGCCTTTTAAATCTGTAATATCTGCGTAAATTACGTACCGTAAAGAGCCTGAATGATCTATATTAAATGCACAATGTATTGAAGGTAGGTACTTAATTGAATAAGGATTAATGCTATATTGCTCACAATCGTTTCGTAAATAAGTCATTATTTCTCTTAAAAGAAAGGAATAAAAATGGTTATGGTAGGTTATCCCTAAGAAACAGACATACCATCACGGACTCTTTAATAGACCGCTTTAAGGTATACAGAACTGTAGTACATTATTATTATCTATCTAGTAGGTTTCAGACAACATTTGCAATGTAAGCGCAAAAAAATATGTTTATTTACGTCATTACATCAGAAACCTCTAAAATGATCAGTGTTACGCAACTATATTATATATGTATTATACATATAATCCTTTTTCTTAAATCAGTCTATCTATTAAAGAAAATTGCATTAAAATCTGTTGCGTAGTTTTAAGGATCTAAGCATTTATACAGACAAACAGACAGCGAAAGCGACTTTGTTTTATACTATGTACTGTAATACACATGTGCACTAATTCATTTACTGCAGATATCTAACTTTGTTATCCTATATAGCATTACAAAAATATTTATGCAGTCGGTGTATCTAGAAAATTGAATCGAAATAGCAAAATGTTTTTAGTTTTTCCTTGATTTATACACTAAATACTAATTGTATTCTAAATTTGAAGCTTCTATGTTTGCCGAAACTGCCTTAGAGTTTTGATGATCGGTTAGTAAGTCACTGAGTGACAAAATTAAAAAACTTTGACTAGATGATATTCTTAAACTACTGGTTCAAATTGAATGAAATTTGAAATATAATCTAGATAATGCTTGCTTGATTACTGGAAACTGGAAGTTTTATCCCCAAGAAAGTTATAGGGGTGTCCAAAATCGCCTGAACTGTTCGAGGAAAGGTACGAACATGCCGCTTTTTTGCTCGACTTGGCGGGGGCGACAGATAAAATAGTTTAACTGCAAATTTTGATTAACTTGCAAGTATTGATTTGCCTTTAACTTTACTTAAATGCTTTAATTTAATTACAACAAAGGTCTGAGGTCACCTCAATAATAATGTAATATCCCTAGACAGTGCTAGTCTTTTTGACTTGGTAAAAATGCTACCAGTACCGGTAATGGACTTACGTATGGGCCTGCCAAAGTGACTCTACTCTGCCTGATGGAAAGCATAAGCAGAATCTAAGAGTGGTGGTTCCCACACTCATTGCGAATGTAGACAATGAGATAGTATTTTTCACATGACAACATTTTCCTTAAGCACATAGAAGTTAGCACATTCAAAAACAAATTTCGAAGTAGTTACCGATCGGATTCCCTTTGCATCCATACATAAGACATTTGAATACCGAGACTAGTTTGAATTATTCATTGCGACTTGTGAGCGGACCCGGCGTATATTTGAAATGCAATCCTACATTATGTACGAGTTTACAAGTGTTTGACACTTAACAAAACAGATTTACCTTATGAATGTAAAGTCTCGTTTGCTTTAGTGACAGGATTTTAAAATTGTGATTATATTATGTTCTACTAGAGATTCGCATGTTTTGAAAAGAGGATTTTAATATAAATTTAACTGGAATAGAGTGATAAAGGGTACCAAAGCTGTGATGGCATCACATGGAGCTGGTATGAAGCCAACTGTTCTTTTTGAAACCGTCTGCTTACTTAGAACTGCACATTTGTTTATGTGCTTGGCTACTGATGAGTATAGTGAAACAATATTTTTACTTGATACTCGTATTACAAAGGCGATCATAGCAGCAAATGAAAATAATGTGAAGAAATTTTGCTCGAAAGCAAAATATTTTATTTAGGTGTATTTTAGGACATATTTTCAAAGTCAATCAGACTGATGAACAACATAAAGCAGACATTCAGATTTTTTTGTAACTAGTTTTTTTTAACTGATTTACGTTTTAACGTCTTCATGCTCAAATCTCTAGCTTTTCTTGTGAAAGCAATGGAATTCAGCACAGAAATAAATTTCTGTGGAATTCAGTTCTAATGTGCTTCATTTTTTAATATGTATATTATTTAATCACCGATGTGATCGAAGCGATACTTCAAATATGAACCCATTTAGAAAATGCTTTCATGTTTAGGAAGGTATATTTTTCGTTCTCGTTTACTGTTATTCAAATTTGAAGAAAAAATACTGCGAGTTAAAATACGGAAACAAATAAAAAAGGCCTGTGATTTTTATGATGAAATATACATATGTATATTATAATTATATATTTATACAAGAATAACTGTTTTCAAAATTAAAGAAGTTTCTAATTCAGTTATTCAGTTTTTTTTGTTCATTGTTTATACTTCTTTGTGTTTGCTTTTAGAAGTGATTATATATAACTATATTCAGGTCAAGTTAAAGTTTATTTTAATAGCTGTATTGGGACTGACTGGGTTCTGTGGTGTGCGTTGGGGGACAGAAGTCTATCCTATATGGACATAATTCCAGCAAAATACTGCAATGGGTTGATCGTACTGAAAACTGTACTAAATAAAAAAATATTTATTTTTTTATCTTTGACATTTCTGGATTAAAATATAAAATTACTATTGTGAAACGATCATAGTAGTTTACCTGCTATTATTAATATTTTGGAAGAAAGTAATGATATGTATACTATTATATATATATATAAGTCTTAAAACCTTAAAGCTTCAAAACATTACAAGCTTAAGAATTGTACTATTACAGACGGCATCGTGCACACTCTCTCACACTCAGCCAAGGCCAACAAAAAATCAGGTTCATGAATAAAATACGTGTATATTATTGAAATTCGCAAACGCAGGTGTGCGTACAAGATTATATGCTTGATATTGCATTTTGTTATTACATCGCGGAAAATACAGCCTAAAAGGTCACATGACGCATTTCAGAAGTCCATTTGTTTCCAAAAAAAAGTTTATTTTCTTGCTCATATGCGATCGGACCTTTAACTACGCGCGCCATGTGTGGTCAGCCATCAGCGCTGTGGTCACTTTCAGGACCGCAGCATAAGCTGAGCTGTGGCCTTTTGGTCACACAGCTAGACATTTCACTGCTTTTATTTTGTTTGTTTTGTATATTGTTTGTTGTTATTTACTCTAGTTAAATGTCTTATCTTTCTCTTTTACATGTATGTTATGTGTGACTAATAAATGTATTCTATTCTATTCTATTCTATTCTATTCTATTCCATGTGACAGCAATTTGAATACCGTAAACATCGCGTTTCAGGTCTCAACCATTCCAAAGCATTCCTCCAAAAATCACCTCGCAAAACGTCAGAAGTACCCCTTTAGAGTTCACAGTAATATACACTTTAAAAGCAAAGGTGTGAAAAGAGTAAAGTGACTTTTCCCGTAGCTCTGGAAATGAGGGCGTGCGCCCGTTATTGTACGAACATATGTGTGCTGAGTCAACAGACTGCTTTTCTTTCGGGGTGAGGTTTGCTTGAGATTTTTTAAAGGTAAATTGACTGGTCGCAGGTGGTTGAAGGGAAACGGGTCAGCGGGCCTCGGTGGCGTGTCACGTTCATGTATCACCAGGGTCGTATTTGAAATGATATACGAGCTTTAGGAAAATATCATTTAAATATACCTGAGGAAGACATGCGTGCTTCCACCCAGCCTACTTGTTACTGATATGATATTCTAACGCCTAAAAATAGGCATCAATAACAAAAAAAGTAGTTAGATTTATGATAAACAGTTTTTTTTCTAAATAGTCTATAATATATTATGTGAGTATAGTCTAGGCTTATTTAGGATCTTGCTGGTAGTTTTGAATGTTTTCAAGGCCTATCAATATCTCTTGCTAGCGATAGTGTTGTGCTTCAGGTCATTCAATCTTTACTGATACCTGTTAGGTAACACGATAGCCTCGTCTCGTATGCCGTCTGTATGGACGGTTCGACTGAAAACTATGGTCCTTTCCTCAAAAGGCCAACCCAGCCCTTTACTGTACTCGCATAGTTTTTATTTAATCAATGTCTACAAACTTAGAAAAAGCAATTTCTATTGTTTGTTTCGACATTACAAAGCAATCGGCTAAGCAAAGCACTGGACTACGACTAATGTACCTAAAATACAAAAAAAAACTTAGAACAGTAAAAAGAAAACAGTATCTTGTAGCATGCGTGTTTAAGTTATTTTTAATTCCTTGTAAAATCGAGCATTTTAGATAAACATTTTCTTTGTATAATATCATATATTCTTTATATAATCTCAATATCATTTTTATTGTCCTTATTCTTTTAATTTTGAAAACTAGAGGATATTATTAAGCTTAGTAATAGCAGATTTTCAAGAACAGAAATCTAAATATGTAGAGTTTTGTGTTGATAAATTATATTATGCTGCCTCTGAATTACTTGCGATTTAAAATTAATTATTGCACAATAATCTAGAATTTTAGATATTTGAAGAAAAACCAAAGTAGTTTATTACATAAAATAAATCAATTTTGTTGGTCAACTGTTTCGGAGAAAACAATTTTAGGAGACAACACTTAATTTTATTTTGACTTAGTTATACTTGAACTTTCGGTAAAAAAACGTAAAAGAAGAAAACAATACGTCTTTACTCGATAAAACTCTGGCCATTCTACTTACTTATAAAATAAATATATAATAGTAACAACATAATCTGTAGGTACCATAACAACCAATCTACTCAAGAACAGGTTTCCGTTGATTCTAGGTACTTTAATTATCAACAGGAAAACGTGGTTTCAAACTCTATTCAGATCATTTCAAAGATATCAAAGGGTAAATTGAATAGCGCGACTACAGAAATAAATCAAGATAGAAGGGCGAAAGAGGCATGGCACGCATGCTGATAGTGTATAGTGTTAATGTCACCCACTCATTACGCAGCAAGAATTACGGAACGGCGTTTGAAGCGTAACAAAACAACAAAAACTTCACTACGATCGTATTGTGCAATCACTAACTGTAAAAAAAAGAATAGTGAAGTTAGTCTGAAGAAAGGAAGGAAGGAAATTTCCTTTCATCAGTAAGTACTATTTTTTAGTAAAAGATAAACAAGAATCAAAATGAAGTGAAGTGACCGCGCAATGAATATCGAAATAAACAATTGTTCCGAACGCTCAATCAAGCTGTTTGCACAAAGTATAGTTGCCCGATGCGACTTGCGCTAGAGCTTGACACAATGTAGGCAAATATATCGAAAAATGGTTATCATGCAGACAAGAAACTATATAATTCTGATAGTATTATTTCTATATTGTTTAACTACGAACTGTGAATGAGAACGTGAAACTTATTTTCTATTTCAAATAAAAATAGGTTTGGTAGGTATACTGGTTGAAATATTTACATTATAAATATATAAATTTTGAAGTTACCAGGATCAATATTTCAAAAAATCCATCTCATTACGTGTATGTTACTTCTTAACCCATACGGTACTTAATTTTGAAAAATGTAGTTCTAAAAGTTTAATATATTTTTTATAAATAATCTATTTAAGTAGTAGTTTTACGTATTATTTAAGTAGTAGTAGTAGTTTCCATACTTACTTTATATACTTAATTGTAAAATATTACCTTAAATATTAAGTTGCATTTCAGTTTTCCAATGATTCCATTCTTCGATAAATAGTCAAGAAAGTGTGACACTTTATTAGTCGACGCTCACACATATCGGGTGCGTTTAGGGGGCGTGGTTTTGTGGTTTGTTGCTACCCTGGATTTATATGGCAAAGTACTTTCGCCATCTTTCTATCTTGTTATATTTCTGTGACCGCGACATAGATTTACCAAATAGTACTTGATACGTAAAACAAAAGAGGTTCTAATAAAAGAATCTGGAATCAAAAATTCATCCTCATTTGAGTGAACCTATATGATAGCTTTTATCGATCCTTTAAGCTAACTTGAATACCACAGTAGTTGTTTAAATAGTATCAGGCTTCACTTCTGTTTTTTTTTAAATAAGTTTATAGATGTTCAAGTGATTTTGTGATAGGTATAATTAGTATTTAGTAAAATGCTGCTGTTAAGGTACATTATGTAGTGTGACCACCAGGCACATTTAATAATGTCTATTTCCACCTAAAATGAGTACGTGCCTGATAGAATATTTTTAGCAAAGTCCGTCTCTGGCGCCATCATATTTCTATTAATTACCGCGTGAACTGGGGCGCGCCTTATATCTCCTAGGTGGGCAGCATCTTGCAACATCATGTTTTTACACTTTTGACTCATTTTAAGTGTAAACGTTATTAAGGTTTTAGATAGTGTAGCTTAATTAAAAAGTTAAAAGTAACCTTTGGTTACACTAAAACGTCATAGCAATTGGTCAGTCAGCAATACATAAACACTTAACGTTACTAATATTAGTCATGGTTAGATTTCGAATGTAATACGTAAACGAACATGTTTAATAAATAATAAATGATGCAATAAAGTCTGCACAAATATTAATAGCACAATTTATATGAACACATTTTCTTTTTACTCTCATTCCAATACATATTTATGTCAACTTGTCTTTACATGTAGATGTAATAAGCAGCAACCTAAACACTTTTAATGATTTTATGTAAAAAAAACAAGTAAAAGAACACTCAAAGCTTCTGTCTTCATTTGATCAAATGAAAAGTATGAAATAAATTTATCGAATTACAGAAATGCTCTGGTAGTAATAATATAATTTATATTGCCTTCGGAAGACATATTGTTCGGAGACCGTCTTTTGACATTTAATTAGGAATGTACGAACCCTTTTGATCTTGAGGCAAGGGGACCCTTTTCCGCCACTTTAACAATAATAATTATCATCTACCCTTAAAGGCGTCGTCGCCTTAGTGGTCGCAAGAAATATATTTTGTATAGAGTGTCTATCCTTTCTAATTTTATGAAGGCTAATTGAAAACCGTGCATCTTAAAAAATACATACTTACCTAGGAATTGAAGTGAAATAACTCGTCAAGCAGTAGCGACGCAAACGAATGCAATGTCTCATCTTGAAAGATTGCCCTGAACGCCGAAATAGAAGAACACACCTCCGAAAAGTCTGAGTTATCCGATAATATTGAGTTTCTTATCAAACTGCCTCGGTGGCGCAGTGGTAGCGTACGCGACTGCTGTTCTTGAGGTCTCGGGTTCGATTCCCGGGTCGGACCAAATGTTTGTATGATCTGCAAATATTTGTTTCGGAGTTTGGGTGTTTTCTATGTATAATATGTATGTATTTACAAAAGAAAAGTATATAAGTATTTATATCAGTTGTCTAGTACCCATAATACAAGCTCTGCTTAGTTTGGGCCTAGATGACGTTGTGTGTTAAGTGTCCGAAATATTTATTAAATATTTATTATTATTATTATCCACCCCATAAGGTACATAGGTATATTTATAAACTGCTCATCGTTTATCGTTTTTTGAATACACTAAAATTAAATCGTTACGCAAATGTCAAATTGCGTATGCAATGCAATGAGGAGGATCCGTGTCACTACACAGAATTAATTTGAATGTTGCTTACACAGCTAGCACCTCCAACACAACCAATTTATGGGGAAAACCTAAAACGAAAGAGCTCGAGATCAAAACAAATCGCATGGCTCAATTATAATTCGAGATATAGATGAAAAAGGTTGGGAATAAATAATGTACAGGTGGCCTTTGAGTGTTGAAAAGGGTGAAAGTAGAGTGATTTCCAATATTTGATAATATGTAGGTTTGTATATTAATCCTTTACTTTTCTCCAATAAGATCATCAACAGTGTAGAGTGACTGATGAAGTATATATCAATATAATTATATATAAATAATATAAATATTTCGGACATCTATCACACAAAGCCATCTAGTCTCAAGCTAAGCAAAGCTTGTGTTATGGGTACTAGACAACTGATACAAATACATATATACTTTTTTTTTTTGTAAATAAATACATATTATACATAGAAAACACCCAAACTCCGAAACAAATATTTGTAGATCATACAAACATTTGGGACCCGGGAATCGAACCCGAGACCTCACGATCAGCAGTCGCACAAGCCAACCGCGAGACCAACGAGGCAGTTCACTCCAAGCAGGCTAGTAATATATGAGGGCTACCATGATACTTCTAATATGTTGGTGAACTAATAAGTAAAGTAAAGTTAAATGTTGACAGTGCTGAGAATACCTATAAACTTAATTCTTGGACAAAATATAATATTTTTATAAAATAAATGTATTTATATTTATCAAATTTAATATATATAATAATTATCTGTATTTGTTAATTTATATTGGCACAAATGATTACAATATAAAATTAACTTTTTATTAACTAATGCAATTGAATATCCATTGATTGAAATATTAAACAATGCTATTAAAACATCATAAGTCTATATACTTTTATTATTCAATTTTAATTCATATCGTGATACCCACAAGTAATAAATTAGTCAGAAACAAACACATAAAAACATGTTCATGTTCACTCTAATAGTTTTTTTGCGGGTATGCTAAACAATTATATTGTAAAAAACGTTTGTTTTAAAAATGATGTCACTATTTGCTCAAATTATTAAATTTGAAAACGAGTAAGTTTAGTCTTTGATAGTCTACTACTAAGCAAAACTATATCCATCTATCTACATAAGAAATATACTATAGGTGTCTCAGTTTGCTCTCTAACCTTATCATAGTTACTCAATAAAAAAACAGAAAGTTTCAATCGGATTTCAAAACCGATAGTTACTTCTATACATTTAGCGAAGATGAGCTAAACTTTATGTTCAATTTCCTCAGTGAATTGAATCTGTGTTTAATTTTGTAGATTGCATTGGCTGATTACATCCATCAATCAGTTTAAATTTAGGTCAAGTGCTGTAGAAGCGAGATATTTACTGATCTTACAATGAAATTGGTAGGTTATAAAAATATTGGAGTAAAACCTTCAAATTATGTAGAAGAAGGAAAGGTTTGAGACGTGTTTTTTTCGTAAGACCTATGAGACTTATTCTTTATATAAGCTATGAGGGAACAAATGAACATACATACATACATAGCCTGTCAAAATCATAATCCTCCTTTGGCTTTGCCGTAGTCGGGTAATAAATTACACAGAAACCAATGTATTAAAGAAATTTCAATAAAACTTACAACATAAATTTATTTCAGTATTTTTAGATTAAATCATCATCATCATCATCATCAGCCTATCACAGACCACTGCTGGACATAGGCCTCTCCAATTGCACGCAACTTCGTTCAACATATTAAAATAAATAAAAAAATAATTGACACATTTAAAAAAATGTATACAAATTTATATATTTTTTAAAATAAAATCTAGATCTATTTATCCATACAAATAATATTCGAAAGTAACTCTGTCTGTCTGTTACGCTTTTAAGGTAAAACCGCTAAACCAATGTGGATGATTTCTGTATGTCAATAGATTGGACCTTGGAGAAGGACGTAGGCCCTTTTTGTCGCGATAGCCGATTTAAACGCACGAGCTACTATTTAATAAAAGTAATAATACATACAAATATATATAATATTCTACCTATACCGCGGAATTCAAGAAAAAGTTGAATATTTTTTGTTCTATACACTTTGCAGTGCATAAAGCAGCAAAAACCTCGAGTCAGGTTCTTTGATCAAAGAAATATGCTGATCAAGTTTGCGTCGGCGTCGCTTATGCTTTTTTTCAACTTGTCAGACATAGTTACAACAAAAAAAAAACCTGCTACACTAAAAGTAAAAAATAAAACATTTTTAAGGTAGATATTGAACTAACTCCAAATATCCATTGTACGAACTTCCTGCCTAGAAATACTTCACATCACATCAACAGCTTTTAACAGTCCACTGCTGGACATAGACCTCTTATTAAAAAGGAGATTTAAATAAGGTTTTTTTTTTCTAGAAATACTTAAAAGCATAAAATAAATAAAACATGGTGGCTTTAATTTTGCTGCCAGATATTACTATTTGACAATACTTGTCTATATCTATCTATGACATTAAATAAAGTAATACAAGTATTATATGTGCTAGGTATCTAAAATCTGTTTAAAGACGGTGGCAAGTCAAAAATAACAATTAGAGGCAACCATAGACCAAAAAACCAACCAACCATTAAATCATTACTGATGAGTTGTGAAATAATATCTATTAAGCGTAGACGTATTAAATAAATCTAAAACAAAATTACATATTTATGGAAATAAGTAGGTATTTGCAGTTCACTTTGCGTGCGGTCGTGATTCTTAAAAGAGGTGTTATTAACAAACAATTAAACAAACTTCATTGACAGGCAAACTGATGTAGAGAAAAATAAATTAAATCTTATTAAATTATAAGTCATAAAAAATATCAATCAATATCAAAATTTTATAAATAAGCAAGAAACATAAAATACTAGATATGTCCGCGACTTTGTACGCGTAAAATTTGAATTTTCAATTGTTTTTTCATCGATTAAACCTTCCCTGGACTACGACAAACATTTCAAACCCAAAATCAGCTAAATAGACCCAGCCGTTTTCGAGTTTAATAAAACACAGCCTTAAAAGACTTTTTTTTTATGTATGAGCGTACCAAAGTGACTTCACTCTGCCTGATGAAAAGCATCAGCAGAATCTAAGTATGGTGTTCATCATAGTCATTGCAGATGCAGACACTGCAACAATGCAGCATGGTGATCTACACTATAGCGGCCTAAACTGTCTTAAAAACTAACACATAAATAAAATAAAACAGGTAGATATTCAACCCTGATACTTAGCAAATCAAAATATATTCGCATAAACTGCCTCGTTGGTCTAGCGGTTGACGTGTGCGACTGCTGATCGTAAGGTCTCGGGTTCGATTCCCGGGTCGGACCAAATGTTTGTATGATCTACAAATTTTGTTTCGGAGTTTGGGTGTTTTCTATGTATAATATGTATGTATTTACAAAAAAAAAGTATATATGTATTTGTATCAGTTATCTAGTACCCATAACACAAGCTCTGCTTAGCTTGGGACTAGATGGCTTTGTGTGATAGATGTCCGAAATATTTATTTATTTATTTATTTATATTTATAAACTTGCGTGAAATTCACTATATCTACTCGTATTATACGAGTATAAACGTATCATTACTTGTCTATATGTCTATAAATATCTATACAACCAGTAGCTAGTGCAACTTCAAATACCAACTTTTAGTGAATAATCACGGCAGTCGAGAGCATGACTTGAGGAGGATTACTGGTGAACACTGTACTCGCTCGGTGACCGACGGCAGGTATATCGTTCCAAGAGCGCACAATTACTATGGTGACAGAACTTTAAAAAAACGAGTGCCTTATAATCTCAACAGTCTGCCGAAGGACATCAGGGATGAACCAAATAAAAATGTTTTTAAAAGGAAACTAAAAAAACATTTGTTGGACAATATTTAATTAGTATACGTTGTAAAGAGGTGTTTTGTTGTAGCTATAAATTGTTAACCTTCTATATAGTTAAATATTAATATTATATAATTTGATAATTGTACGGAGACTCGATCCCCCAGTTAAACCATCAACCAGGTTTTGGGGGACAATTATGTAACTCTGTATTGTTTTTTGTTGTTAATAAATAAATAAAATAAAAAAAAAAAAAAAAACTATTTCTCCACACTGACTTCATAAAGTAACACAGTTAAGAAAACTTTAGCTATAAAATGGTAGACGGTCGAGCTCATATAAACTTAGAATGTACTTGTTTGTCTTAATTTTTAGAAGAAGTATAAAATATCTTTATTTGCAGTAAAATGTGGTAGGTACCTTTGTCTGAATCAGGGATTGTATAGATCAGCGCATTTTATCAATACTAAAATAACCGTTTTTTACTAAATGCATATCTATGTATATACAGTACATATACCAAAAATGTAGTTAATTTTTTTGTCTGTCTGTTTGTTTCTTAAGGGTAATATCTCTGGAACAGCTGGACCAATTTCGACGGGACTTTCACTGACAGGTCTATCTATAATCCAGGGACTAACTTAGGCTACTATTTTAGACTAACTTTGTCTCGCGGCGTTACTCGCCGTACCGCGGGGTTCAGCTAGTATATAATAAATAAATAATAGTAAGTTTTTATTGTCTTAGGTAATCTCAAAAATTTATTCTAGAAGAATGTCCTGAATGTTTACCCTTAAAACACGTCCGTATTTAGAAGCCTCCATTTTTAGAAAGGAAATAGCAGTGGAAAAGGGCATTATCTATACAATCTATACATCTATACAAATAAATAAAATTAGAGTGTCTGTTTGTAATATTAAAATAACCGCTTTTTATTAAATGCATATGTATGTATACATGGTACATATACCAAAATTGTAGTTAAAATTTTTTTTGTCTGTCTGTCTGTCTGTCGGTCTGTCTGTCTGTCTGTCTGTCTGTTTGTTCCGGGTAATCTCTGGAACGGCTGGACGGATTTAGACGGGACTTTCACTGGCAGGTAGCTGATGATCCAGGGAGTAACTTAGGCTACTTTTTTTAGACTAACTTTGTTCCGCGGCGTTACTCGCGGTACAACAATAACCGCGGGTAAACCGCGGGGTTCAGCTAGTCTTCTATACAACTAAATAAAATTGGAGTGTCTGTTTGTAACATTAAAATAACAACTTTTTAATCAATGCATATGTATGTATACACGATACATATTCCAAAAATGTAGATAATTTTTTTTTTGTCTGTCTGTCTGTTTGTTCCGGGCAATCTCTGGAACGGCTGGACGGATTTTGACGGGACTTTCACTGGCAGGTAGCTGATGACCCGGGGGGTAACTTAGGCTACTTTTTTTAGACTAACTTTGTCCCGCGGTGTTACTCGCGGTACAATAATAACCGCGGGTAACACCGCGGGGTTCAGCTAGTATGTATATAAATATAATAATACACCTTTGATGATGCCATAAGGCGAAACCGGTCAGGTGTTAAGTTAATTAAAATAGTGGAATAAGTACAAGTGAGATTGATTCTAGAATGAAATGAAATGAAACTAATATATTTGCAATTAGGTTACAAAAGCATTTTGCATGTTAAACTTTTTGTGCAGATAAGTAAAGGATGGAGGAGGAGAGATATTAGAGGATTTCTCGTGATCGTATCTTTTAGATCGTTTTATGACTATTTGTCTCGTACATATAATCTGACATAATAAGCCTTAAATTACTTAGAGAATTATCTTGCTTCAGTAGTTACGGGTCTAGTCGTTTGGTCATTAAATTGCATCCGATATTTGTACCCAATACTACTTAATTAACCAAATAATCACACAACCGTTGGGCCTTGTAACATAAATGTAATTACTACATAACCTTCTTATGACATGTCGGTACATCAGAATTTATTTTTCCGAGTATCATTTACACCTATTAAATATTAATATTAATTTTATTTCTGGCATATTTCATTCTTTCATAAATTACTTTTTAAATAATAATAACACTTTATTACACGCACGTGTGTTAGGTATCGCACCTCCGCAAGCCTGAGGGCGAACAGAAATTAAAAGTGGAACCAGTTGCCAGTGATTTTGAGAGCCCTTTCATCCCATTAACGATTGCCGCAGATGTTTATGACATGATCGACTGGTTAACGTGCTATTTGAGGTATGGGCGCGAAACTCCGCCAGTTACGAACCGCATACTCCAAACTGTTTTTAGGGATTTCTTCAAAAAAAGAAAACTAGCTAATGCACACAACTTAAACTGCGTCTCTTTTTAATCATAGACGGCTTCTATTAGTGTAAGCGTGATGTTAACTATCTCTGGCACGCTAGCAAAATACAAACTTACAAAACACATCAAAATCGGTAAAATAGTTTCGGAGTTCGCCGTAAGCAACAGCGTGACACTAGAAATAGATATAATAATAGATAAAGATTTTATATCACAAGATTTCGGACTTGTAAAAGATTTCTGTCTACCACCTATCAAGATATGGTTAAACTAATGGTTGTTTGTTCAACTAAGTTTCCCAGCCGTGTGATTACACACATTATGGGCCCACTTAAAGAATTAGGTTAATCGTTATTTAGTGCATTCAAGTTTAATAGTTATTCTTAGTCTTGTTATGTTTGAACGTGAGCAAGCTTTGATTTAATATATACTTGCTTCTTACTTCGTCTGCATCTCTCAAAAGAAAACCCACGATAAAAACTATGCTATCTTATGCACGTCTGCAAATACACACAATTAAAAAAAACGTGAAAATCGGTAGATAGTTTCGGAGTTCATCGGGAGCAACACCGTAACACGAGAATGAAGATCGTGACGATGACACATGATGACAATGAAGTTGGTGACAATGAAATTTCCTTTTTGGAAATTTCATTAATTATTTACATAAAAGAGCAGTTAAAAACAAAAACAAAATAGCAAATACATTTAAATATATTTTTTTTGTTAAATATTCATGAGTACTTATTGACTTAAAATATATTGAAATGTAAATTAACTTCCGCGTATTAGAGGTTAAATGTTAAAATATTTTAATGGCTTTTAACTTTGTGAATTTAGTTAAATTTATTCATAATTTCAATAATTGAATATTCACATCCAACATATATATTCTCTGTCATTAAAAACTTAATTAAAACGAGTTAAGCTTATTGATAAGGTACAATTTTTAAAACGAAAATATAAAATATTGTAAAGAAAATCATCAGGGGATTACTAATTAGTCGAGGAGTATTAGAGGTTTCACCTCAGAATGAGAGATATTCGGCTGTAAACTTGTGTAAACCCTAAAGCTTGTCTCAAAACCTACATATCGTAGGGTGTCCGCGTCTACAGATATTCCAAGGCCAAAGGTCAAAAAATCGTTTTTTACACATTTATTACAAATATCTCGTTTCCTATGGGGTTTATGCTATTTGTATTTTAATAAATATTGTAGAGCATTAAATTTCCTACAATTTTTGTTAAACTTTTTTTTTATATCTTGAATCATTGTCGAGATATAGGGCAAAGCACGCGCAGTGTTAAACTATTTAGGGTATTATATGAGGTCAATCTGTAGTCATGATGATACTAAATAATTTCCATTATTTATTTTCTATTCCGTTATAATTCATATTTATTTCAAGCTGCTTAGTTTATTTCCTTACAACACCCCAGGATGAAGAAGGATGATGACACTTAGTATTATTACCCGATCCTTCCTTACACGAACAAATATGCATTGTAATAACTTTAGAAAGAATTTCTGCATATCCCACCAAGCTTCACGACTGCTATCCTATGATAACAACCGGGACCGACTGCTTAACGTGACCTCCGAATCACGGAAACGCTCATGGTAACATGCCACTAGCGGTCACGCATCCAGGTACTGAGCGCGCCGTAGTAGCTTACCCTCGGTCTTAGGAAAAAGTGTATTTTTTATTACTTGTAGATGAGGATTATAGTAGAAATAGTATAGTAAAACAAATATACCTAGACAGATAAAAGTATTACCCTTTCCTTTGCTTTACCATTGTCTGGTTAAAAAACGAGCAAATTCTCTGTATTGTTTTATTTTTGTATATCCGGCTGTTAGATAAACGGCCACAAAGGCATAGACAAACGATAGAACTAATTATGGTAGTCTTAATTTTCATAGTGAATCTGAAAAATAATCGATCTCAATAAAATTAAAAATCTCTTTTCACAATTGTTGTATCAGCGTTATTCACCATGACTTGAAGTCATCACTTATTATAGACTTAAAAAGATTAAGAGAAGACTTTAAATTAATTTCTACTTTTTTATAACACTCTGTTGTACTGAGTCTTTAGTCGCTAATTCCATTATCACATTGCCTCGCCCGCACGTGTACAAATGGTGGAAGTTTTAATACAATCAGATGTACTATTAATTAACAAAGTTGCTTGTATTTAACATTTATGGAGCTTGCAGTGTCTGTTGAAAATACATTTGTAACTGTCGCGGAAATTCAATTTCATTCGGTTATGCTAATATGTGTTACGAGAAAACACACGTCAGTGATTTATGTCTATATTTGATTTAGATTTAACTACCGGTGTTAATTAGCAACGTGTGTTTAACTATACTTCAAGACAGTATACACATCATACGTGCATGTGATTTCAATATGGCACTGTTTAAAAGTACGAGCCAACGATATCACTGTTTTTTTTTCGAGTATAGTTTAATATTCGAAAAAATCGTGATTTCAAAATTTGAATATGTTAAAAATTTTAAGGTATAAAAAAGTTGAATAAATGAAATTTAGCCAAATTTGATTTATTCAACTTTTTTTACCGTCATAATTCGAATGTCATATCTAAAAATCATAAGTCTGTATTATGTCTGTTAGCTGAAAATAGTATTGACATTAAATCTGAAGCTAAAAGCTCTGTAATAGCAATAGGTTTGTAGTGGCACTCTTAGATATAGTTAAAAAAACAACTTAACTCTTGATTGTTTACATAATTTACCAAAATAGTGTTGTGTCGTTAATAAGCCCTGCAAAATATCTCTTCTAGGTATCTCTCAACCTAACATAAACTAATTTAAACAATATAAAGCGATAACCTTATTCTTTTCATGTTGTATAGAATATTAAGTGTAAAAGTACTTAATGTAAAACATCTAATCGGAATCAATCTTTATTCACTTTTTGTTATATTTTAGTAATTATAAGAAACTGTGAAGGCTAGATGTTAATTTAATTGTTTTAGGGATAGTTTCACCAGTTTCGGATAAAATTTCCTATAGTCATCTGACAGTTAACAGTTTTTAACAGATAAGAGTTCCTGATATACGTATAGATTTTGAACATATTTGCTCAATCCGAGACTTGCGAAACCGAAATCAGTCTGGCGAATAAGTTCAAAATAAATAAACAATCATGAACGTAATTAATTTGTGGTGAAACTGGCTCTTAATAAAACATTGTACAAGTAATTTATTTAGGTACTTGTTTTTATTCCGTTCTCAGAAACGATTAAGTATTATTATTTTCTTACGTCCACAAAAGATCAAAGGCCACGCAATTGCCAATTTTTTTAATTAATAAAAGTAGTAAAAATCTAAATCGTTTATGACATAAAAAGTTAAAAGAATATTGATTTGGTTGTTTGAACTTGCAAGAACCTGTTATTATATTTGCTTCGATTAACGCCCACGTTTGATTGGATTTGAATCCGCATCAATTGACTCAACTGTTAGTAAGTTGAATATTTACTTCATTTGAATATTCAAGCGTTGTTTTGAATTGAACGACAGGATTAGGTTTGGATATACGCGCTTGGATTCATCGCTCTATTACTCGAATACTGAGGGATGCGAATGTTTCAAATATACAAATAATTGTTTGTTTGTGGACATTTCATAAATATCATTTTTTTTTAATTCTTGTCTGTCGGTCCGTGTGTCTGTTTATTTCGGCTTATCTCCGGAACGATTGTACTAATTTTGATGGAGCCCCGGCTATTTACCATATATTTCTCCTTTCCTTACAAAATAAGGAATAAAGAAAAGAGTAGTGACTTACTTTGTATCAGACACAAGAATATACGTGCATTATATGAGCTAACGTTTATCTAAAGTTATGCAAAAAATTGTGCACCATAATGTGTAGTCGAGCTTCGTACAGTTTATTGAAGACCCATTTTTTGCGTTGATTTACAAACAAACTTTTAGTATTATATAGATTTAGATTTTTACTAAACTATATTAATAATTCAAACATTCAAAACGTACAGAAGAACGTGCTAGACAATTTCTAAGATAGCAATAAAAACATATCCGATTCTTCTTCCCTTTTACTTTTGAATGAATGTATCTCAATCATTAAAAAGATATCAGATATGTGTTGGGTTTATTTAATCACATAAACTAAAAATGAAGAGCCCGGTCGAGCCAGCTCATAGCGCCAAAGCAAAGTTTTGTTTACCTCTCTCTCTTATTACATTTTTTTATGAAATTGAATTATTTTGCATTCATACCAAATATCCGGTAGTTATTCAATTCTATATATATTTTGATACTTTCTTCACTCATTTTTTTTTTATGTTTAGCCCAGTCAAAATGACTTTGCTCTGCCTGATGGAAAGCATAAGCAGAATCCAAGAGTGGTGGTCACCATACTGCGAACTGCGAATGCTGACATTGCAACAATGCAGCATAGCGACCCACACCATGGTGGGCTAGTGATGCTTCTGCATCATTGGGCCTCCGGTCTCACACTCACCAACGAAACACGACAGCATGATCGCTGTCATTTTAAGTTGATTTTCTGTGCGAGGTCCTGTGCGCCCCGGTCGAGCTGGCCCGTTCGTGCTGAAATCAGCGTAGCTCTACTACCTTAGATTAGTTCAAATAATAACGGTATTCATGGTTTCTTAGCTATAGGGCCAAAAATTCATGTGAAACTTAAACCGAAATTTAAGTAAGTTCCTTAAGAAATAATTTTATGATTAGTATGTATTTTAATTTCATAAATATTAGCTTTTCATGTAAATGTAACACTGGTCTGTGATATATTATTTGATCAAATGTAGTAGCTCATCTGTTCAGTGGGAATGAGTTTAATAAGTTAAGGATCAATATTTCGTATCAAATTATTTTATTTAACCAAGCTAAACTGTAGGCATCTTTGTATTACAACTGCATGCATTCTTATTCGTAGTGTAGTGGTGAATATTGTATATATTTGTATTATTGTATATATTCGTGAATATTTATATCATTTATTTGTATAGATGTATATCTATACAAATAAATGAAATAAGAGTGTCTATACCTGTATTAAAATAACCGCTTTTTAATAAATGCATTTGTATGTATACACGACTCATGTACCAAAATAACAGTTTTTACAATTTTTGTCTGTCTGTCTGTCTATTTGTTCCGGGTAATCTCTGGAAAGCCTGGATCGATTTTCTAAGAAGAAACTTAGGCTACTTTTTTAGACTAGCTTTGTACCGTAGTGTTACCCGCGGTACGACAATAACCGCAAGTAATACCGCGGGGCTCAGCCATTATATTATAAAGTAGCCACTTGCCACATAAGCACACTTCATAGACTCCTATTTGCCGCAACTCATTATTTGTTGAAATCCGAATGTAATTATAATGGCAACATTATAGTTTGTCATTTCTTAGTTTGACATTTGAAATGTCATGTCACTTGGAATCTAGATTTTTCTGCTTGAACACGTTTTTACGGTTCCGCGCCAAAGACAAAAAATGTAACCCTTATAGATTCGTCATGTCTGTCTGTCTGTCTGTCTATCTTCCTGAATCGAGATTTAGTTCAACTATTTTTTTAAAGTAGAAATTTATTTTATACTATGTTGGAAACATATTGTTGCTTAAAAAATTAATAGGTAGAAATATGGAAAGATCATTAGAATAATAGGTTAATTTAAGATTATTAATGCCCCTAGCTACCTGTAAGAAATCTACTAAAATTTTATAAAAAGCGTCCATTGGTAGTCTTTAAGAGGGAATAACTTTCGAGATTTCAAGTTGTCATAATATTATTTTATTCTCGCCAACTAACAGCTTTAACTACTTAAACCAATTTCTCTCACGGTGTTGGCGTGTTCCAAATCAAATAACCCTCAAATTCAGTAAAAGCAAAGTTAGAAGAACAATAAAATAATGTTCGGTCAGTCGGGACAATCCACTCAATGTACTTGCCACAACAACTTGTTAAGTTGCGGACTAGTTGTGACTTGTTCCGCGTCTCTACGTTACAGCATTGTTACTGAAAATAGAATTCACTGCACTTGGTTATCTCTTGGGTTGTCCGGCATTTAATTAAGAGTTCTGGCTCGAGAATGCGTTGTATATGTTTGAACTACTTCTATTCTTTAAAATCTAAGGAAACTAATGAGTCTTTTATCTAGCAAATGAAAGTTGATTTTCACAATTCTTGTATTACAAGAAGATTACACGTTAGTAATTTTGATGAAAGTAAATAAAAACACTTTGAAATATTGTTCTTACTCTAGTATACCTATCTGTACTAATGTAATTCATTGTCTTAAACAATGTAATACTACTAGTACAACAGACAGACGATACTACTTTTGGAAGTTGATGATCTACATTCTTCATTACAATAATCCCTACGACGGTATCTTTAAAAACATCTTATTCTGTCATCATACTTTGAGTTGGAACTCAAATGAGATATTATTTCTATCTTTTTGACCTTAATTCGATTAAGGTTTGATGATTTAAATTTTTAGTTTGATTAATTACTGCTGGTAATGACATACAAAAACGAAACAAACTCAAAAGAAATTTAAGTATTTTTCAAGTGTTGTCAATATGAATAAAGTAAATATTTTCAGCAATAGCTTAAGAAATATTAACAAATTGAGTTACAGCCATCTGCGGACTTCCCGTCACAAAATGGAGAGCAAGAGAATTTTAATTAGGTTATTCTATAAACATTCATTTTACGGTGGTTTAACGCTCGTGAGTTTTGTATTTGACAAAATATAAAATAATGTAACCAAAGGTCTTAAACAGTGCGTAAATATTTTTGTGGCGAATGATAATTAACTTCAATATCGCCCCACAGAATTATCCAAATTTTTTGTATGATGTTGCTTTTGAAACTTGTTTCATACTTTTTAAGCATCGTTTTTTGTCGTAGTTGGGTTTTAGTTTTTACTTTTTTTTTATTTCAAATGTTTTGGTGCCTCTAAAATACTTATTGTTGTGCAAAGTTTATTTTAAATAGGTACCATAGAAATACCACACTTATCGAATAAATACGGACAAAGTCACGAACAAATGCTAATAATATATATATATATATTTGAAATGTACAAGTAACGCCCTTTATTTCAAATTTAGTTTTTAATACAGTACTTTATGTCGGGTAGAGGGCGCCACATTCGATTCAGTGACACGTCATATAACCTCTAAGCAACGGACAATCAAGACACTTCTAACGATACCTCATTTGTCTTATTCTGACTAGTTTAGAAAGAATGAGGGAACAAAAAAGCACACTATAGAAATATCACACTTATCGAATAAATACGAACAAAGTCACGAACAAATGCTAATTATATATGTATTTTTGAAATGTACAAATAACGCCCTTTCCAATGATACCAAACACGGCATATTTATCTCAAATTTATTTTTTAATACAGTACTTTATGCCGGCTAGAGGGCGCCACATTAGATTCAGTGACACGTAACATAGCCTATAACAAGAAGACAATCATGACGCTTCTAGAGACACCTCATTTGTCCAAATCTACTGAGTAGTAAAGGAGCTAGGAGGGAACAAATGAACATACATACATACATACATACATACATACATACATACATACATACATACATACATACATACATAGCCTGTCAAAATCATAACCCTTCTTTGGCTTTGCCGTAGTCGGGTAAAAATCACTTTCGATTTTTGTGATCAAGTTATTTAGGGCCGTTCTTCTTTTTTTCTCTTCTCACTTGTGGCACGGTCACGTTTGTGTCTCACGATCATTAGGTATAAACATGACCGTGCTATCTTAGTCAAGTCCCAAAAGTTTTGTTGGTTATGGGAGACATTTTGAAATCCCCTTCCCCCATGATTTTATTGCGCAAGAGAGAAAGTTTTATAAGGAATACTTAGTCTTTAAAAGTAACATCTCATTGCGGTTTTGTCTTTCTTCTTGCAACATGCAATTAATAAAACAAGCAAAATGGTATATTCACATTACATATTTGACACTTTAATTGTATTACAATTCAGATTTATTACAATGTTTTTTTGATATTTTTACAATGGTATGGGTACATAAATCAATTCATTATAAGGTATAGCCTGGAAGAGCTTTTTCATAGTATTTACAGAATATTCTACCGCAAAATTTAAGAATGGTTTTCCGAAATCTTGCACAACCGTTCTCCAGTTTTGATTTATGACTTGTAATACTGCGTCACCTAAGAGAGGGGATAGCATATTTATCAGTACTGACTACTAGTGAGTTAAAGAGAATTTTTTAATTTTGAAATGTAGTATTAAAATCTACAATTTGCTATTTTTACATAATTTGAAATTCAATTCTATTAAGAACGTGAGTTTTGCTATTGGGTATGTTGAAATGATTTCCATGTTACATACATTTAAAGTCACATACTCATATTCAATTATTTGATGTATACTTACCGAGTTGCTTGTTTTTCTTAAATAAATTTTTGAAATCGAAGGCAACATGATCTCCGTAATCGAAATTATATTTGTAATTTTTAATACCGAAGTAATCAATGTTATTTTTGTCTTTGACGTATTTTGTGTTGATGTCAAGGTTCATTTTCATATTGGCTAGAACAAAGACAAAAAAAATATTTATTTGCAGAAAGGTTTCACAACGTGTGAATTAGATAATAGAGGCATCGTTTGAGAGAGTTTTTCAAGTCGAATGTCTGAGGTGTGATTAAAACTGCTGAGCATGCATAAAACTTGTAAACCAGATACAGGGTTGGTCGAGATGAAATTTTCTTAAATTTTTCTTAAGAAAGATAATGTTCAAAAATGATTGGGGGGATAAATGGGTTGGTTGGGATATGGGCCTCCTGTATCCTCACTCGGTCGCTGAAACACAGCGTAAGCGCTGTATCATACCGGTTTTCTGTGAGGCCGTAGTATCACTCCTATAGAGCTAGGCCATGCGTGCCGAAGCGTGGCTCTTCCACGTCAAATCTTGTGAAAATATTTCGATTTAACGATCTTACTACTATCAATTTTAACCAAAAATCTTATATTATGCTCATAAATAACTTTATACTTACTTAACTTTACTAGAGCATCACCAGCGCCATCAATGCCAAATAAGAGGAACTGACCCTTGGCGTCATATGTAGATCTCAATGTTATATTGCAGTGGAAACCCAATAAGAACTTACGCTTCTCTAGGAGTGATCTGAAAAATTCATCACATTTTTCATCAGCTTGCCTTGAAGATATAGTTAAGGCTAAGATATTATGTAGTCAAGGTTTACTCAGTATACTATTGACTTGGTTCAATTATTAATGTCACCAACTCAGTGTCTTTTGATTTATATACATTAAATAAATAAATAAATATAAATAAATATTTCGGACATCTAACACACAACGCCATCTAGTCCCAAACTAAGCAGAGCTTGTATTATGGGTACTAAGACAACTGATACAAATACATTTTTACTTTTTTTTGTAAATACGTACATATTGTACATAGAAAACACCCAAACTCCGAAACAAATATTTGTAGATCATACAAACACTTGGTCCGACCTGAGAATCGAACCCGAGACCTCATGATCAGCAGTCGCACAGATCAACGGCGAGACCAACGAGGCAGTAATTAAAGTAAATTAGGGAAAGAACGAGAAGTAATAACGGGGATAAGCTCATGAAGGCTCATGAAGCCCGTAAAGCCCACACGTGATCACTTTTATCTATAAGTGGTAAGTTTAAATCTAATTTATTTGTCTAAAATATGCCCTTGTATATTTTTCAATTCATCATTTAATCATAATTCCTTAACTATGATTAATCTGTACATGTAAACAATCTATATCTAGCTATAAATCTTCTATACCAGGGGCGGTCAATTTGATTAGACCTAAGATCTACTGATTACCGATGAAACCTTGTATATATGCTATGCGATCTACCCTGTATATATACATATAATGACTCTTCTTGATCTTCTTCTTTCGCTGCTGACCAGAAAGGTAGTATCATCCACGTATCGGATAGTGGATATCGTGGTGTCCCCTATAGTTTCTCCATCATTGCAATCCTCACATGCCCCGCCTTAAGATATGCTCTCCAAACACGTTAAATCAGATGAGCGAGAGTATGCTGCAGCATGCCTGACACCCTTTTCGACGTTCAAGTGTTCCGATGCTGACTTGTAAATTTTAAAACAAATCTTTCCAATAAAATTGTAATGACAACTACTCAAATCTCTCGATTCGAACTTCAGACTTCTGTCGCAAAGGTATAAATAAACTTCCGATTAGATGGCAACAATGTATGGTTAATGATGGTAAATATTTTGACTGCATAAATTTATTACAACTTAGAAGAAACAAGTTTTTATTTTATATGTAGGTAGGTATTTTATATGTGATGTTATTTTCTTTGATATTAGGCCTTAAATATGAAAGAAAATTACATTATCAAATACGAACAACATAATGAGTAAATTATTTGCTACTTAATCCGTATTTTGTCATAAAAATTGTATGAAATCTGACGTTTCAACTGTTCTTACTGCTAAAGGGTTCATGTTCAGCACACGGGCATCGAATCAGACTTGACTGAAAACTGACGAAAGAGAAGTGCAAAGGATCACCCACAAAAGGGCGTTATTGTTGATCGATTATGAATGAATACGTGTGAGGAATGCAAGCATCCTATAGTCCGAACCAAACTTTATGGTGTTTCTAAAGTTAGCTGCGCAAGCAGATACAGTTAAGTCGAAAATAATTACAGAGTGTTGTTCAAAGCAAATAAAATATGACCTCAAATATTAATCTAATTATATTAAAAGTTTTCTAGCAAGTTGAAGTGTTTTGTTAAAACCTATTTACAAAAATAAATTACTTTGACTTAAAAGATTATACAGTCTGCAAGTCATTTTAATTGATAAATGTAAAATGTAACCATTGAAAAGTTCACGTAAAATACGCAAAACTACAACAGTCAATAATAAAAAAAGTAACCAAAAAAATTATAAAACAACTAGGCTACGAAATAATTCAAAACTATTAACAACTCGACTCTACGTAGACAATATTATGAGTGCATGTGTCGTGTACGGACATAAGTCACACACACAAGTAAGATGCGCCGTGTGTTGACCTACACCCGCGCTCCTGTACGTTCTACTGATACCTAAAACTGTATGTTGCGCATCGACACTCACGATGTTCCCAGCCGCCATAAAGTTTGGTTCGGACTATACTTCTATTGCATCGTTACTATCGCAGTAGTATTCAACTTCGTAGCACACCTACGCATTGTCCCTACAACCTAACAACCTAAACAATATGTACAATGTACCTATTAAAAACAGATATCGCAATAACTAATCCGGTATTATCGACCGGTAATAACGTGCCTGTATAATTAATACTTACACAACGTTGTCAACGACGCATTTCTTGAAGCCTGTCATTTTTCCATTGTAAAAATTAAATGTTAAATTGCTCAAAGAAATGGTCAGCTTGTCAAACGTCATAGGATCCATGGCTGGTACATCGAGCTCCGGTATACCTTTGACAATTCCAGGTATGGCATCTTGTGTTGCTTTTATAAGACATTCTCTGGAAGTATCGCTGCAAGGGTGTATGTAATCCGCTGTTAACAGAATATTTTCGTTCATTACTTTTATTGATATGGTAAAGGGACTACCGTCACTCATGATCATTCCTTCACCACTCCACCTATATGTTCAAAGAGCTTCAGTTACAATTTTTTAACTGCTCTTTCGACTACTTGGGTGTGGCATTGAATTTGCAAAAAAATTTAAAAAAGATATTGTCCTCTGCTTGAGCGATTTAAAACTAAATCTCTTCATTAGAAACTTGTTTCAGGATTGGTGGTTTTGTTACCTGAATCTGCCAGTCAACAAGACCGTAATATACTTCAGCATCCTTATTAATATTTAGAATGAACCCCGCGGTGTTACCCGCGGTTATCGTCGTACCGCGAGTAATGCCGCGGGACAAAGTTAGTCTAAAAAAAGTAGCCGAAGTTACTCCCTGAATCGTCAGCTTCCTGCCAGAGAAAGGCCTGTCAAAATCCGTCCAGCCGTTCCAGAGATTACCCGGAACAAACAGACAAAAATTTTTTTAACAACATTTTTGGTATATGTACCGTGTATACATACATATGCATTTAGTTAAAATTGGTTATTTTAATATTACAAACAGACACTCCAATTTTATTTATTTGTATAGATTAGTAATATTCTGAAATTTTATATTTTTTTATTCATGCTTTTCGAATTCGGCGCAGAGCTAATCTATACAAATAATTAAAATAGGAGTGTCTGTTTGTAATATTAAAATAACAGCTTTTTAATTAATGCATATGTATACACGATACATATACCAAAAATGTAGTTAAAAATGTTTTTGTCTGTTTGTCTGTTTGTCTGTCTGTCTGTCTGTCTGTCTGTCTATCTGTTTGTTCCTGGTAATCTCTGGAACGGCTGGACGGATTTTGACGGGACTTTCACTGGCAGGTAGCTGATGATCCAGGGAGTAACTTGGACTACTTTTTTTAGACTAACTTTTTCCCGCGGCGTTACTAGCGGTATAACAATAACTGCGGTTGACACCGCGGGGTTCAGCTAGTTCTTTATATGTTTTTCAGAGTTTGAATACATTGCTAGCCAAAGATTTTTAGGGTAAGTAAAGAAGCTGTTAGTTTGTATTACCGGATCAATAATATAATAGCTTTCAATTCTGTTGACACTTGGAAGGAATAGTAGCTAAATAGCTAAGTTTTCATTTTAAATTTTATGGATTACTAGCTGAACCCCGCGGTGTTCCCCGCGGTTATTGTTGTACCGCGAGTAACGCCGCGGGACTCTAAAGAAGTAGCCTAAGTTACTCCCTGGATCAACAACTATCTGCCAGTGAAAGTCCTGTCAAAATCGGTCCAGCCGTTTCAGAGATTACCTGGAACAAACAGACAGACAGACAGACAGACAGACTGACAAAAAAAAATTTAACTACATTTTTGATATATGTACCGTGTATAAATGCATATGCATTAAGTAAAAAGCGATTATTTTAATATTACGAACAGAGACTCCAATTTTATTTATTTCTATAGATTATTTGTTGTAGTCACGTCTACACTGTGTATAATCATGATTGTTAAAGAGATGTGGTCGGTGAGAAAACTTTTTTCATCAGACCGGACTTTCTTGTCCTTAGATCAATCAAATAAAACATTGCTGGAAGCGAGGAAGTCTCCCAAATGGTCTTTAGGTAAATAAAGACGTGATTTTAATACTTTTTAAACTTTAAGATGATTAACTTTAATCATCATTTTAATGTTGAATCTCTTCTACTCGTGGCATTGAAACACATTATCTTTTAAATTGGCAAATACAAGATTGTTTTAATTCATTTTAAAATATCACACAACGTATCACACGTTTGTGTAGCGTAACTAAACGACTAAAATTGTCCTTTGGACCACACACTACAACCGCCCCGATATAATGGTACAAGAGAAAATAAATTAATCCATTTTATGATCGACTAGCTGAACCCCGCGGTGTTACCCGCGGTTATTGTTGTACCGCGAGTAACGCCGCGGGACAAAGTTAGTCTAAAGAAGTAGCCTAAGTTACTCCCTGGATCAACAACTATCTGCCAGTGAAAGTCCTGTCAAAATCGGTCCAGCCGTTTCAGAGATTACCCGGAACAAACAGACAGACAGACAGACAGACCGACAGACAGAACGACAGACAAAAAATTTTTTAACTACATTTTTGGTATATGTACCGTGTATACATACATATGCATTTAGTAAAAAGCGGTTATTTTAATATTACAAACAGACACTCCAATTTTATTTATTTGTATAGATGTATAGATATATCTGTTCCAAACACTCATAACCTACAAAAGACAATAGCAGAAAAAGTTCACAAGTACACAAATATTAAAGATGGAGTATTAAGAATCTGGAAACAACAAATAGTATACATTATCCCCATAGTACTGTCCACGACTGTTGTTATTCTTGTCAGTTTCAAAACTGTGGTGTATGCACCACAGTCTTGAAACTCCTTGATCTGAAACCCAACACCTACATACTTCTTCAAAAAGCTGCCATATTGAACATGAGATAGCCTCTGTTGCCAAACTAGGTAGAAACCTGTATTTCAGCTAACCCGGTGATAGAGATACGATCTCTATCACCGGGTGTTGATAGAGACCGTATCTCTAATTTTCTATAGAAATCTGTGGTTATTCCCATTCATAAGGGTTATGAATGGGAATAACCACAGGTTTTTTCAGGGTAGCGGGAAAGAGTCCCTTCTCAAAACAAAGGTTAAACAAAAAAGTAAGAGGAGGTGCAAGATGGAGTTTAAAGTGCTTAAGAATTCTATTAGAAATTTTGTCCCAGCCTACAGCATAGTCATTTTTGAGACTTGAAATTTGATTTTGACTTGTAATGTTTGTATGTGCCACCGTCATGTGTAAACTACTAAACCAATTTTAATAAATGGGTTGGCTTGGCAATGCATTTGTAATAATTGCCCACGTGATGTATGCTATAATTTTTATCAAAAATTAGTAAATAGTTAGGTTGTTTTTACTGCGACATTTATTGCGAATTTTAAATCTAAAACTTTCTTGAAACAATTTGTAAATAATTCGCATGTTATTATAAAAAACGTTAAAATTATGTTTGTATACTAACCTGTGTAGGTTGTAATTAACGTCTATGAATTCCTAATTGACCTTACTTGAAGGATACTAGATTAGACTAAAGTATTTGAATTAATTTTTAGTGTTATGTTGTAATGCTTCCTCAATAATATTATATGTAAATATAAATAAAATCCTCATAGTATGTTAATCTAAAGAAAAACGTCATACAAGAATTACAATTACTGTATTTTAATTACACCTACTCTAATAAGAATTATATTTAATCTTCTATGTATTCTACCTAAGTTCACAGCAGTGTTCTACCTAAGTATAAAGCATTGAGGTAAGATAATTCCGAGATGCAAATACTCTTTTTGTATTAAAACCATCTTGCATTCAAAAGTGTTTATACATGGTAAATAATCATAACTAATGTTGACGCAAGGGTAACTTTGAATACTTGAATATTTAACTATCTGCAGCAGAACAAAAAAAATAAGTTAAGTCTAAACACTTTATGATTTTAAAGTAACAGCACACTAGATAAAACCGATACCTCCTGACCAGTACTGTCTTATCTTTCGGTGTCTAGTAGTTAATACACAGTTCGCCCGTTGATTTATAATGAGCAGCATATAAAGGCCGGCAACGCACTTGTGACGCCTCTGGTGTTGCAGATGTCCACGGGCCGCGATAATCACTTACCATCAAGTGATACGTCTGCTCGTTTACCCGCTATGCCATAAAATTATTGAATATTTCCATGAAGGTATATACTAACACTGACGTAAACTCGTATTATGATCTTATTATATCACACCAATTAATTAATTAATACTCGTCTTAAAAATTTAGTTAATTTGTTTTTTTTTTTTATTGAATAGGGGCAAACGAGCAGACGTATCAACTGATGGTAAGCGATTACCTCCGCCCATGGACTCCCGCAACACCAGAGGCGTCACAAGTGCGTTGCCGGCCTTTTAAGAAGGAGTACGCTGTTTTCTCGAAGGTTTGAAGGTCGTATTGATCCGGGAATACCGCAGGCGACAGTTCATTCCACAGTTTTGTTGTGCGCGGCAGAAACTTTGTCTGCAGGTTAAAAATATACGTAAAAATAACTAGTTCAGTAAATTCCTAAGTACTATATTATAATAGGTTCAATAAATATTTTTTAGTAGACGTTCCGTCGCGAGGATATGTACTACCACAGACCACTTAAGTATCACTTTACTCTTTTTTAAATGCATGGACCTGCAAAATGACTCTACTTTGCCCGATGGAAAGCATAAGTAGAATCCGAGAGTGATGGTCACCATACTCATTGCGAATACAATGCAACAATGCAGCATGGTAGCCCACACAATGGCGGCCTAGTGATGCTTCCGCATCATTGGGCCTCCGGTCTCGCACTCACCAACGAAACACGACAGCACGATCGCTGTTATTTTACATTGATCTTTTGCGCGAGGGTAGTACCGTCCCGGTCAATCGGTCTGAAATCAGTGTGACTGTACTTCTTTCCCTCATTGAAGTCAGTCGTTTATATACAAGAAAAATACTACTAACTACATTAGCAAACAGGATTGGTGCATTAACATAATTTAAATATGAAAATGATAACCATTTTGTTTGTATGATGTGTTAAGTCACTTCGAAGTGCCCAAATCAATACCGTTTCATTTTACTTTTTAAAAATCAAAGAGTCAAGAAGTCAACCAAAGAGATTTGTGTATTTTCCGGGTCTTTTTAGGGTTCCGCATCTCAAAAGGAAAAAAAAGGAACCCTTATAGGATCACTTTGATGTCCGATTGTTTACTTATATACCTACAGGTACTTACGGAACCTTCGGTGCGCGATCCAAATCGCATTTGGCCGGTTTTTTTATCTTGCCCTGGTTGCTACAACAATAACCGCGGGTAACACCGCGGGGTTCAGCTAGTATTTAAATAAGAACTTGAAACATATTTTTGATGTATGGCAGGCAACAGTGCAGCATGGTGAACCACTCTATGGCGGTCTAGTGATGCTTCTGCGTTATTAAGCCGATAGCATTGCGAGGGTAGCACACAGCGCGCCCTTTTTGAGCCAGCCGGTTCGTGCTGAAATTAGGAAATTAACGTGGCTCTTCTATCTGTGATTTTTCCTGTGCGAGAATCGGTTTGTTAATCCTTACTTAATTACATAAGATAGTCTTGCTATTATAAAAAATACCAATTCTACACTTTTATATTTTTTTTTTACTGAGAAACTTTAATTATCCTGAATTGAATATCAGCATTGTTTACTAAGGCCGACCAGACATGCGGTGCTATTTCCACTAAAAGTAATCAAATAAAATTGAAAGAGGTAAAGGTCATCAAAGAATCGAATCTTTTTTAAGGTCATTATTCAAAGTTATATTCCATATAATAATAGCTATTTGGAGAATCATCAGTAAATATGTCTTGATTATGAAAAAAAGGTTAGCTTAATACGTACGCCGGGCCCGGGAACGGGCCAGGTACCACAGGCGACTCGGGCGCCGGAGGTCTCAGAACGATCTCCGTCCTCCATAAGCGCAAGCCTGAGGGTGATAGATGACGCCATCTTTTTTTTTTTTTTTTTTATTGGGACTAATCCCGCCGACATTCCCATGTAACTCCTGTACACCAGGATCAACAGCAGTGACCCACGAACACACCGAGTTATGACACTCGGGAAGTCCCAGGAAGAAAATTTACTGTCTTGGAACCCGCAACGAAATTAGATGATGACGCCATCTGTCACCCTAGCAGAAGCAGTCTCGGATGGAAGCGCGCATGCTGCGGAGCGTGCGCGCCCGGGGGAAAGTAACGGGAACATCTGTTCCCACACAGTTGGGGGCTACTTACGACCATGTAGGTGGCCCGAGGTACGTCGGGGTTCCAGGGTTTTCCTTGCTAGGGTGCACCTGGTTCCCGAGCTTTTATTACCCGAGACGGCGTGCGGTTTTAGTTGGTTTGAGTCCGACATACCACCACGAGGTGGATTCGAGGGGTTTCCGCACAAAAAAAAAAAAAACTTTATTCGTATATTGTACCTATTAGTAATCAACCTACATTTGAATTGAATTAACATGCATCATTTCCTTTCTTTGTTTGCTTAGCAGGATGTTAAATTTTTTTTCCATAAATAAAATACGGTTCAAATTCTTCCGTAATTATAAAAAGAAAATGTTTTTCGTATTACAATGCGTAAATACAACTGTATTGCTTACTGTATGGAAAAATATGTAATTAAATAAGTAGTATATCTATACTAATATATAAAGCTGAAGAGTTTGTTTGTTTGTTTGAGCACGCTAATCTCAGGAACCGCTGGTCCGATTTGAAAAATTCTTTCACTGTTAGATAGCCCATTTATCGAGGAAGGCTATAGGCTATTTATTTATTTATTTATTTATTTATTTATTTAAAATAAGTACAGCCACATCACAAACATTTAACATCGAAAATTACTTAAACTATTTAGTTCATGGCCTGATGCATGTGACAATAATGGCGTACATAGCATTGACAATTCATCAGCTCGAAGATGGAATACAATAAGTAATAATAAAAAAAAGAAGAAAAAGAGCAGCTAATGAAAACATACTTTGAAATTGAGATTTATCAAACAATACAGTAATAATTGTTGAAATATTAATATGAATGTATAATAAATGTTATGTCATTTCAAAAAATAAGAAGAAAAAATTACAATATAATATCAAATAACAACAGGTCAGTTATAAAACAATAAATAATTAATGATTAACGATTAAAATTAAGGTTAAGGTGCATCCATAATTTTTCTTTTAAATATACACAACTTATCGTGGAACACATCAAGATCGGGTATTACTGTGATAAGGAAGTGATACTCATCAATTATTCTATGGAGAGGTGCTTGCCGTCCCAAATTAGACTTTACAGGTGGGGTGTAGAAAATATATTTGAGTTTCCCGCGAGGATAGGTACGGGGAACCCTCAAAGGCATATCCTCCAGAAAGTAGCTACACTGATATTGACCGCTTACGATTCTGTGAAAGAAGGACATGTCCAATAAAAGTCTCCGTTCACGAAGAGAACGCATTTGAAACTTAATTAGGCGCTCTTTGTAGGGATTTCTGTGGGAAAAACCGCTAGAATTATAAGCCAGATGCCTAGTGAACGCTCTTTGTATGCTCTCAATGCGCTGCGAATGCACGGCATAATACGGATTCCATACAACGCTGGCGAACTCAAGATGACTGCGCACCAAGGTTTGATAAAGCAAGATTTTGGTGCGCTGATGCCTGAATCCGCCCGAGCTACGTTTTAAAAATCCGAGCATTTGAGCTGCTTTTGTGACAGACTTGTTGATATGCGAGGTGAATTTGAGTTGACTGTCAACTATCACGCCAAGATCTCGGATTTCATCAACTTCTGCCAGTGCTGTACCATCAAGCTTATACTCTGTAGCAAGTTGCTTTTTTTTTCTAGTGAATTTAATGTGAAAGCATTTATTTGCGTTGAGTGTCATACTGTTACAGCGACACCATTGTAGGATAGCATCTAGGTCACTTTGCAATTGGCGAGAGTCGACAACAGAATTTATGGTTTTGTATATCTTGAGGTCATCGGCAAATAGTGACACCTTACAATGTCTTACTTTATCGACTATGTCGTTAATAAAGATTATAAAAAGAAGGGGCCCCAAATGTGATCCCTGGGGCACACCGGTATTTGTAAAATAAGTTTTCGAGTCAAATCCATTAACAGACACCTTCTGAGGTCTCTGTTGCAAATAAGACTCGAACCATTTCAAGAGTGGGCCGTCCACCCCGAATCCATATAATTTCCTCAATAGAATCGAATGGTTAACCCGATCAAAAGCACTGCTAAAGTCGGTGTAGACGGCGTCAACCTGCCTGCCTGAGTCAACTTCATTAGATACATTGGAAATGTAAGGGACCAAGTTAGTGACGATTGAGCGACCAGGTCTAAAACCATGCTGTACATCCGAGATGCTATTGTCTACAAGCCGAAAGATCACAGGATAGACAATTGATTCAAAAAGTTTAGAGAAGCAAGACAGAATGGAAATAGGGCGATAGTTTTTAACGTCAGAATTTTCTCCTTTCTTGAAGACTGGTACAATGCGCGCTTTTTTCCACTCGAACGGAAATAACCCATCCGCTAGTGATCGGTTAAATATTAACGACAGAGGCAGAGCTATCGCAGAGCCGCATCTCTTTACAAATACCGGCGGAATCCCATCCGGGCCAGCACCCTTCGCAGAGTCTATCTTTCTAATTGCTTTAAGCACCTCAAACTCTTCGACAGCCAATGAACACATAATCCGTTGCGGGGATCCGCAGCACTGAGATTCAAGCGTAGAGTTATCCGGAGGTGTTGAGCCGGGTAAGTAAATTGAGGCAAAATGTTCTGCAAAAAGATTCACAATGTCAGGGCCTGTTTTCACGACCTGATCTCTCAAATTCATAGTTGCAGGTATGGACGAGTCACCACCTCTTTTATGTTTAATAAAGCTCCAGAAAAGCTTAGGGTTCCTTGGGATATTGACCTCGATTTTATTTCTATAATCTGAGTAGCATTTATCATACATTGCGTGGCATCTAGAGCGGAGCAGATGGTATTCAATTTCGTCTCTAGGGTTTCTGTATTTTTTAAACCTTTTCCGAATTTTTTCCTTTTCCTGTAATAGTTTGATGAACGAAGTGCTGAACCAAGGAGGGAACTTAGATTTGTTAAGGGTTTGTTTTGGCACAAATTCTTCCAAGAGATCATCCACTATTTTGTAAAATTTTAGCAGCATTGAATCAGCATTTTCACAGCCCGATAACTTAGTTTGCCAATCAACACCTTTCAGATTTTTAACTATGGATGGATAATCTGCTCTATAGAAGTTATATCTAGGCTTGCATTTGGGCCTAAGATAGACAACCCTATTGTAAGGTAAGTTCAACAGTAGATTGGGATGCTGCTTATAGCATTTGCTCAGCTCGCTCGAAGGGCTTACAACGCATGCATCTTGGCAGCTAGTCATAATCAAATCCAAAAACCTGCCGTCACCATTCGCAACTGCATTGACTTGAAACAGATTGTTAATGAAAATAAAATCAGTAATAGAATGTCCCAGAGGAGAGTTATAGTTCGAAGGTACCATATAATTACCATCTTTGTAAGGGTCCCAATTAATAAAACCCAAGTTAAAATCACCCAAAATAACAAGATCATCGGCCCGATCAGCAACATCATCTGCGCCATCCAAAAAATACTTAAGAGTTTCGGGTTTAACTGGTGGAGGTAGATATACAACACATATAGCAAGCTTCCTAGTACTTGAGCCAATGTTAATCTGCAAAGTGACCCACAAGTCCTCCACCTCTGTTTCCCAACTCTTGACACGAACAGACGGTATGTCCCTAGAAACGGCCAGAAGCACCCCACCGCCATCCTTTTTAGAGTTACCACTGCTTGACCGGTCCCTGCGATAAACAACGTATCTGTCATCGATCAATTCGCGATTAGAGATACTTGATTTGAGCCAGGTTTCAGTAAATGCAATGATCTTATAATTCGACATCAAAATATTTTTTGAAACCTCGTTAGTCTTAGTTCTAAGGCCCTGCACATTCTGGTAGTATATGTCAAGCATTGCGATCATTAAATACACCAATTCGTTATTAGTAAAATACATTAAAAACTTACACTAAAAGCTTAAGACTATCCACATTTTTAATTGCTATAGCTTGATGTTCCACTGTTTTCCGAGCAAAAATTCGACCATTGCGAACCCATACAAATTTATAAGACAATTCCCGGGCTTTTATACGAGTTGCAGCATGAAGTGATTTAAGTGTCGGAGTCAAATGTTCCGAAACGTAAACAGGCCTTACAGTTCCTCCAATTCCAAGATGCTGTGTACAAAGCTTCTTCTCGGGGTCCTTATGATTAAATTTACTGACCGCCGCCAAGATGCTGTCACGGGAACGAGGACTACGCAGCTTAACAATCACTGGTCGAGGTCGCAGATTGTCATTGCTAATTTTAGCAACTCTGACAGCATGTTGGATATCTTCGTTAGTAAGCGGATTCTCAACGACTTTGGATAGTTGAATGACGGTGGTGACCAAATTCTCAGATCGACTCTCCGGGACACCATTTATTTCAATATTTGATTCTCTCATGTGTAGTTCAACAACATTCAGCCTAGCAGTGAGATCTCTAATGGTTGTTTTAAATCTCTCATTGTCACATTTTAGTTCGGTGATAATTGCTGTTTCACTTTCGAATTTAGATTTCATCTCTTCATACTTTGTGCTCATAAAGTCAAGAGAGTCTCGGAAACCATCAATTTTGTCGAGCACATTTTTAAACTCGGTCGCCACGATTTTTTTAATGGTGGTGTACAAGGCGGTAGAGATTTCCTGTTGCAGAATCTCACGTAGCTTATTTTCAGTAACATAACTAGGTTCCAGGAGTTGTGGCGAACGCGGTTGCGGCTCAAGAGATGGTTGCAGTTGCAATTTCGGCGGCGACTTCTGAGATGATTGTATTGCCGCTTTCTGCGATGGTTTTGGCGGCAATTTCTGATGCTGTTTATGCACTGGCCTCTGCGATGGTCTCGGTGGTGATTTCGTGGGCCTTTTGCGAACAGTGACATTGGATTGTCCTGGTTCATCTTCTTCTTGACTTTTTGCGTCCGAGCAATGAGTCGAACGCACAGGAGTGTTAATGTTGCCCGTTTTTGGCTCCTTGCTGCAACATTCAGGACACTTCCATGACGATTTATGGTTAGCGTCCATTACCTCATAATCAGAGGAGGCAACATTTGCACAAACAAGGTCATATTTGGCCTTACATCTGAAGCATCCAAGACAACGGTCGCTGTCGAGAACATTGCGACATCCAGAACATTCACCAATCGATGCCATTGCGATTTGGTTGTTTCAAAAAAAAAAAAAAAAAGTCTATGTTGACAGTCAGATTCAAACCCGCGCCACACCGCGTACCATGCGACGACCCAGCCGTCTCTAAAGATGGGCTATTAGTATAATAAAAAAATTGGCGAAATGCAGTTCTAGTACTGGCAAATTTATTTGTATAAACAATGTAGTTATAGGGTAGATAAAAAAAAAAATATAATTTGCACTATTACTTTGAGTCACTTGATCTTACTCTTTTATTGATTTTAGTCAATCATCACTATTATTTTGCACACAAATGTTAAAGTTGGCCACAATTCATCAATTATTCAAAAATACACACGGTTTCAAAGCTCGACATTAAACTGTTCAAAATATAGGGGATATTTTACTTTTCCTCTCCCATCGCTTGTTTATTGTTATTTACACTACAGTTTAGGCGGATAACAGTTGTATGAACACTTAGTGTTTGGTACACCACATTTACGCAACTTTTAATGTAAACAACGCGACAACAGATTTATCGTATTTTTTCAAACACAGAGCCGATGTTTACGTGCCTTACCGATACCATCAGGCTATATATCATCACGCTAAGACCAATAGGAGCGGAGCACCAACGAAAAATGTTTCATAAACGGGGGAGAATTATAACGCTACGGGCAATAAGAGACGTAAACGAAGTTGCGTGGGTCAGCTAGTATTGCATAAATATGATCTCACTAGGCCATCGTAGTGTGGGCCACCATGCTGCATTATACTTAAACGCATTGAGGAGAGTGACCAGACTCCTGGATTTTGCTCATACTTTTCATCAGGGCAGAGTCATATTAGCAGCCAAAATATCTAATACCTTTAAACAAGCAATTCTTGTGTATGTATAGTATACAAAGGGTTTCGGGGGCGAGAAATCGATCTAGACAGGTTTAATTTAAAAAAAAATACTAAAAAAGAAAACCGAGCAGAGCTCGGTCATCCGGATACTGTTCGTTTCTTACTAAGAAAGTTTAAAAAATAATTAAAACCAAAGAGCTACTGAAATTAAATATGTATCTACATACTAATAAAAAAGTGAGTATTAATAGAGTGAAATGTATTATCAATATCAAATTCATGCCAAATATGAGAACTTATTTCATATGAAAAACGATATTATATCCGTTTTCATATTAAAGACTATTTACATCTAAAATTTCCTAAACATGTATGTTTATGTTCGAAAGGCATAATCAAACACCTTTCGATGAGTTTATTTGATTGAAACTCTTTTACAAATTAAGTACGTCATTAACCTGAAATTGATATTACATAAGAGTACATAACTTGCATATTAACTATACATGTATGCGACATTTTTAGATAAAACTAAGCAGACTATGAAAAATATATACACTTTATATGTCATATGATTACATGTTTTGTTTTTAAAAATCGGTTAAGTAATGTGATTTGTTTTTATTTTTGCTATGAAACCACTTTGCTCTGTACATAATAATTTATAAATTATGATACCTTGATACACACATAAGGTATCTATCAAACTATGACTATTTCGTAACAGTTGATAAACAAAACTATATATTACATTTTCAAATAACTACACAGTTAGACACATATACCGAATGCATGATTGACTACACTACAAAACTATCTATTCCGGGTAAAAAAAGACAATCTTGAATTTCTGAATGAACAGTCTTTTAGAAGTTAGTGATTATCACTAACTTCTAAAACAAAATGCTCGACATTTTATTATTTTGTTTTTCGATGTAACGATATTATTTCATAGTTACTGATATGCAGCTCCACTCAATCTCTGTTACACCACTTTTGTTCAATGCTTTCATAATAAGTTCAAAGCACGCTTATCCTAGATACCACCGATTTGATTGGTAAACGTTTTACGGAACTGCCTTCTGTGTGTCTGTGTCTATTCTGTATTGAATTAGCATACCTTTCTTTTTTTCTATACTAGGAGTATTCCTGTACCATGAGGGAAACTGAGCAATAATTTGTGAGTAACGCTAAGTGTTGTCCCATGTAAGCTTTGAACCAACAACACTCAAAGCAGTAGTAATCATGCCTTACGCCATGCCGATAAAATCACAAGGAAGAGGACTATCATAATAATGATTACTAAAACTGGATTGCACGTATATCTCTCTATGTCGTACGTCACTAAAGTGTAGGTATATTACTAGACGTTGTTGTTGATACATTGTAATATATACAAATAAATTAAAGTGTCTGTTTGTAATATTAAAACAACCACTTTTTACTAAATGCATATGTATTATGCATTTAGTAAAAAGCGGTACATATACCAAAAAATAAAACACGGGTACATATACCAAAAATGTATTTTAAAAATGTTTTGTCTGTCTGTCTGTTTGTTCTGGAACTTTCACTGGCAGGTAGCTGATGATCCAGGGAGTAACTTAGGCTTACTTTTTTTAGACTAACTTTGTCCCGAGGCGTTACTTGCAAAACGACGATAACCACGGGTAGCACCGCGGGGTTCAGCTAGTTGTATAATAAGAAATTATGAAGAAGACTGACATGAGAAATAATCAAAAAGAGTACATGTATAAAACGCTACAAAATACAAAAAAAATTTGCTCCAATTAGTGCACAACTTTTTCAATTATTGAAGTGAATACCAACTCAGCATATTAATAAAATATAGATTACGAAATACATCACACCACAAATGAAAAAAATACTGGTGGGAAAAACATTTCTCATATAAGTGTAATATTAATTTATTTAAAAAAAATAGAGCTCATAGAGATATTTATAAGTAATATTATGTAGTATTTGTTAAATATTTGTATAAAATATAAATACAAATTAAGGGAATGACTTGGACTCACGTGCTAATTTAGCGTTGCCACTATGACATATTAATATTACGAGAAGTATCAGAACACTACTTTTATTTGCCACTTGTATATTCATGTTTAGGATATCTATACTTAACAATTAAAGGTGTTTCCACAACTGGATTAACGTGGTCGTGTGACTGCTATATATCTACGAGTATTAATCCGGCTTGTTTTACTCTGTAGTATATTATGCGGGTCGCTGATTGCGGGACGAGTTTTGCCACCAAATTATTTAATTAGTAACTAAGGAAATATTTTTATTACACTATTTAACTTAAATAAATAGTAACTTCATTACCTTATCTTTTTTATATGTAAGTATACCCGACTACGAAGCTAAAAGGAAGGATAAAAGTTTTGGCAGTTTAAGTATATTTGTATGTACCACAGCAGAGCAAAATATAATAAACCAATTTAAAATTAAGATTTTAATTTTATGTTATAAGTAATGTACTAGCGGATAATTTCCCCCCATTTTTGTAACATTCTTCATTGGTGCTCTGCTCCTATAGATCTAAACGTGATGATGTAAAGCTTATAGCTTTGTCGATAAATGGGATATCTAACACTGAAAGAATTTTTCAAATGAGACCAGTAGTTCCTGAGATTAGCGCGTTCAAACAACCAAACTCTTCAGCTTTATATATTAAGTATAGATAATATTATAGTATAGATTACGAACAAACAAAACATTCAAAACAACAAACAAACAAAAATTGAAAACAAAATCGATACCAACCAGCTGATTGGCCAGGGTGGTATAATGGGCCTTAATCTACGGAGAGGCCTATGTCAAGCCAGTGAACTGTTAATAACTATAGATGTGATGTCATTCTAAACAAAGTCCAAGTATCTCTATCAATTTGATAATATCAAACCTTGACGATAATAACCTTCTTAATAAACCTATTTAATAACCTGATGGCATTCGTAATAGTTTCCTATATCATTCATTCAGCAATTAAGAAACCATTTAAGGTAGCGGAGGCACGCTGATTTCAGCACGAAGGGGCCAGCTCGCGGCGGTATTACCCTCACACAGAAGACCTACTTCAGTATTCGTGTTGTCGTGTTTCATTGGTGAGTGCGAGATCGGAGGTCCAATGATGAAGAAGCAGCTCTACAGACCGCCATAGTGTGGGTCACCATGCCGCATTGTCTGCATTTGCAATTAGTATGGTCATCACTACACTTGAATTCGGCTCATGCTTTCATGAGACAGAGTATAGTCACTTATTAAAAGGTATTACATACCTCTAATTTGCCTGACCAACCAGGTTGCACTGGCCGTGGTCACAGGCTGACTGGCTCAGCCATAGATAATACACTATAGTAGACATAGATGCGCCACTAAGGATTTCAATTGATTTAAATGGGAGTACCCAAGCACAGAGATGGCGCTGCGTGTATTAATTACATCTAGCCCGATAGATGGAGCTAATGAATTTTATACTTGTTTTTGGATTAAGGACAAATTTATTAAATAAAACACAAGTTTAGATCTCTTAAGTTCGCCGTTTATTATGAGAATTATAATAATTTAACGCTTGTATTTTCGTAGCATTATTATTACACAAAGTGGTTTTGCCTTTAAGTAATCTATCTGTTGACATTTGTACACCAGCTGTTTAAAATAATATTTAGCTATTCATTACAAAATTTACTACTTCTGTTTTGTGTTTTACACAAGAAAACTGCGAAAAATTACAAAAGATCACTTAAGAGCTGACTTTCTCGGCATTTTGAAAGTGTCGTCGAATCCAAATCGCAAAAGCAAGCAAGGTTCAGTATTCACAGCGTAGGGTCAATAGTTTACGTATCGTATCACAGAATCCAATGAAAAAGCAGGGTCAAAGGTTGAAAGAGCACAAAATAGACACCAAGTATATCACCAGAACACAACGAAACCAGAAACAGAAAAATTTTGAAAGTGAACGTTTACTGTTTACGTTTCTGTCAGTACTAATTTACGTTTCGTTTCACCAAAATAACATTTTCAAACTGAAAAATTGAAATACTAGGTTTTGACAGAAAAAATGCTTTAGTTATTAAATTAATTACTAAATTAAATTAATCAAAAGTTAGTATATTTAAGTAAGTACTTAATTTATTTCAAGTTTTTATGTCAACTAGCTCCACCTATCGGTAAGGATGTATATTATGGTCAAAGTTTGAGTACCTCTTTAGAGGGGTGACACCACCTTCTATGTAATTTTTTTGTTAAGACAGATGTATGGAAGTTTCATAGCCCTGGGCTCAGCGGCGCACGCCCTCCGTCGTCGAATCGGTGAAGGTTCTTCGTCCACCCGCACATTTTCGATATTATTGATAAATTAGTTTCGTCATGTACCGTCACATAGCAGACTAACAGTGTCCCTATTCTGTATTTCAAGGCTCAGGTACTCTATAGTCCAAACAATAGGTCAGGTACATAGGTACTTGTACATACACATACTGAAGTACATGTTGTTGAAGTTCGGAGACATGCTACGTCGGCGTCGTGTCATACATTTTGGGGAACAGAAACATTTATCGTTCATGTGTTTGAGATATTTTACGGCAATGGGCGAAACTGAATATAGACAAGTATAATTTTAACAAAAATAAAACCGACTTCAAAGTTTGACTCTATTTCTCTTGGATGCCATCATCAGATTTTAGTGTCCTTATCATGGTACCACCGTTGGGATATCTCCTTTCCATTAAAAAAAGAATCATCAAAATCGGTTCATAAATGACAAAGTTATCCACGAACACACAAATATATATATATATATATATATATATATATATATATATATATATATATATATTTGTTAAAAAAGGTTAAAAATGGTGTAGGAACTAACAATACTTTTTTGTTTCTTAAATGATAAAAATTTCCAATAAGTTTTACAGTAAAAGAAGTCCGGTACAGTCTTGATTGTTAGCGGTGTTAATTTGATTTAGTAGATATTTACTATCGAAGCTTTATTAGATTGATTTACGACTAAAGACGTAGATGTTTTTAGTGTATTAAGGATTTATAACTTTGTTAATAATACACAAAAGTAAATTTCAAAAGTAGAACATAAATAACCTGCAAGGATTCATAAGCTATGAAAACTAATAATTTTAAGACGGACTGTATATTTTTGACAATTATTAGCTAATATCAGGTTGATCCTTGATTTCAAATAGTTTAGCCCACAATGGCACTAATAGTACAAAAGTGAAAGTAAAAACTACTTACCGATCATCATGAAACTTTGTACACATATTCTTGGAGGTATTAGATGTAACATGGGATTATTTTTATTAAATGCGAGCTAAGACGAAGACGAAAACTATTAGTATTACATAGTTATCAGACATTCTTTATAGTTTAAAAATTTTAACAAAAATAAAACCGACTTCAAGGTTTGACTCGATTCCTCTTGGATGCCATAATCAGATCTTAGTGTCCTCATCATGGTACCACCGTTGGGATATCTCCTTTTCAGTAAAAAAATAATCATCAAAATCGGTTCATAAACGACGAAGTTATTCGCGAACACACATAAAATAAATATATACGGTCGAATTGAGAAACCTCCTCCTATAATATGTAGTTAGACATACAGAGTTACTTTTAGATTTATTGTATGAGCAGGGGGGATTCACTTTTCAGTTTAGGTATCTTTCGTTGATCGTTCCTCCCGGGAAGGACTACGGCTATGGTTGCCACTCGGCACTCGGCTCAACTGCTAGCCGCGTCGCATCGCGGGTCATATATTTGTAGAAGGAAACGAAAAAAGTATTAATATTATAAGCCGTAGTCACACATTACTCAACGTGTGACTACGGCTTTTCAAACTTATTTCATACTTTTTCAGCGTCGTTTTTTGTTGTAGTTGGGTTTTAGTTTTTACTTTTTTTATAACCAAATAATATACGCAACACACGTACTTACAACAATTAATATAAGCACTTAGTTACTTGTCTGGGTATTTAGTGTATCAATTCTTAGACAGAATGGGGGCGATAATATCTTTAATATTTACTTCTAACATGACAGTAAGCTATTTACCTTCCTAGCAGAGAAAAGATTGGCAAATCTTTCCTCTTTCTGTTACTTGTACAATTTTTAAAATCTGCTTTAAATTTAAATCCAATAAATAGAATTGAAAAGCGCATGGTACTGTTCCTAAAATATTTTGTTTGAGTTTAGTGTATGTTTTGTTTTTTTTGGACTAATCCCGCCCACATTCCCACCACTGTAACTCCTGTATGTTTTGTTTGTAAATTTAACTTAAAAGACTTATTTATGAATTGACTTCTGGAATTATTCAGAAAAGGGGTCCGAACGTGTTAATAACAGCAGTTCCTGGATCCCTCCCTTCTCAGGCGCAGAGTGGCACACCGTGTGGTTTTAGTCCATCCGATTCCGACACACCACACAATGTAAAAATAATTAAAAACCGTAAAAACATAATTATGTATTTTTAGCCGACTACGGCAATGGTATGTATGTATGTTCATTTGTTCCCTCATAGCTCCTTAACTACTCATTAGAACTGGACAAATGAGGTGTCGTTAGAAGCATCATGACCGTTTGCTGGTTATAGGCTATATGGCGTGTCACTGAATCTAATGTGGCGCCCTCTAGCAGACATAAAGTACTGTATAAAAAAAAAATCGATAAATATGTAGTGTTTGGTATCATTGGAAAGGACGTCACTTCTACATTTCAAAAATAGATATATATTATTAGCATTTTTTCGTGACTTTGTCCGTTATTATTCGATGATTGTTAAAATTAATATTATAGAGGCACCAAAACCTTTTAAATAAGAAAAGTAAAAACTAAAACACAACTACGACAAAAAACGACGCTGAAAAAGCATGCAACAAGTTTCAAAAGCCATAGTCACGCGTTGTTAAATTGTTTCATGTTTTTTCAGCATCGTTTTTTGTCGTAGTTGGGTTTTAGTTTTTTTATAAGAAATATAATAATTCACACATTAAATAAATCTTCTGCAGCTATTGTTTATTTAAACATATGGAAGTTATTACGGCAAAGCCAAAAGGGGATTATAATTTCGACAGTCTATGTATGTGTAGTGACTTCCACATACACCACAAACAGAAAAACACATTACAGCGCCATCTACCGGATACACACCAAACAACGGAGTAATGTAGTGTACGAAGAAACTATCAATCCTGCATCGAGCAATAGAAGTTCTCGCGCTGAGTAACACATATACAACATCCAAACATCAACCATTGGGCAGTAGCCCGCCAGGCATGATCACCTCGCCTGGTCGGAGGATCCTCCCTTTGTGTTGGAGGAACACAACACACCCGTTCCCCCCACATATGTATGTTTATCTGTTCACTCATAGATCACTACTTATTAGAACTGATAAATGAGGTATCGTTAGAAACTTGATTGTCCGCTGGATGATGATGATTATGATGTATCACTGAATCTAATGTGGCGCTCTCTAGCGGTCATAAAGTACTGTGTTAAAAAATAAATATGAGATAAATATGCCGTGTTTTGTTTGGTGAATGTTCATCAATGTCATATTCAATGTGACGTATCATTGGAAAGGGCGTTCCTTGTACATTTTAAATATATATATATATATATATATTGTCCTCCACTCGGCAATTGTTGATCAGGCCGAGATACGCTATAATTGTTGATCCACCTTTTTGGCACTATTTCTAAGATAGTATCCAGTGTATCGTTTTATACACGCAATATAAGTATTATACGCCTTGCGACGTTGTGCTTAAGTCTACGGCAAGTGCTCTAGCTCCTCATCAATTTACACGGCAATTGCAGCTCTAATAACGGTCAACTTTATCATACTTGATGATGCTTTGTTGATCAATATACACAACGTTTTGATCAACATATGCCGCGTAAACTGGCATTTTAAACGCGGGGCCGGAGCAGCAACCTCGGTAGAAAGGAACAGGTATATTATTGTTATAATAAAGCTCCTAAAAATAATGTGCGATAGCTCATTCGAGTGTCATGACGTCTAGAAAAATGTTTTTAATGATTTATCAGCGCATAAAAAATTGCGATTAATATTAACAAAATAAGAAAAATATTAATATATAAGTAATTGTTGAAACTAGATCCTGAAAACAAGGAAATTTCCAATGAATAAGTCATAACTCTTGAAACTATATTAAGAATTTTGAAAATTATTTTTGTGTTCGAAAGGTTATGGTCATTTTTTGTAGGCACGTACTATGTTTTTAGTTTATTTTCTATAGTTACACCGATATTTGCGTCTGGTTGTCCCATGATGATGAGCTGATGATGTAAGGTACAACTCCTTAACGGTTAGGAGTTGGAGGATAAATCTTTAAATATCATATGTATGTATGTTACCTTTATCGTATTCTTTCAAATTATTTAGATAAGCTGATGATGGAAGGAATAACCCTCAACGGTTAGGAGATAGAGGATAATCCTTCGATTTCATATGCATCTATAGAGCTTTGTTTGTGTAGTTACAAGTTATTTAGGTGAACTGATGGTAGAAGATTAAACTCTTCAACAGTTAGGGATTAGAGGATGATTTTAATATTACACGTACTTATAGACCTTAATTTGTATTCTTTTGGAGTTAGAGGCTGATTCTTTAAATACTATATATAGAAATAGGAAATGTAATCGGTATTTAAGTGTATTCTGCCCCAAATGGGGTGAAATAGGGGTTGAAAGTTTGTATGGAAGTCCGTCATTTTAAGTTAGGAACATGAAACTTTTCTTTAGGCTACTGATTAAAAATAAGTTAATACGTATTTAAGAGTTTCCGGAGATTCTACCCCTAAGGGGTGTAATAGTGGCTCACATTTCGAAGTAGACTTTTGATTACAAATAAATGAATACTTATATCACAGCATTTATGGGAATGAGCATTGATGAGAATTCTACTCCTAAAGGGGTAATATAAAGATCGAAAGTTTGTGTGAAAGTCAATTTTTTTTTACAAGGCAAAAGTGGCTCAACGTTTAAAAAAAATACCAACCAGAATGAATATTGAAATTCTGCTCTGACTACTTCGTGTATACCACGCCGTTTTAAAATATTAGTTCCCGTGGCATATGTTAATCAAACGATGTGTATATTGATCAACAAAGTATCATCAAGTATAAAAAAAGTGATCAACAAAGTATCATATATGAAAAAGATGACGGTTATTAGAGCTACAATTGCCGAATCAATCGAGATAGAGATTTTGCCGTGGACTTGAGCACAGCGTTGTAAACTGTATAATACTATTTTGCGCCTATAAGACGATACACTGGACACTTTCTTAGAAATAGTACCAAAAAGGTGGATCAACAATTATTGCATATCTCGCCCTGATCAACAATTGGCGAGTAGAGGACAATATATATATATATATATATATATATAATATACATTTTCAACCCCTGTTTCACCCCCTTAGAGGTAGAAAATTCAGAAACGCTTAAATATGAAACCACTAATTTCAGTAGCCGTGAAATAAAGTTTCCTCTTCCTAACTTAAAAAAGGACTTACTTACAACAACATAAAAACTTTCAACCCCTATTTCACGCCCTTAGGAGTAGAATATCCAGAAACACTTAAATACGTATCTAGTCATTTTAATCAGCAGCCCAAAGATAAAGTTTCATATTCTAACTTAAAAATGACAAACTTCCATATAACTTTTAAACCCCTATTTCACCCCCTTAGGGGTAGAATATCCAGAATCGCTTAAATATGTATCTAGTATTTTTTAATTAGTAGCCCAAAGATAAAGTTTCATGTTCTAACTTAAAAATGACATACTTCCATACAATCTTTAAACCCCTATCTCACCCCCTTAGGGGTAGAATATCCAGAAACGCTTAAGCACGTATCTAGTCACATTTAATCACTTTAGATAAAGTTTTATGTTATAACTTAAAAAATTACAAACTTTCATACAATCTTGAAACCCCTATTTCACCCCCTTAAGGGTAGGCTTAAATACGTATCAACTCATTTTTTTACTTTTGGTAAAGTTCAATAGTCCCTTACTATATCTGATTACGTTACGCATTAATTCGTTGATTAATTGTGAAGCAAAGTGAAAACAGTCTGCCATAGAAAAGACCCAATCGTGAAGAAGGTGGCCTCTGATTGGTCCATTTGAATCGGATCAACAATAGCTGGTGTGGATTTGTATAAAAAAGATGTAAATAGTTCGTAATTCTGCCAGCAGAGGGCAATTCTTCTTGCAATTGTTGATCCAGAGCGGAGCCACATTAGTACGCCGGAATACACATTAGATCAACAAAATCCGTTGCTGATCAACATTCGCCAACAGATCAACAATTAACTGACGCTACGTCGCGTCAGATCAACAAGGGCCGAAAAGAGATATCTATATATATATATATATATATATATATTATAATCAAAAGATAAAACAATGATTAAATACCAAAACACCAGACCAAATCAAGTCTTAATAATATTATTTAATATGTTACTCAATATAGTTTTTATTGCCTTCAAAAATAGCAGGACGTACAACTGAGAAGGCACAAGGGTGCCGAGTCAAGCTGTATATTGCTATCGTTGCGAGAAAACCAACAGGCACAAGCACCCTTGAAACACTGCGAGAACAACACTCATTTATTTATCAAGGTGTTTCTGTAATTTGAAGCTGCAAGTCTTCGTTTATTTTCTTGTGTAGACTTGTCGAACTATGTACCGTTCGTGTACGTGTATATTTAATTTTATTCACACCAACACGCATACCAGGGGCGAAGTAAAGTGATACAATCAAACTTGCGCAATCGAAATAAAGACCCCATGAAGAAATTTTAGGATAGTTCAAATTTATCTGGTGAACCCCTGACTTTGACCACCATTTGACTCACAATGCCGACTCGATAACTTAGATTTTTGGAATGAATACCACTGCTGAAACTTTATTCACAAGGGTTAAGAAATAAAAGCAGCGTCCATCTACCAAAAGAGAACGCTTGCTCTTAATATTATTATTTATTTATTATTTTAAATGATCTTGCAAAAATCTTTGTACAGGTAAAAAAATTATGGCATTTATAGCCTTATTGTATATGTTGTCTATTTGAGTGAAAACCTAACAAACTTGATCGTTTCAATTAAAAATACCAAAACTTATTAAGTTACATCCAAATCGAGAAATAACATTAAACGTAAAATGACAGAAAAACAAAAAAACAATAAAACACCAATAGCTTCAATAGGCCACAAGTGAAACAGACTGACAGTGATCGTTGTGAAGTAATTGATGATTGTCAAAGGCAAACGAAGCAGAAATATTCATTACCGATTACTCGGTTTGAATAAATATTGTAGATTGAAGTTATTAAGTCGTATGACTAATTATAACAGCATGATTTACAAAAATGTATTTATAGAAACGCATTTTGTTCAGTCATTTTAAGTAGTAAAATCATTGTTAATTTTTTAAATAAATGTTAAATAATCCATCGAAATCGATTTACCCTCGGGTTCCTTTTGATTCATTTATGTTTTATTTTAAAATACTATTTAAGACATGTTTCTTGTTAAAATAAATAATTTCAATATTTTAATAGAGAAATAAAACATCTCGGTATTCATCTCTATCAAACTCGGTATCATTGTGATTAATTTCTTTAACCAGTGCCTTAACGAGCCTTAAACCCAAGTCTCTCCTTAACTGAAAACTACTTCAGCAAAAGTGCAGTATTAGATGAGCCTCAGTTTTTACTGACCCATAATTATGCTATTAATGTTCCTAAACGTATTCTTTCAAAGGTTATATCAGTAAGACAATATTCAAATTCAAAATTTAATGCGATCACTTGGTCGTGAATAGAATGCATTGGGTAATTACATTATCCCTAACTCAATTTCATTTCTCTATCTAAAACCTCTGTCTAAAACCTTTTTTCAATTGCTGAATTGGCAATTGCCTGATTGCCTCACAAGACTACGATAACTAGGCTGTGACATTAATATTTTATTCTTGAAGCTCATTTGAATCTCTGCTGACAATATTTTTACCTTTAAATATAGAACACTTAATGTTATAATATTAAATAATAGGTATTTACCTATGAAATTGCCGTTTTGTATGCAACAAGTGAAAGTACTTATTTTTTCAAACTTTTTTATTTCTGTTATTCGAAGTAATCACCCATGCAATCGACGTATCTTTGCCAACGCATTGTAGATGTGCAAGCTTCTCCATCATTCTCTCCAGTTCTTCACAGTACACATCTGCATTAATGGTCATGCCGTTTTGTAAAAAGCTGTGGCCTTTTTAGGGGTCATTTTTGCTTTAGGGCATTGCTTTGGTGCTAAACCAGGATCTAACCAACTTGCTGATGAACTTGCTATACTCACCAGACCTTGCACTTACCGACTATTACTTTTTCCAAAATTTAGACAACTTTATAGTGGGTAAAAAATTCAATTCCCGAGAGGCAGTACAAAATACCTTTGAAGAGTTTATTGCCTCCCGTCCAGCTGATTTTTACAAGAACGGCATCAATAATTTGCCAATGCATTGGCAAAGATGCGTCGATTGCATGGGTGATTACTTCGAATAACAGAAATAAAAAAGTTTGAAAAAATAAGTACTTTCACTTATTGCATACAAAACGGCAATTTCATAGGTAAAGACCTATTATCTTATGTAAAAAAACGCATTACTGTGAGTTGACCGAACAATAAAAGCGATGTAAAATATTCTAACGCCTCAAGTAATAGAAAAAGATCTTGTCAGGATGAAGAAAACGCGGAAAAGGCGTGGCTGTCTCCCACATCTAACTAAGATAAATGAATAGATATTACCAATACAAAAATACAGATACTGATATAATGAACCTTATGTCGAGGACTTACCATTTAGTTTTCTATATCAAAGTGATGTGTATCAGATGTAAGCAATTCGGTAGTACACTGGTAGAAAGTGAGACTAAATCAATAAAACAAAGGAAAACCTTAAAAGAAATGTATTGTAATCGTCTTACAGAAGTTTCTATATCTATTAGGAGTCTATATTTTCTTATTGCGGTATTGGAACGTTGATCAGTTCTTCATATGGGACTACGTTAAAGAATTTTTTAATACTTGATAAAGCTAGTTCTACAGAATAATCTACGATAGGCTTCCCAAATTCTTCTGCAACCATTTTCCAGTTTTCATTTAAAAATGTAAGAACGGTGTCACCTGTAAGGTTATAATATTTTAATTTTAATAAACTTATTTCTCTAATTGTTTTTCTTTATTATTCTAATACATGATAACTTTGGCATTTATTATGCACTAACAGACCCAGCAAACTTCGTATCGCCATAATATATTTTGTAATTTGTTACCAAAAATCTTGTTTCAGTATTTATTCAGCTTTTAATTTTTTTTATACAAACCTAGTCTTGACAATAGCAAACTCACAAAAAAAATCCAATTAGATGCAGTCGATCGAAAATTATAAGCGTACATGCATTTCGATGATTCATTTATATTTATAATAGAAGTACTAAAGTCTGGTTAATTTTGAGTAGACGTTTCGGCACAAAGCGAGTGAATCAATCGTTTCATTATTTTTGCTGAGTAAGTGAGATTAGTTTCACGTAGCCCAAACTCCTCATTAGAAGGGTGGGGGCAATGAAGTCAGCAACGGACTTGAATCTCTTGAGATATCCATGTGTGGCGATAGTGTTTACTACTAACTGTGATATTTTGAGATTTATATTAATGTACTAGTACTTACTCAGTGCCTTGCTCTCTTTGAAGATATTTTGCAGATCAAATGAAACGCGATCTCCATAGTCAAAGGAATATCTATAATTTTTTATTGCAAAGTGATTGGCATTGTTTTTGTCTTTAACATATTTTGTATTAAAATCAAGCTTCATTCTTAGATTAGCTGAAATAAAAAGCCAATATCAGTACATGATGATACTAAATTTTTATTATTATTTAAAAATATATTAAACGTTATGGAAACTTTACGACTAATAAGTAATATATGCCATAAGCATAAGCCGCAGCATATGCCGTACATACGTATACCGCTAATATCAAACAACATATAATATTCTAGTCCAGTGAAAAAAGTAAATAGTAACATTCAATAAATACGATGCCAGTTAAGTTTCAATCGCAGAATTAACATTGGGGAACTGCAATGCGGTTAACAATACTTTGAAAATTTACTGCCGTTTCACTATCCGATTTCTGGTGTGTCCTGGCAAGTCCTGGCATTATATCATAAAGGCTATGCTCTATCGGATTCCCCTCACTGTTTTGGGGCAGATTTTTGTAATCTTTCACAAAGTATACTATTTTATGGTTTGGTTTTAAAATTTATTGTTGGAAGGTTACCGAATATGTTTACTTGTAGAAATCAAAATCTGTTGATAATGTTTAAATAACTTTATTGTTTCCCTAATAAATATTTATTATTGGGTACAGAAGTTTTGAGATCAATATTTTGCAATTGCAATCAATTAGTATAATAGTGACTAAGCATCAATAGTTTATTACAATATTTAATCAATCGAATGATGATCGAAGGTAATTTTGTGCACTCAATTCTGGACAGATATTTTAAAACTAACTACCTTGAAATAATTCATAAGATCAGTAGACTCAGCGTAAAATAGCTATTCTGCTGTTATTTAAGAATGTATCAACATTTACTACCCTTCAACTAGAAATTATTGTTTATATATATATATATACTGAATGACTAATATATCATATATTTATATAATATAATCTGAATCAATCAGTCATCAATCGTCAGAATGCAAATGGCGAGATTGTGAAATACGGCTCGAACGCATTGCATTCAGTTACAAACATTTGCGGTGGCCCTTACAGTTCTTATGCGACCATCAGATATTATGTCCAACCATTTAACCAACCATTTTCATGAAATTTAAAATACAAAGGTTTAAGGACGATAAATCGATCTAGCTAGGATTCATATTTAGAAAACTTACAAAAAAGAATAGCGAACAAAGTTCGGTAACAACACATCTAGGTAGGTAATTCAATAATCTTTAGAAACAACAGCTGTGGAAATGAAATTGTTATAGAAGTTAGGCTAATGCCTCAATTAATCCATACTTACTTAGTTTTATTTTAGCATCGCCTCCACCATCGATATTAAACAAGAGAATTCTACCCTTGGCGTCGTAAGTACCTCTTATTGTCAGGTTACAGTGGAAGGCAAAGATGAATTTACGTTTTTCGAGGTATGACCTACGGTAAAAAGAAAAAATATTTTAATGTTGAAAGCATTGTAAACGGTCATTTAGAGTCCCAGCCAACCAGGGTTACTAATGTGACTATTCAATAAAGCCAGTCAAGGACGCGAATCGTACTGTGGAAAGTTAATGTTTATTGTCACGTCCCTGTCCTTACAAATTGTAATATTAAGCACTTATTATTTACTAACTAACCCACGCAACGTTTTGTTTGCGTTCTTGTTTACGTTCTATTGCCTGTAGCGTAATATTTTTCCACTATTTTTGTGACAAAGTGAATGTTACAAACGCTAAGACCAATATGACTGGTCTTTATAATATTAACTATGAATAATCACTTTTAATGAATGTTAACAATGAGTCCTCGACTTTCCGCATTAAATCATTAACATTGTACATTTTACGTTTGCTTATTAAGAAAACCCCACAGGGCTCCCACACATAACTGTGATGCGATGCAGTGTGAAGTTCTTGCGGTGCATTCGTGCGAGCTCGCAGATATTTACGATGTGTTGCAAATTCCCAGATTGTGTGGAAGCTCTTAAACAGTTCTACATTAGTCGGGCATTAGTTAGAGAAATATTCTAAAATTATAAACTCTAATTTTACCCTCTAATTATATGTAATTATGTTAATTAGCAAATAATATATTTTACAGAATTACGTCATTAAAAAAAAGATTCTCACACAATTTTCCATAGAAACAAAATGTTAATTGGTCTTTGAACACAATAACAACATTTTTGTATTTTACTCATCATTTTAAACAATTTTGTAATTTGTATTTTTTTGGTCTTAATTCCGTTTATTAGGAATTTTTGCTTACTTTATGTGAAACTCAAGGTTAATCCAACATCAACAAACTATAGGAATGAATGAGTGTTTTTGTAAAGTAAAATTTACATAAAAATACTAGGTAGGTTCTCCGAAACATATTTGAAATATATGGGGTACTGAAAATTTATTTTAAGAATCAATAAGTTCATTGATTGTTAAAAGTTACAGAGCAATTAAGGTTGATTTTTGTGTTAAGTTAAAGTTATTATGTAATATATATATATATATATATATATATAGGTAAATTAAAATCCTTTATTCAAGAAACCTTTAATTTAAATGTATTCGATAACAGAAATCACTACAAAGTATCGCATCAAAGACTATGTAACAAAACTTTGCTTTATTAGGTCTATCCATAGAAAAGAGTTCAAAATATTTGTGATTTTATTTTTCACTAGCTGAACCCAGCGGTGTTACCCGCGGTTATTGTTGTACCGCGAGGAACGCCGCGGGGCAAAACTAGTCTAAAAAAGTAGCCTAAGTTACTCCCTGGATCATCAGCTACCTGCCAGTGAAAGTCCTGTCAAAATCCGTCCAGCCGTTCCAGAGATTACCCGGAACAAACAGACAGACAGACAGACAATTTTTTTTTAAATTACATTTTTGGTATATGTATCGTGTATACATACATATGCATTGATTAAAAAGCTGTTATTTTGATATTACAAACAGACACTCCAATTTTATTTATTTGTATAGATTAAAGAGATAGCTATATCTAAATATTCTTTTTCGTTTAAAAGATCGTTCTTCAAACATATGCCGTCTTATTACAAAACGTAGACTAACGTTAGTACTAGGTTTAAACCACCTTTAATCCAAGTACCAAACAAAATCCGTATTACAAAACATAGACTAACACTAAACCATGGACCATCTATGGTAACAAAGTTAAACCTCCGAGACCCCTAGTTTAACAGTGGTCTAAATCGCAAACGTCAAAATTCTATTGTGTTGATTGTGAATGTTGTTGTATTTTTGTAGTTATTTGTATAGAGAAAATTTAATATACGGAAGTTATTTAGTTATTGCAAGTTAGCCAATAAAATGGATCATAACATGATTGATGTGATTGATTTGAAGGACATGATGGTAATAGAAACGCACCGGCAGCAATCCAACAGACCTCGTATTCGTGTGAACCCTTTTGTTTAAATATACTTTAATATAAATAATCAATCAATCATATTGAAAACAATCTGTTGATTGTGTGTAACTTGCACTTGAAAACCCATTAGTATATTTGTTATGATTTATAAACTTTACGATTACGCGCGCATAAACTTTGCTTTGTTTCAAGCAGTAATGGCTAAGTCGTAAGTTGATACTAGTACCGACAAAGAAAGATATTAAAGCACAAATAAATTTGATCAAAGTAGCTAGGGTTAAAACTTAAAACAAGTTGTAACTTACAATATATTAAAATAATAAATAGCCCTCAAAAAGTTATTTATTTAACATTACATTTCAAGAAAGTATCAACTCTACGGGAAACGGAACGTTATAATTGAATAATTTCAGATTGAATGGATCTTTTTAATATAGCCTGTGGTTGTTATTTTGGTCCAAGGACTAAATCGCGGTACTAGCTAGTCCACGGTTAGTTTTAGTTTTGTAATAATGTCAGGTTTAAACCATGGTACTAATTTTGATACCGTAACAAACCTAGACTATGAAGTCCTGGTTTAAACCTAGTACTTTCTGGATTTTTTGTAATAAGACCGATGGAGTTTTATTTTCCGTGTATTAAAACAACGAAAAATTTTGGTTACTGATAAAAGGGAAAATATCGATTCGGTATAAAATTATTTTATAAATTTTTTGTTTATGCGAAACACACTATGAAGTCAAAATCACATTGGTTGGGATTCTTCCATTAACCTGTGATTTTAAATAATCTAAAATAGAATGACTTGAATAGAATCACCGAGCTTCAAATACCTAATCTTTGAGAACGAAATTCTGTGATAGCGCTTTTAGCTATTACATACCAATTCGAAATTAAGTAGCAAATTTCAAGAGTTGTTTTAGACGTATTTGACTATTAGTAAATCGATTCTTGGCTGCACGCCAACTATTGGATACAGACACTTTATTTGAGTAACAATTGTTTTTTTTCAAATGGAAGTAATTAGTTGGATTTTAAGCGGTACTACTCTGGCATGAAAAAACCATTAAGTGACGGTAATAAAAAGTTCTTGAGATTCTTTTTAACTAGTTAATACGTAGGTATTTTATTTTGTCCCTTTATAATAGATACTGCTACTGTTGTAAAATCAACAGTTCCACAGTTCGTACAAGAGAGTTCAACCGTATTGGTGCACTAGTGGCGAAAACAACAGGTGATTGATTAACGCACCCTTGATACGAAGCCGATGTTTCTTTAACTTGACTTATTCTTCTATTTGTACAAATTAATAAAATTGAGATGTGTATTTGTAATATCAAATTAACAGCTTTTTACTACATACATATGAAAGTAAATTTGGTACTAACTTCAAAAAGCAATTTTGAAAGTTATGTGTCTGTCTGTTTCTTCCGGGTAATTTCTGGAATGGCTAGACTGATTTTGACGGGACTTTCACTGTCAAATAGCTGATGATTAAAGAAGTAACTTAGATAACATTTTTAATCTGGCTTTGCCCCGTGTCGTTTCCCGCGGTAACTGCTGTGCCGCTATTTTCAACTTTTTAAGGACGTTTAAAAATTTGCGCAACTGCACACACTGGTTTTAAAACTGTTAAGTATAGGTATTATCGTTATTTCATTTTAAAATTTAGCCGCCTGACACCGTTTTATCTTTATGGTTCTATCTGTAAGTTTATCAAACATAAATCTATCTACATATACTATCGACAGTCGTGTTCTATATTCCGTGTTAAAAAAAACCGTGCAATGTTTTTGGAAAAAAAAAATACTTTATATCTTACTAGAAACCAGGTTGAACTAAATTTTAATCAGTATAGAAAACTAAAACCATATATAACTGTGATAAATTATTAATATTTTAATTTTATTTTGTTATCCTGTCTTATATCATATTCAAATCATATGTCATCTCACATTCAATATTTTTGACCCCTGCCTGGAACTGATGTGTATGATAATAACTAAAATATGTAAAGTCAAGCATAATGTGATCCTACGACGTTGGGCGGATATCAAATAAGGGCCAATTTTACTGAATCTTAAAAATGCTATGTCGGTTTAACAGTGAGTTTGGATAATCTTCAATGCAAAAATATAGTTTTTATAATGGTAGTTTTTTTTGGGTAGTAATTTTGGTAAAATGACAAAATTGAAATTTCTAACTTTTACCCCAATTGCTGACTGTTTTTCCTTTTTCTTTAGTCAATGTTCTGATTGTAATGTTAAGAGAAACATGGTATCTATGAATTCGAATACTATGCTCTGATTGTCTAATCCATACTATCATCCTTCCTGATGAAATTATTCCTGTATCTATAAGATCCTAAACTCTTAGATTTGCCATCACCATAATCCCTGGATTCCTTTTCGATGGTGACACACACCTTTGCCGTGCCAAGTTGAAAAATTTGGAGATCTACAAATATAGTACCTTATCCTGGACTTCTCGGCTATAAGAGCTGAGTTGCAAAATGTTTTGCTCTGCAGGGTTTTTGCCAGACTACGCAATTTTCTTCTGATATCTACCAAGATTGCTCTTACACAATCCCTTCTTTTCCCCATTCTTAATTTTTTGATACCAGTTATCTTGATCCCACTGAAGACAAATTGAATAAGCTGGAAAGACTCCAATATTTTTTTAAGATTTGTATTACGCAAATATGATAATATCTCCGATTATTGTAAACAGCCTAATGCTTGTCAGCACATACTACTAAATTCTTAGACCATTCTTTCTCTGTCCAAGCAGTTCGGTTTTAGAACGAAATCAGGCGTGTACAAAAGTCGACTGTTTTTGAGAGAATGGTAAAGGAACAATACCTGGGAGATGCCAATGTCCCATAGTTAACTTTTGGTATACTCGGTTAGATCAAGATGTTCTCCTTTTGTAGGCATAGAATTTCTATAAGTAAATTTCACTTATTTATTTGTATGTATTTATTTGATCTATCCGCTTTGTAATACACTATACCTTTCCATCACTTGCTCTTGTTTCAATCCCATGGTTGCCTCTAAGAGGTTGCTTCCAAGCGATGAGGTCGGAACTTGTACTTTTTAGTTTGAAGTCAACCTTGTAATTAATCCGGTGTATAGTAAAAAAATATATATTGCTAGCTGCCCCGGCAAACGTTATTTTGCCATAAAAATATTTAAGGACGGGTCACCCTTACCATTTAGGGGGATGAAAAATAGATGTTGGCCGATTCTCATAGATACCGGATAAGCACAAAAAATTTCATCAAAATCGGTCAAGCCGTTTCGGAGGAGTATGGCAACGAAAACTGTGACACGAGAATTTTATATATTAGAAGATAATTATAATACGTTTTTTTTAGTTATTTGATGTCATAACGATCTCAACTGCAAGGTTAGAGATATGTATTTGTTTTTAATAGTTGGTTAGCTATTAAAAACAAATACATATTTCTAACCTTGCATTTGTGATTGAACCGGACGTTTGTCCAAAAATTAAGAAATACTAAAAGTGAATATTTCCAAATTAATTAAATAAAGTATAAAAACCACAAATAAAACGAGAATCAGTTGACAGACTCGTGATCTCAGATCTTCTGTGGAGTCCTAACCATCTGGGTCGAGTACCTAATCCTCATTCAGCCGCTGTCAGCCATTGGTATTCATATTAATTTAACCGTTACTGTCATTATTCCTACTCTGTGCTGGATAGGTTTTTAAGTGAACAGCGGAAGCCTCATAATTATAATCTTAATAATTACGAAGAGTCGTTTTTATTTCACGCTCATTAAATCATATAATTAAGTAGTGCCAACGCCAAGAGCTATAAATATTATAATAGATTATTTAAAAAGTTAATTGATTTGATAATTTTAAATGACTTAGTGCTTTTAATCAATAAAATAAGAAGTATATTAGTTATCTATTATTCTATAATATTTCAAATGATTAGATATTCTTAACTGCTTCGCATATTATAGGTATACACGTGTATTACTGACCACAAACTAACAATGACTATATACGAATTCGGTCATAGCTTGCTGTGACGAATCAAGGTAATCTAAACAATAATTTTACAGACTGCCATTAACACTTGTATTAGCAGTAAATTTATAGTAACAATCGATGTTGAAGACTAAATAATAGGGTATAGTTAAATATTAAAATAAATCTAGAATTCTACAATCGAAATAAAAAAATATAAAAGAACCGTTCAAGACTTTAAGAAAAAAATTAGAGTCTTTTAATCCGCGTAAAATTCAGAAGCAAGAATGGATACGGATACACGTAAAAGTTCATTCCTTTTCAAACTAGAATATATATTCAGTGTAACGAGAGACTTTACAAACACACGTGAATCAGACATAAAGAACACCTAGACTCAGAACAGCAATTTGTGGATTACAGAAAACGTTGTTCTATGCAGGATTTGAACCCACATCACTTGGTTCAGTAGAAAGGGGAGAGGCGGCTGCATAAATCATTAGGCCAACCGTACATTCAAACCATATCCGTACTACATGAACTCCTACGTAATTTGAGTAACACTTAAACGAATTCCGTGAGGCAAGTTCATTAATACTTATCTACTTCGCTGTACCTATATTATAATGACTGAGATAAATATTTCTAGAGATATAATCAACGTTACAATATAAATACTCACTCAATGTCATCCACGATGCATTTCTTGAAGCCCGTCACTTTACCATTGTAGAATGTAAATGATATGCCAGTTAAAGGAATGGACAACTTATCTATGTAGAAAGGATCCAAAGGAGGAATATCGAATTCTGGTATACCCTTGACGAATTCAGGGATAGCGTCTTGTGTTGCCTTTACTAAACATGCTCTAGATGTATCGTTGCATGGGTGAATGTAATCGGCTGAAAGAAGAAAGGTTAAGTTAAAAACACACGTACACACACAAAATGGTTAGGTATACTGGCTTTTGGCTAATAAGAATTTAAATTTGACCTGATTCATTTTCCACTTAGTAAATTCTTCTTTTATCTACCTTTTCTTTTAAAATGCTACCCATTTTGCCAGAACTAAAATGGATCAGGATTAGGGAATACATTTTTGGTAGTTTACAAATTGTGAATGTTTACTAAATTCCAGTCTACTTATTCATAACAAATGTGTGAATGAAATTTAAGAGCTCTATTAAAATAATTTATAATCACAAGGCACATAACATATTTTTGATTCCATTTTTCCATACATGCTATAGTGAGATGCCAAACACGATAACCGAACATTGTTTTAAGGAAAACATTATGTACAAGTACCATCTACAATTCAAGAACAACTCATGCATATTATTAATATTAAATAACTTGTTGTAAAACTTGTAGTATAAAAATACAACAAGTTATACTACATTTAATACTACATTTTGTACGCGTATAAATCGGATATTGCGATAAAAAGTAGCATTATGTCCTTCTCCAGGGTCCAACCCATCTCTTTACCAAAATTCATTCAAAACGATTAAGCGGTTTAGCCGTGACAAAGAGATAGACGGAGTTGTTTTTGAATTTATAATATTAGTATGGATTATTCTGGTTAGGTTGGAGTCTATAATTGTTGGTAATGGCAATGCAGCCACTAAGCCATACCACTAACTAAACTCAAGCACATACATAACTAGATAAATCTCATCGAATAAGATCTATCTAAGCGGCCTTATTGCTCTTGCCAATAAGGCCGCCCTTTGTACATTATATTATATATTGTTACATCTTATGTACTCACTTGTGGTGTACAAATAAAGAGTTTTCTATCTATCTATCTATCTAAGATCAAATACCTCGTATTTATATCTATACTAATATGTAAAGCTGAAGAGTTTGTTTGTTTGAACGCGCTAATCTCAGGAACCACTGGTCCGATTTGAAAAATTGTTTCAGTTTTGGATAGTACATTTATCGAGAAAGGTTATAGGCTCTATATCATCACGCAAAGACCTACAGGAGTGGAGCACCAATGGAGAATATTTCAAAAACGGGGTAAAATTATCACTGCTAGTTGTGTATAATTATCGACCTCTATGCAATACAAGAATCCTAAGTTGCCTTGAGAGTAAGTTAGAGATGGCCAATTAGGTACACCTTTGCAAATGTTCGCTAGTAGCCATCAATCAATCAATAATTATATGTCTCTTCGGCGATGGTGTGTGCAACAAATCCTGTTTTACTGCAGGAAATACCTCCGCTAATCATTATTTATAATTACTCCCTACGTTATTGTAAGGAAGAAAATCTTTAATTAAAAATAAGGTTAGTTAAATTGTTCCTAGCATTTAAATGACACATTTATATAAAATAGAATTATTCACCCAAACCAATCGGTTCAATTTATACTTACATACATAAGGAATTAATAGCCTACAACACGTACACACACATAGTACATTATATTTCATTTATTTTCGTTATTTAGTGTTGTACTAACTTTTAAACTTTCGCGTTCCATGATATTAACAAATAAATATTTTTACGGGAATTAACGCGATCACTTATTTAAAAAGGTATCACATACCTCTGATTTGCCTGACGTTTCGACCAGGTTGCACTGGCCGTGGTCACAGGCTGACTGGGTATGTGATACCTTTTTAAATAAGTGATCGCGTTAATTCCCGTAAAAATATTTATTTGTTAATTTAGTGTTGTGTTGGGTTTTACTATATAATTATTCCTTTAACTTTATTATATAGTAGCAGACCCACGCAACCATGTTTGCGTCTCCTATTGCCCGGAGCGTGATAATTTTCCGCCATTTTTAAAACATTATTTATTGATGCTCCGCTCCTATTGGCCTTAGCGTAATGATATATAGCCTATAGCCTTCCTCGATAAATGGGCTATCTTATACTGAAATATTTTTTCAAATCAGACCAGCGGTTCCTGAGAGTCACGCGTTCAAACAAACAAACAAACACTTCAGCTTTATAATATTAGAATAGATATATTAATATTTAATTTCACAAACCATAGAATAAAAAATTATATATAGGTAAGTATTCTATCAATCAATCTGGCTTTTACAGTACAAACTCTGCTTAAGTGTCTGTTTGTTTGAGACTAGATGGCATTTTGTGTCAGGTGTCCAAATATTTATGACTGATTATATTTAACTAGCAGACCCACGCAACCTCGTTTGCGTTTCTTATTGCCCGTCGCGTGATAATTTTCCCCCGCTTTTGAAACATTTTTCATTGGTGCTCCTCTCCTATTGGTCTTAGCGTGATGATATATAGCCTATAGCCTTCCTCGATAAATGGGCTATCTAACACTGAAAGAATTTTTCAATTCGGACCAGTAGTTCCTGAGATTAGCGTGTTCAAACAAACAAACAAACAAACAAACTCTTCAGCTTTATATATTAGTATAGATAAGTAACATTGTAATGAACAAAATAGATACAAAGTTGATTTATTGTTATTAATCGACTTCAAAAAAGGCAGTGGTTAAAAATGCGACTGTATTTTTTCTTTGTTTGGAAAAATATTTTTGTGTAAAATTTGTGATTTTATTTTAGTATAATAAGTTTGACAAAAACAAACAACTGATTAACAAATAAACAATATTTGGTTTCTTACTGTTCATAACAAGTCCTTAACTTTATATTTAGTTACGTCTTCTTTGTTTATGTTATAGTCCTTTTCTTTCATTCATTTAATTCTTTTTTTTCATATGTCGACAGTCTTTCTTTAAAGATTGCATTTTTTTCTAAAGACATACTTGCTTCGCCAGAGATCATGTATCCGATTCTTCTCAGGAACCAATGTTGTGTGATAACCACAGACATTTCATTCTGAGTCTGAGTTGAATACGTCTGTAACATATTTTGTACTGAGAAATCTATAGGTATGTATGGCCAAGATGTTTCAAATCGGCTGGACTCTCTAGCGCTGCGTAGAGATGTGGCCTCGCTTTACAACTTTTATCGCATTTACTATGGGAAGTGCTCCCAGGAATTATTCGAACTGATCGTCCTACGCGCCAGCAGTTTCATCTCCATCATTTAAATTGTCTTTGCGTCAGTTGGTCGAACGCGGCCTCCGTACCTACCCATCCACAATTCGGAGTTAGGCAGAACGGCACTTGTACCTGTCGGTAAGTGTTTCACCACATTTCAAGCCTATCCTGGAGCTCTTCGTTCTCGCCTCGGCGGATGTCGCGAGTCTGATCCGTATAGAACTCGGTAAGGAGTTTAGAGATTAAGGGAGACAGAGGGTAGGATCCGAATATCTTAAAAACGAGTTTCCACACGTGAAATAAGGACAAAGGTCAGGGTGGAATGACAATTGCGTGAGCAGTCAAAAATTTTAAGGCTCTATTTAAGACAAGTGAACGTGCAAAGTGAAATTAAAAGGTGACAAGGTAAGTCACATTGTTTTTTTAAATGTGGGTTTATCTGATAAAGCGTGTAATTATTTTACTTTGCACATACCTATGTTTTTATACAACTTACAGGTTATCATTATGCAATGTGCTTGTATAAATAATACAAGTTGTGTTGTATGTACTTATGATATGTTTCTGAATATAAAAATATACTATATTTTTAATTAAGGTTATGTACATAGGTTTCTACATTATGTAATAAATGTTTTACCCTTAACTAACACATCTCTGCTCGATGAGAACTCATTTTAACTTAAAGATAACATTTTCAAACAATGGTCTTATATAATTCTATATTTATTTATTAGGTACTTAATTTAATTTTGTTTCTTAAATTGAGTAATAAATGATCATCTTCGTCATTCGTTGTCCTCTACTAGACGAAAAAACTAAGTTACATAAACATATGAACTCCTTATCTAAAGTGTAAGACAAAACATATCCAATATCCCATGTGTATTGTTATAATGTTTGCGTATTTGTATGAATTTAAATTAGTAATTATTTAATAAGCTCCCTATTAAAAGAAATCTGCATCCTTTATTTCTTTTTCCAATAAATGTTTACTTGCAAGAGATTGCAAAAGCTTCGCTTATTGCTCAAAATATTTTCATAGTTAACATTTAGAATACTATCAAAGTTATCTCTGTACATATCTAAACCGTAACTTACATAGTAAATAAAACAATTTTACAAAAGAAACTTCGCACGCAAAATATATTACCTATGGCGAAGCCATAGGATTATAGTAGTTTAAATCTGTACGCCGCAACGTGCTACATTAATAGTTTTACTACGTGCCATAGCAACGATATTAGAATAGGAAGTAGAAATAAGATATTGTCAATTTAGCAATTTCAGTAAACAATAGTTACTAGTTACCCCCACCTAAACCTGTCCATAAATCTTGTATATAAACTTTAGTTTAAGTTTAATTAACTGAGTCATAATAAATATATTACAATCAACGTGTCGTCTAATTGTCTCCAAGGGTAAACACGCAATAATTGGTGACCCGACGTGATCTATTGGTTTCTAGTGCTGATATAATACCGGGACGACCGGAACCCTATTAGGTTTTCAGCAGTGAATCTAGAGAACAATAGCATTACGAAATTATCACATCCCAAAAATGGCTCCAACAACAACTCCTTCAAGAGGCGACACTGGGTGCGAATCAGTTGCTGCTATCACGGTCACAGACAAACTACCTCAATTTTGGACAGACTCCCCACGTTTATGGTTCGCCCAGTTTGAAGCAATAATAGCACCACAAAAACAGGGCGAAGATTACAAATATAACATGGTAATATCCAAACTACCAAAAGAGGTCGTCCATCAAGTTAGTGACATTTTAACCAACCCGCCCAGCGAAAATAAGTACTCCACCATCAAGGAACGTCTAATAAACTGCTACGAAGAGAGCGAACACCGACGTTTCCACAGACTACTATCAGAAATGGACCTTGGAGACCAGAAGCCTTCCCAGCTCTTGAGAAAAATGAAGGAAGCTGGATGTGGAAAAATAAACGACGACACTATTCGCCTGCTGTGGCTAAGGCAACTCCCCGCGTCGCTAACAGCGATATTATCAGTTACAAACAATATATCGTTAGAAAACTTGAGCGAGTTAGCCGATAAAATATACGAAAACTTGACCTACAACAAGAAAAATACTCAAGAGACAGCGGTTGACATTAACCTAGTTACAAACATATCGTCACAACTTGAAGCCATGCGAATAGAAATAAATGCATTACGCAGCATACGCGAGAAACAACCTATGCAACGCAGCAAATACCAAACACGACATACGTCACATTCACGGTCAAGGGCGCGCCACAGAAACTCACATAATGGATTATGTTATTTTCATAATCGTTTCAAGCAGGATGCATATAAATGCAATAAGCCTTGTTCATGGAATATAAGTAAAAATAACAGGCTATCGAAAAACTAAATTTAGCACAGAATACGACGGGCCTCTGTGCTATCCACCCAGCAAACCGTCTAACTATAACTGACTCAAACAGTGGTTATAGATTTTTAGTCGACATGGGTGCTAACATTTCGGTCATAAATAGCACAGATAATAAGAGCCAAGCATGCGAATACCAATTATTCGCCGCGAACGGGACCCCTATAAATACATACGGGGAACGCGTTTTAACGCTTAACCTAGGACTGCGCCGAAGCTTTAAATGGACATTTACCATTGCCGACGTTAAGATGCCAATCCTGGGAGCTGATTTTTTGGAGCATTATCAATTATTAGTGGATATACACAGAAAAAAACTGATCGATAAAAAAACAGGTTTGGAAACGCCTGCCGAAATAGTGAGAGCAAAAAATTTGCATCCGTTCGATCGTTAAACGCTCCTCTCCAGGAACCAATAAAGGGATTATTAGAGAAATATGAAGATATTAAAAAGCCTAGATCAATGAATCTACATACAAAGCACCGAGTACAGCATCAAATAATAACAAAGGGTTTCCCAGTATTTACTCGAGCGCGTCCATTACCTCCTGACAAATACAGGATGGCAAAACAAGAAAAATAAGTTTAAGGAACATTATGAACACTTAGAGGAGGTGTTTAAGCGCCTACATAAAAACGGCATAACAATAAATATAAACAAATGCGAATTCGCCAAGTCGGAGATTGATTTCCTCGGTTATCATACAACGAGCCAAGGGTTGACTCCTACTATGGAAAAGATTCAAGCTATAAACAATTACCCTAAACCACAAACGATAAATGAGTTACGACGTTTTTTGGGTATGATTAATTTCTACAGAAGCAGTATTCCACATGCAGCAAAGCATCAAACACCGTTAAATAAATATTTAATTAATTGTAAGAAAAATGATAAAACGGTTATCCAGTGGAATACTGAATCAAACCACGAGTTTGAACGCTGCAAGCAGATAAGCAAACAGAAACAAGGACACGTTCTGGTAGAGTCTCCCACCAGACGGTTAGATTCCAATTATAATGATATTTTTTTCTCTTCAGAGGGGGAATATCTATGGCGAAGCCATAGGATTATAGTAGTTTAAATCTGTACGCCGCAACATGCTACATTAATAGTTTTACTACGTTCCGTAGCAACGATATTAGAATAGGAAGTAGAAATAAGATATTGTCAATTTAGCAATTTCAGTAAACAATAGTTACTAGTTACCCCCACCTAAACCTGTCCATAAATCTTGTATATAAACTTTAGTTTAAGTTTAATTAACTGAGTCATAATAAATATATTACAATCAACGTATATTACCTATTGTTATTTTGAAGTACATTAAAACCATTTGCTTAGAATATGGATACATATTATTTTTATTCATTTATGTACATGTTACATGACCTTAACTATCATAACAAGTTGACCTAATATGATAGAGAGGTTAACTTAAATGTGCTTCTATTATTACATTGCTTTCCAAGTGCACAAAGAAACATATACAGTTACGAAATAATACAAATTTTTTAAAAAAGAATTCAAGAACTGGACCAAATTGAAATGGGACCACACGGGAAGCACCAGCTTTCGAATAAAAAAATATAATCAAAATTGGTTCACCCAGTCAAAAGTTATGATGTAACGAACATAAAACAAAATACAGTCGAATTGATAACCTCCACCTTTTTTAAAGTCAGTTAATAAAAACTCGAGAAATATAACAGTCCATGTTTAAATAAAATATAAAACAAAATATTACAAATATTTGTATTTAAAAGACACTTTGCAAGCACACTCAATAGACACGAAAAAAATCTATTTCAAAACAAGAAAAACTCAAAAAAAACTATAACCCGATTGCGTAGACACTTTTGATAAGTCTTATGTATAGGTATTCTATGGCACCTGGGTCGTTATTATGAATCTACTGAGACCTCATTCATTAAAATCGTTTCAGTAGATTAAGCAGGGTGAAACGTGGACACTTTTTTGTGTCTTGTGGTTGAAACAAGCTATAGATGAATATTTGATTTCTATAGAACCAGTATGAAAATCATCCACTCCCTGCACATTTTTTGTATCCAGTTGCTTCCACTTATGACATACTCATGACGATCAAAATCTTGTTTGGTGTCGGTGAATGGAAACTGAAAGTTGCCACTTGAAGACAAAAGCAACAATAACAATCTATACAACTAAAAAAAATTGGAGTGTCTGTTTGTAATATTAAAATAACCGCTTTTTACTAAATGCATATGTATGTACATATACAAAAACTGTAGTTAAAAAAATTTTTGTCTGTCTGTCTGTCTGTCTGTTTGTTCCGGGTAATCTCTGGAACTTCACGGGATTTTGACGGGACTTTCACTGGCAGGTAGCTGATGATCCGGGGAGTAACTTAGGCTACTTTTTTAGACTAACTTTGTCGCGCGGCGTTACTCGCCGTACAACAATAACCGCGGGTAACACCGCGGGATTAAGCTAGTTTCCAATATAATAACAAACAACTCTAGTGCCCAATATATTCCTCTTTATTTTGGCTTTGCCGTAGTTGGGTAATAAGATGTTATTATCTATGTTAGAATACATATCAAGGCTTCAGCACAAATTAAATCTGTCCAACCCTGTTTTTTTTTTGTTTATGCTTGGGCCTGCCAAAATGACTCTACTCTGCATAATGAAAAGTATAATCCAAAAGCAATAGCAGAATCAAAAAGTGGTGGTCACAATACAATAATGCAGCATGGTGACCCACACTAAGGCGGCCTAGTGCAACTTCTGTATTGTTTACATTACATGGTACGATTTAGTACGATTAGACTACAGTAGTTATAGCATATAGTAAAGCAAATTTTAAATTTATAATATTAGTATTGATTATATTTATAAACTAGCTGAACCCCGCGGTGTTACCCGCGGTTATTGTTGTACCGCGAGTAACGCCGCGGGACAAAGTTAGTCTAAAAAAAGTAGCCTAAGTTACTCCCCGGATCATCAGCTACCTGCCAGTGAAAGTCCCGTCAAAATCCGTCCAGCCGTTCCAGAGATTACCCGGACAAACAGACAGACAGACAAAAAATTTTTTAACTAAATTTTTCGTATATGTACCGTGTATACATACATATGCATTTAGTAAAAAGCGGTTATTTTAATATTACAAACAGACACTCCAATTTTATTTATTTGTATAGATACGCACGACTATGAGATGTCGAAAAACTAGATTAGCTGTTATGAGTAACTTGAACTTGACAGACAATGTTAGTAAAGGCCGCAGTCAAGGCTCGAGGTTATTATTGAATTTATTCATAGAGTCAGTAATTTATGGCTGATATGTTAGTTTAAAAAAACATAAAAATTTTGTAATATATTCCAAAGGAAGTCTTTTAAAAATAAATCCAACTAATTAAAAATAAAATAAAATAAAAAAATGTTCACACAACAATAATTGCATAATGCATCACACTTGCAAATGTACAAGGTTAAATAATGTTCATAACTTACTAATTCCATAAGTATTCTTATTTATGGATAAATGAGCAATTACAGCTAAAAATGCTTTTCTTTGTGTTCAGTATCATTGTAAACTAATTGTTATACGTTTTTTGACAGGAAGTTTAGAAATTTTTGTAAATCTAATAATGATTGTTATGAATTTATTTAAAGAAAAAAATTATGTACTATTTCAAAGGGTACATTGATATTTTCATTGAATTGATTTGTCATACTTAAGTCGTATAGTCAGTGAAATGCATCAACTCACTATGAAAAATCATTTGGGTTACGTGGAACTGCTATCAATATTCACTCATTTTACATATTTAACACGGCACGGCTTAATAGACAGGGTTATTTTCAAATTTCTATTATTAGTATGAGAGGAAATCCTCCTATAAAAATACTTTTGGCCTAACATATTTAGAATTTTTAGAAGTTGACCTTATTTTTTACCCGACTACGGCAAAGCTAAAGGAGGATTATAATTTTGACAGGCTATGTATGTATGTATCTATGTTCATTTGTTCCCTCGTAGCTCCTTAACTACTCGTTAGAACGACAAATGAGGTGTCGTTAGAAGTGTGATAATTGTCTTCTGGTTATAGGCTATATGACGTGTCATTGAATCTAATGTGGCGCCCTCTAGCCGACATAAAGTGCTTTATTAAAAAATAAATTTTAGAGAAATATGTCGTGTTTGGTATCATACGAAAGGGCGTTAATTGTACATTCTAAAAATATATAGATTATTAGCATTTTCTAGTGACTTTGTCCGTATATATTCGATAATTGTGATATTTCTATGGTACCTATTTAAGTTATATTTTGCAAAGAAATTAATATTATAGAGGCACCAAAACATTTTAAATAAAAAAAAAAAACTTGTTTCATGCTTTTTCAGCGCAATTTTTTGTCGTAGTTGGATTTTAGTTTTTACTTTTTTTATTGATAACTTCAATGTCAAACCAAGTTTAGGAAAAAAATGTCTACCAATTTTTACATATATTGTTTTTTTCTAAGTTCAACATTTCATTTAAATTAAATCGATTATGGTTGACCTTTTTATTCTTCCTTATAATATTATATTGTAGTCGAGGTTAGTATATACAAGATTAGATGCAATATGACTATCAAGGTTAATTGTTACGAATATTAAACTATTTTATCGCTACTATTTTAATTGTAATGTTGCTACAATAATGTTTACTTTAAAAATGTGTCCAATTTTGTTTAAAACCTTCTTCTTTTGATATTCTCTAACAATAAACACTTTAAGAAAGAAATATGCAGCTGCCGCGAGATGAAAATATTCTCTAGATGTAAATTTTACTCTTAATTGTTTTCAATCTCATTTTTTTTCAACTACAAAGAATTAAAATTAAAATTTAAGTTCTAAAATTAAAAGTGCAAGTTATTTAGTTTTGATTTACAATAAAATATCGCCAACGAATTATTACAATTTAACCTCATTTTAGAAATTATAACAATAAATATTCACAAACATTTTCAAATGTCAAATTTAAGTGGTATGCTAATAGGACAATTAAAAATTTAAAACTTACGTGCCAGTTTGGCTTGTCCATTTTGGCAAAAAACTATTACGACGCATAATAAAACACCACTAACTGAAACTTCTTTATGCATGTTTAACAATAAAAGGTATCTATACAACTGAAATGGCGCCGTCGAGTATCTGCTATATATCGACTAAACGCAAAGATTAATTACGAAGCCTTCAATAGCATTGTAGCGTATAACTGATATTAGGACAAATCTTAATAACAAATTAATGATTCCTACATCAAAAACAAGTAACACATACCATAAAAAATGCATTTTGTTCAGGTAATATTCTTCTACGTAATTCTTCTTTTTTGTGAAGTTATTTTATATTGTGCTGCTATTTATTGGTGACCTAAATTATACGCTTGTATTTTTTCTTTGATAAAAAAAGTCTAGTGATATGGTAAGTGGAAGGCATGCAGGGCAAAATTCATAGCATGGGTTGAATGTAAAGTACATATGAATCTCTTCATGGTCGTTCTGAGCTTGAAACTTAGCTTCTTGATGTTATAAAAGTTACAAAAGCGACTCATATACTATTTAACGTGCATGAAGTCCATAGTTCAAAATCCAAGTCGTACCTTATACTTCAATCATTGTGCTAACCCACAAATAAGAAAACCTTACCTTACAAATTCATAATAATGACCTGATTTTTGGTTTTAATAGTCTTGTGATTGGTGTGTTGATTATTTCAAGGAAGCGGTTAAAGGATTCCTTTCATGTATAAATAGTTTAAATGTTTTGTTACGTGTGGAGAACAAACAGTCAATTCACAGTCAGCTGCTAACTAAACAAAACTATTTGCTATTCTCTCAAGGCTCTTAAACAAAGACAAATATACAAAAAATATAAGTCTAATATTGAGCTAAAGCATTTTATATTTGTCTCGATAAGCAAAAAAAAATCTTAATCAAAGGGATTTAATCCTTGCTAGTAAAGAGTCCGGCTCTGCTTTCTTGTAGGTTTAAAAAAGAAGATTTTTTATGTCAATGGTTAATATGTGACGTCATCGTCGTGTCGTCAAGAAAGGAAAAAAATACAATTATCTTTTACGCTTTTCTTTGAAAGACGTGAAGAGACTGCAACTAATGTTTTTAAGTTTATTATTCTGTAAAGGTACATTAAAAATAGTTGAATTAGCAGCTGTATAAAGCATTTGTTAAGCACCTGTCTAATCGTAAAACCTCGATCCAAATCTGAAAATTGTGAAATTACATTATCGGTATTTAGTCATATTTAAATTTGAAAGTATAAAATAAATGTTTTTGATACTAACCTTAATCATAACACAAACGTTTTAATAAAACTTTCTTATAACATTCTTTATAAGGCGCTATTCAGTGCGACGCGGATGACTGTCCGCGCAGCACTGAACGACGAATTCATCCGCGACGGATGCAAGACCGAAGGCGCTATTCAGTGCGACGCGGATGACTGTCCGCGCAGCACTGAACGACGAATTCATCCGCGATGGATGCAAGAACTAAGGCACTATTCAGTGCGACGCGGACCGTCCGTGCAGCACTGAACGCGTTGTATAGGCTTCATACACTGTACTATCCGTCGCGGACGATCCGCGCGGATAATCCACGTGGCACTGAATTAGCGCCTAATCCGCGCTCGAACGGTCGCACTGTATAGCGCCTTATTGCTGAAGAGCTCACAGAGTTAGTCCGCATCAATATCTACTAAAATACAAGAAATTAAAATCAAAGACCTCATTTTAACATTTAGATTAAAGTGGCCTTTGAACAATCAAACACGACCATAGCAGCGCTGCAGCAAAATTCATACAACAAGGCCAGCGTATTTCGCTGCTGAGAAAGTGAGACCCATTGCACCAAAACTACGTACACACGTACCGTGTAGGATCTTTCATGATGACTTTTATGACACAAACTTTTTTAATAAAACAATGCAATAACAAATATATTCTTGTTAGAATAACAATGCTTTCATCAAAAACATTTTTCTCAATCATTTTATCCATTATTACATAATTCTGTTTACGGTTACGTTACCTAACAACAAGGTAACCTGTGTAATTTTGTCCTGGGTAGAAGAAAATTGTCTTTTGTTATTTGTTCTATAATCGTCAATAGAACTAAACAACTCAGAGACGATCACCTTGAAATATTGACCAGTTCTCGTGTGGCCAACGTGTCTAATAAGGACTATAAACCTTCATAGTATGCTCTAGTAAATAGCGACGAAATGCCGCATCTCATATTAATTTTTTAACTTATATCGAAATAACCACCAGATAGATTTGCCTCATATTAGTTAGTATGCAGTCATAACCACTTCAAATGGTGGTCATTTTAGAACTGTGAAAATGGAAAACTTTGTTGGATCATTCCTTTATCACCCTTTATGGATATGTGTGTGTGCGTTGTTGATTAGAAAATCTTAAATGTGTGAAGATCAGCTTCTTCCTTCTGTATCACCCTTTGGAGATAAGCAGAGTGTCGCTTATTTTGATTCCATATCCTACTAATATTATAAATGCGAAAGTTTGTAAGGATGGATGGATGTTTGGATGTTTGTTACTCTTTCACGCAAAAACTACTGAACGGATGTGGATGAAACTTTACAGTAATATAGCTTATACATCAGAATAACACATAGGCTACTATTTGCCGCGATAACCGACATATACGCGGGCGGAGCCGCGGGCAACAACTAGTACTACATATGTACTCGAAGTACTAAGGACTGCTAAGAATAAGCAGTTGTCTATCACAGCGCAGGCTTTGGCGCTATTACTTGCCGAGCATTAAAAACACGGTGCGGTATAATGTTAGTATTTCATATCGTCATATTGCTGATACATGTTAACTAACTTGTTTAAACTATCCTGATTTAAACCCTGTCAGGCATGCATAACATAAATGTAATTAAATGCAATAACATTGACATTAAGAATAAAGGAGTTGACTCCGCTCCAGCTCAATCCTAGTGTAAAGTATGTCCGTTGTATTTCAGCGAGGTAATTCTGCCAGTACCATAGGCATATTTTGTGCCGGGAGTGATACTATTTATATGTATTCATAACTAAATACGTAATATGTTTATTTTAAATAAACCGTGCCTTTACTCATAATAAAAAAAATCATTTTGTATGAATTTGAAATAAAATTAAATAAATTGTCGTTCATAATTAAAATTCGTTTCGAGAAACACTATATTTTAAGTGTTACTTTATCTAAAGAGTTTTCTCAATGTTTCTGCAATTAAATAACAGTTAGGTACTTTATTAGGAAGAAGCCGTTTAGTCGATATGAAGACAATTCAAATTAAACTGCATAGTGTCAAATTTATCATGATACAACCAAGTAAATTTACATTTAGAAATATTGAATTTCCCGGCTACATGTAATTGGTGCTATAAGTAACAAGTCCTGATTTTATCCGATTGGTGACGAAGTAAGAAAACGCGATGTCACCAACCCAATTCATCCCGTGGGAGTCGTAAGAGGTGACTAAAGGAGCAAAGTTTGCAGGACCACATCAATACAAAGAGAAGGAAAACTTGAAACCAATTTGTCTGAACAGCGTGATTTAGTCAGCCAAAACCTCCTTGTTAGGGAGAGGCCTATGTTCAGCAGTGAACTCTTAAAGGCTCTTGATGAAGATGACGATAACTCTGTTCTACTTGGGCTACTGTGTATATTCATTATAAGCGATATCCTTTGCTACCTACCAAGCACTTGATTTCATGACAGTAGAAGAAAAACCAATATATCATGCTCTGTTATCTACCCGGTCTAAACCTAAATGATGATGATGTTCTCCTAGCTGATTACGACTACGACGGCCAGTTTCAACGGAGACCAGTCAACTGTGTATGATATGTTATAGTGCACAAGTGTGTGCGTCAAACAAAGGTGCACTCTCTGTTCCCTCACTGTCCTATCCGATGGCATAGTTAACCGACACGATCGGGGAGAGATCAGGCGCAAGACCAACAACTTTACATGCTCTCCGAGGCACGGGGGTTCAGACCTCAACTCCGAGGTGATATTAAGTATTTCTATAAGAAGAAAAACTCAATAACACTTTAGACCCGACCCGGGATTTGAACCCGAGACCTTAATCTTCTTGATCGGCAATAGTGTATGTCAACCGCTAGACCAAAGAACATAAATAAGTAAGGAAATGATTCATTAGTCGTTAGAGAACAAATTTTAGAACACTAGTTAAACTTGCAGTTTAAAAAAAATTGTCATACATGGGAACAAATTTGGACTAAGTAGACAAAACAGTCTTTTTTTTCTGTGGTGATAACGGACTCATGGTAAAAAGAATTCATGCTCAGAATTTGTTATTTTTAGTTCAATAATGAAGTTATTACGAACGAAGTATGTATTTAACGAAGTATTTATTTTTTAGCACTCGTTTTTAGGACTTGGCTGATTTTTTCTTTATTCATCTCGATCAGAAATCATTTTCTATTTTTTTATGTTTTAGCAAAACGTAAGCGATCTCTTAGCAATTGATTTTTTGCATTTTGTTTGCATGTGATTTTAATTCAATGTGCACCACAGTAAAGGTTATCATTCAGATTTTAATAAACACAACAACAATTTTTTAGCACAAGCTTTTAGGACTTAGGTGATTTTTTCTTAATTCATCTCGATCAGACATAATTTTCTGTTTTTTTTTATGTTGTTATAATAATTAAATGATTTCCTAACGATTCATTTTTTGCATATGAATTTAATTCAATGTACAGCACAGAAAACCGGTTATCATTCAGATTGTAATTAACTTTGCTTTTGACTGATAGCAACATACCAAACCGGTGCGTGGTGATTCGCTCTGCTCATATTGCAACATGTGAACAAAACTGTTATAAAATAACAAAAAAAAAGACGCTAAATTATAAAAACGACAAAAAATATTATAGTTACCCATGCATGAATGAACTTGTATGGGTCACTCACAGGCCATGAATCCTTTTATACAGTTCCCTGAGAAGTGATTCTAATTATTTTTTAAATTTTTTTTTGTGAAATGATATTTTAATTAACTTTATTCATAACTTATATTAAGTGAGTGAGTAATGTCCTCAAAAAATGTTCCAATTTTCGAAACTGCCTTTAATTTAATAGCCACACAACCGCATCCGGTTGTGTGGCTATTCAATTAAAGGCAACACAGTGCTTTCCTTTAAAAGGAAGTTTTAGCCTACTGTATTACGTTGGCCGTACTAGTTGGTATGGAGTTTGTGTCAAGTGTTCCTTCTTCTTGCAATGCTGTGCTACCGGGGTAATTTGCTCCCCCATTCGGCCCTTACTACATCCAGGGGATGAATACTAGTGGTGACACTTCATATCCTCAATCTTAGTATCTCACGGATTTTTATTATATACTTATTCTCAAGAATCAAGCACAAATCACTACAGTCCGAGATCTGTACAATATTTAACGAACAGTGACTCTTGCTTCAACAGAATAAAATCTAATTCAGATCGCACAGCACTGAACATCGTTAAGTATCTGTTTCCTTAGAAGTTCTTTGTCATTAAATACCTTTTGACGACATTTGGGCATTATTTTTTAACCTTTCGATGACTTTCGGAAGTGTAAAAAACGTTAGTTATATATATATATTTATATATATATATATATATATATATATATATATATATATATATATATATATATATATATATATTGTCCTCTACTCGGCAATTGTTGATCAGGCCGAGATACGCTATAATTGTTGATCCACCTTTTTGGCACTATTTCTAAGATAGTATCCAGTGTATCGTCTTATACACGCAATATAAGTATTATACGCCTAGCGTCGCTGTGCTAAAGTGTACGGCAAATACTCTAGCTCGTAATCGATTTACACGGCAATTGTAGCTCTGATAACGGTCAACTTTATGATACTTGATGATGCTTTGTTGATCAATATACACAACGTTTTGATCAACATATGCCGCGTAAACTAGCATTTTAAAACGCGGGGCCGGAGCAGCAACCTCGGTAGAAAGGAACCGGTATATTATTGTTATAATAATGCTCCTAAAAATAATGTGCGATAGCTCATTCGATTCGTAATGAGTGTCATGACGTCTAGAAAAATGTTTTTAAGGATTTATTAGCGCATAAAAAATTGCGATTGTTATTAACAAAATAAGAAAAGGAAAAAAAGGTATTTAGTTTTTCGTTAAAAACTTCTAAATTACTAATATTTAAGGAATTGTTGAAACTAGATCCTGAAAAACAAGGAAATTTCCAATGAACAAGTCCTAACTCTTGAAACTATATCACCAATTTTGAAAATTATTTTTGTGTTCGAACCTACAAAAAATTAGCATACTCATTTTTTGTAGGCACGTATATTAGTGTTAGTGTATTTTCTATAGTTACACCGATACTTTCATTCATCATCATTCTGGTAGTCATCATTTCATGATCATGAGCTGATGATGTAAGGTACAGCTCCGGTTCCGGTCCTAACGGTTAGGAGTTGGAGGATAATAATAATAATAATATTTATTGTAGCAAAGTATGTATACAATTCAAGTGCAAGCCCTGATTCCCAAACTAGCGTGAGCTGTATGTCGGGAAAATCTTTAAATATTCTATGTATGTATGTTACCTTTAGTCGTATTCTTTCAAATTATTTAGATAAGCTGATGATGAATGGTATAACTCCTCAACGGTTAGGAGATGGAAGATAATCCTTCGATTTCATATGCATCTATAGACCTTTAGTTGTGTAGTTTCAAGTTATTTAGGTGAACTGATGGTAAAAGGTTAAACTCTTCAACAGTTAGGAATTAGAAGATTATTTTAATATTACACGTACGTATAGACCCTAACTTGTATTCTTTTGGAGTATGAGGCTGATTCTTTAAATACTTACCATATATAGAAATAGGAATTTTGGAATTTCTACTCCTAAGAGGGTGAAATAGGGTCTGAAAGTTTGTACGATAGTCCGTCATTTTTAAGTTAGAAACATAAATATTTATCTTAGAGCTACTGATAAAAAATTATTAGATACGTATTTAAGCGTATTCTGCCCCAAATGGGGTGAAATAGGGGTTGAAATTTGTATGGAAGTCCGTCATTTTAAGTTGGGAACATGAAACTTTATCTTTAGGCTACTGATTAAAAATAAGTTAAAACGTATTTAAGAGTTTCCGGAGATTCTACCCCTAAGGGATTATAGTACATCACACTTCGTATATAGGTTAGTCTCGAAGTAGACTTTTGATTACAAATAAATAAATACTGATATCACAGCATTTATGGGAATAAAAAGATCGAAAGTTTGTGTGAAAGTAATTTTTTTAAGGTATACAAATGAAACTTTATTTACTAGACCAACGAAACAGTTAAAAAAAACGTTTTCAAGTAGGTAGTTTTAAGAGGTTTTACAACGCGGAAGTGCTTCCATGTTTAAAAAAAATCTCAACCAGAATGAATATTAAAATTCTGCTCTGACTACTTGGTGTATACCACGCCGTTTTAAAATATTAGTTCACGTGGCATATGTTAATCAAACGTTGTGTATATTGATCAACAAAGTATCATCAAGTATGAAAAAAGTGATCAACAAAGTATCATATATGAAAAAGATAACGGTTATTAGAGCTGCAATTGCCGAGTCAATCGAGATAGAGATTTTGCCGTAAACTTAAGCACATCGTTGCAAACCGTATAATACTATATTACGCCTATAAGACTATACACTGGACACTTCCTTAGAAATAGTACCGAAAAGGTGGATCAACAATTATTGCAATCTCGGCCTGATCAACAATTGGCGAGTAGAGGACAATATATATATATATATATATATTAATGTTCAACTCCTGTTTCACGCCCTTAGAGGTAGAATATCCAGAAACGGTTAAATATGTCACCACTAATTTTTAATCAATAGCCGTGAAATAAAGTTACCTCTTCTTAACTTAAAGAAGGACGTACTTACAACAACATACAAACTTTCAACCCTTATTTCACGCCCTTAGGGGTAGAATATCCAGAAACACTTAATTACGTATCCAGTTATTTTAATCAATAGCCCAAAGATAAAGTTTCATGTTCTAACTTAAAAAATGACAAACTTCCATACAATCTTTAACCCCTACCTCACCCCCTTAGGGGTAGAATATCCAGAAACGCTTAAATGCGTTTCATGTCATTTCTAATCAGTCGCCCAAAGATAAAGTGTTATGTTCTAACTTAAAAAATGACAAACTTTCATACAATCTTTAAACCCCTATTTCACCCCCTTAAGGGTAGACTATCCAGAAAGGCTTAAATACGTATCAACTAATTTTTTTACTTTTGGTAAAGTTAAATAGTACCTAAATATATCTGATTACGTACCTTTTTTTGTTTGAAGGGTCCTTAGGCAATAATACGTTACGCATTAATTCGTTAATTAATTGTGAAGCAAAGTGGAAACAGTCTATCATAGAAAAGACCCAATCGTGGAGAAGGTGTTCTCTGATTGGTCCGTTTGAATAGGATCAACAATAGCTGGTGTGGATTTGTATAAAAATGATGTAAATAGTTCATAATTCTGCCAGCAGAGGGGTTGCAATTGTTGATCCAGAGCGGAGCCACATTAGTTCGCCGGAATACACATTAGATCAACAAAACCTGTTGCTGATCAACAATCGCCAACAGATCAACAATTAACTGACGCCACGTCGCGTCAGATCAACAAGGGCCGAAAAGAGATATCTATATATATATATATATATATATGTGGGAGTAAGAATATTTTTTAATTATCTTTTAGATGTTTTCTAAATTTAGTAATGGCCACACTGGGCGTTTTGTTGGCTCTCTTTGGTGACGTGACGTATGGGCGTAGGCCGCAAGGATTGTGACACGATTTTTATTAAAGACTGCAGAGTAAATTCGCCGCTGTTTCTCTTTAACGATCCCACAACTTTTTGGGGGCTCGTCCGGGATCCAGAGAAGCATCAGTGTAAAACGATTAACAACGATTACGACGAAAATTGAAAAATTATCATCAGGTACGCACGACATTAGTGAGGTTATTATCTGTATAACCGCCTTTTTTGATTTATCAAAAGAACATTTTACGTGTGAAGAATAAATTTTCTTAAAACGAATAACCTTTCAAGATGCCACCGAAAAGGGATATGAAAGATGGAGAGGAGCGAGAATCACGAGAAATCGCACCATATATCTCGTTTGGTGATGTGGAGAAGTCTATAACGTCATTTAGTGGGGACGATACCTACCCGATTAATACATGGTTCGAAGAATTCGAAGACACGGCATTGTTGATGAACTGGTCCGAAATAGAAAAATTGATTTACGCTAAAAGACTCCTTAGTGGAACTGCAAAACTGTTTCTACGATCACTTGGAGGTGTCAGAGAGTATAAAAAATTGAAACTAGAACTTGAAGAAGAGTTTGGACTTAGATTAAATAGTGCAACCATACATAAGAAATTAAGTTCACGAAAAATGGAAAAAAATGAAACTTATCAACAGTATTTTCTTCATATGAAAGAATATGCACTACATGGAAAAATTGAGGATGCCGCACTTATGGAATATGTTATTGATGGCATTCAAGACAGTGAAACCAATAAATCTATTTTGTACGGAGCGTTAAATCTTAAAGAATTTAGAAAAAAATTAGATATTTACAAAAGTATTAAAGAAAAAAATCTCATTCGACCCAGTATAACTATTAATCACACTAAGAGTAACAGGATTAAGCGATGCTTTAATTGTGGTGATCTGGATCATCAAGCACCAAGTTGTACAAAGGGTATTAAGTGCTTTAAATGCAATGAGTTTGGACACAAAGCAACCGAGTGTAGTAACAAAAATAAAAAGATGTTAAACATTCAAAATAATTATTCAAAAACAAGAGTTTATAAAGGAAACAAAGACTTGGCAACCCCATACAAGAAGATAAAGATAAATAATGTTGAAGTGTCAGCACTAATAGATACAGGAAGTGATGTGAATCTTATTATGTTGTCTCAAGTTTTAAAAGTTATGTCAGAAGAAGCTAACTACAATGAACAAACGTCAATAAATTTAACTGGCATTGCCGGGAAAGAAGTTAGTACCATAGGCCTTCTAAAAGCTAAAGTTGTGATTGATGACTATTATACTGAAATGGAATTCCATGTTGTACAAGATGACAACATACCAGTCAGTGTTATAATTGGAAACCCTATTCTTAAAGAATTTGAAATAAATTTTACCGCCTCTGGCATTTCATTTGAAAAGATTACCTATCTAACTCTATTGATAGAAGAAAAAAATGCTATTTATGATGAGTGCTTTCCTGAAAACAAAGATATTGCAAAAAAGATACATAAGATGATTGAAGACTATAAAGGCAATGTTAAGAAGAAGGAAAGTTACATTAAGATGAAAATTATACTTACCGATGAAGATCCAATCCATCAAAGCCCGCGTCGCTTGTCGCCACTAGAGATGAGAGTTGTGGATGGACAAATAAAAGAGTGGCTGGATTTAAACATTATACAACCCAGCAAATCAGACTTTTCAAGCCCTGTAGTGCTAGCAAAAAAGAAAAATGGAACGTACAGACTTTGTGTTGATTATAGAAAATTAAATAAAAAAATTGTAAAAGATCGGTTTCCACTGCCCCTTATAGAGGATCAAATTGACAGACTGAAGGGTGCAAATTGTTTTACAACCCTGGATTTAAAAAATGGTTTCATGCATGTAGATGTTCATGAAGAAAGCAGGAAGTATACAGCATTTGTAACTCCACAAGGGCAGTATGAATTCATGAAGATGCCGTTTGGTCTCTGTACTGCACCATCCATGTTCCAAAGGTATGTAAACCATGTTTTTCAAGACCTTATATCTGAGGGTACCGTTCTGGCATATTTGGACGATTTGGTTTTGCCTTCTGTATCAGAACAAGAGGGATTGAAGAAGTTGGTGAAAGTTTTTGAAAGAGCTGAAGAGTATGGTCTTTTATTCAACTGGAAAAAATGTCATTTTATGAAGAAAGAGATAGAGTATTTAGGTTATATAATAAGACAAAATGAATTACGTCCATCAATAGAAAAGATTTTAGCTATATCTAAATTTAAAACTCCTCAGAACATCAAATCTTTACAGTCATTTCTGGGACTGTCGGGTTACTTTAGAAAGTTTATTAAAAATTATTCTATAATTGCAAGACCTCTAACCAGTTTATTAAAGAAGGATACTATATTCCATTTTGATGATAATTGTGAAATGGCTTTTAACGAATTAAAAAGAATTTTGTGTAGTTCACCTGTATTAAAGATTTATGATCCAGAGCTAGCAACGGAACTACACACAGATGCTAGTGCAGACGGTTATGGAGCTGTCCTATTACAAAAATGTCCTACCGATAATCAGATGCATCCAGTTTATTTTATGAGTAAGAAGACAACCCCAGCTGAAAGAAAATACCATAGCTATTATTTGGAAATATTAGCAATCGCTGAAGCTGTCAAAAAATTCCGTGTTTACCTTTTAGGCATTCATTTTAAAATTGTTACAGATTGCTCTGCACTTACTAAAACATTACAGAAGAAGGACCTACCTCCGCGTGTTGCTCGCTGGGCTCTGCTACTGGAAGAGTATGACTACGAAATAGAACATAGGCCAGGATTAAGGCTTAAACACGCCGATGCATTAAGCCGAAATCCAGTCTGCATGATACTTACCGAGGCTACCGCCCGCCTCAAGAAAGCACAAGACGACGATCCGCATACCAGCCTGTTGAAGACAATGTTAGCGAAGGAACCCTATCAGGACTATGTTATGGAAGGAGGAATATTGTGTAGAGAGAAAGATGGTACGAGACTTATTGTTGTTCCTAGGAAAATGCAAACTGAAATAATAAAGAAAAAACATAATTATGGACATTTTGGAATAAAAAAGACTGAAGAACTTGTGAGTAGAGAATACTATATTGAGAACCTGAAAGAAAAGATTAGAAAGATTTTAGATAATTGTGTAGAGTGTATTTTGATTGAACAAAAGAAAGGAAGAAAAGAAGGATACCTACATCCGCTGGATAAAGGTGACTTACCGTTGTCGACGTATCATATAGATCATCTCGGTCCACTGACATCTACAAACAAAAACTATAAGTACATTCTTACGATAGTTGATGGTTTCACCAAATTTACTTGGATCTATCCCACCAAATCATTGTTTACAGACGAAACATTAAATAAGTTAAAAGTACAACAACAAACCTTTGGTTCGCCTCAGAGGATCATTTCAGATCGCAACGCCGCATTTACCTCAAAAGACTTCCAAGATTATTGCCAACAAGAAGGCATAGTTCATTACACTATTACTACAGGACAACCCCGTGGAAACGGACAGGTAGAAAGGATACACCAAATAATTATCAATGTTTTAAGTAAATTAAGCGCAGCTGATCCAACTACATGGTATAAACAAGTTTCCAAAGTACAACGTTGTTTAAATAGTTCATGGCAAAGAAGTATTAAAATGTCTCCATTTGAATTACTTTTTGGGACAAAAATGAAAGATGAACATGAAGAAATTATGAAACTGATAGAAGAAGAAGTAGTTAAGAATTATTATGAGCAAAGAACTGAATTGAGAATGAGAGCAAAGGAGTCAATACAAAAGATACAAGAAGAGAATGTTAAAAATTACAATCGAAAGAGGAAAATGGCCAATGATTACAAGGTTGGAGACTTAGTTGCAATTAAACGTACTCAATTTACTCAAGGAAGTAAACTAAATCCTAAGTATCTAGGACCTTATGCGGTCACGGCCAAAAAGCATCATGAAAGGTATGCAGTGAAGAAAGTGAGTGAGTGCGAAGGGCCTATTAATACCACAACCTCAGCTGATCTAATGAAACCATGGGCTGAAGTAGAGATAGATGGATGTTCATCTGAGTCAGATGAATGATCAGGACGGCCGTGTGGGAGTAAGAATATTTTTTAATTATCTTTTAGATGTTTTCTAAATTTAGTAATGGCCACACTGGGCGTTTTGTTGGCTCTCTTTGGTGACGTGACGTATGGGCGTAGGCCGCAAGGATTGTGACACGATTTTTATTAAAGACTGCAGAGTAAATTCGCCGCTGTTTCTCTTTAACGATCCCACATATATATATATTATATATATATATATATTTATTTATTCAATTAAACAGTATTTTACATGATACATAGTTTCAGGTCCAAATGTAACATTTAACCTGGGCCATCTGTGCCTGGACTAGATTGGAAATCTGTATCCCAGACATCAGCGCTTTTCACTTAACAAGCCGCACTGTCATCTCCTTTACAACTAACATAACATGTTTCATACATCATACACTTTCTATTAAATCTCACTGTAAATTGAATAAATTTAAAACTTACAACTTATAACTGTGGAAATAGTGTTCTGAAAATTATGTCCTCTCTGTGAGTATAGTGAGAAAGTGAGGGTGTGTGTGTGTGTATGAGAGAGAGGGTGAGTAGTAAGGTCACTGTGGCACAATTAAAAGATTTTCTGTTTCCTCATATGTTAATTTATGTAAAAAATTGAATATTTTGACATTGCACTGTTTCTTGTTTTCATTGTGAATGCTTATTATCCTATTAATTTTGCCGTATAGGTAAGGGCCCAAAAAGCAAAAATATTTCCCCACATATGCATGTCTAAAGGGAGTACGAACAAGATTTGGGATGGTTACGCGTCTTCTAGATTCCGTACAGGGTTGGAAGTCCATCAAACAATGCTGCCTTAATAACGTAAGCAAAACAAACAACTGTCTCACCGTAAGTACCTCGCAGGACTGATAGAGGTGATACGTAGGATACCGGTAAGGTCGAAATGAACTAACCTTGAGTAAGGTCCTTTGACTTGTCTCTAATGGTTTCAGGATTGTTTTGCCAATCCCACCCCAAACAGTTATACAGTACTGTATGACTGATTGTCCCAACGCCAGGTAGATCTGCCGCATCATATTTCCCTTAACCACGTGTCTAAGGTTTTTGAAGACAAAAGTAAGTTTTCGCAGTCTGGATATAATTAGGTCGATATGTAATTTGAAGGACAAGTTATTATCGATGATAACTCCTAAGTACTTTACAGCATTTGTTGCCAATATCTTAGGACAAGTACATTTTACACTATTGCAACAGTTGTGAACCTTTAATGAGTGTATGGCCGAGGGCATATTTACGTTACGCATTGTAAAAGTAACATACTTTGTTTTTTCGGTATTAAGTGCCAATGAATTGCGATGAAGCCAATGCGTTACATTTAATCACTACAGTTAATCACTACTATATCACACTAATATATAAAAGCGAAAGTTTGTGAGTGTGTATGTTTGTTACTTCTTAACGAATTAACTACTAAACGGATTTGAATGAAACTTTACAGTAATCATACTAATATATAAAGGCGAAAGTTTGTGAGTGTGTATGTTTGTCACTTCTTCACGCAAAAAATACCTAACGGTTTTTAATGAAATTTTACAGTAATATAGCTTACTAGTTGTTGCCCGCGGCTCCGCCCGCGTATATGTCGGTTATCGCGGCAAATAGTAGCATATGTGTTATTCTGATGTATAAGCTATATTACTGTAAAGTTTCATCCGAATCCGTTCAGTAGTTTTTGCGTGAAAGAGTAACAAACATCCACCCAAACATCCATCCATCCTTACAAACTTTCGCATTTATAATATTAGTAGGATTCATCAGAACAACACAAAGGCTACTATTTGTCGTGATAACTGACATACACGCGGGCGGAGCCACGGGCAACAACTAGTGCTCAATAGTATTTGAAAAATCTAGAAACGAATAGTTGCTATTGGATGAGGCGATGGATACAGAGTATCAGTGATCAGTGAAGATAGGGTAAAACCGGGAATCGTTACTTTCGAATTTATGATATTAGTATAACATAAAATATAAAAATAATAGATTCGTTTTGAAAATGTTGTTAGTAACGCTAATTACTTATTAGTGTACAATATAAAAAAAAAGCCGAGGATCGAACCAAGTGGCGCGAAATTGGAGAGGCCTATGTCCAGCAGTGGACTGCGATAGGCTGATGATGATGATGATGATGATAAAAAAAAAACATACTAGGTACTTAATTTAAACTACAAGGCTAATTAAGTGAATTCCAGTAAGTAGGTATATCATATAACGTAAACACAAAAAATACGTTTTAAATTGTAGTAGTAGTAGTAATTAAGGTAGTAGAGATAATATCGAAAATAAGGAAACATTGTAGATAATTATCAAGAAATAACACAAAGCAGACACATGAAGTAATACGGATTTTATTATTTTTGATTACCTTTAAGTTTAAAATATATGTAGCGTCTTCATGTATTGATGTATAGTAAAACATTATAGTGGATATCTCTAGGCGCAATATTGTGGTGAGCGAGGCCTCCGCGGTGAAGAGCTATACAACCCTCGCGTCAAAATGTAACTGGCAGATGAAACCTCCTGTTTGAAGCGAATGTTCTAGAATTGATTTATATAATTTGAAACCTTGATTTTTGGAATGCTGAAGAGGAGATACGCTGCAGGAGTCGCGGAGTCAAGACTTCCTAGCAGTGAAATATATGTATTCCTATATTGTGAAACTCTTATCTTGCAGTAAAAACGTATACAACGTTTAGTCGCGTTGCTATTTCTTAAATTTCAGGTACCATTCCCCTGACTACAGAAACTCCGAGGCGTCGTACTTGAGAAAGTACGGGTACAATTTTATAGATATTTTTGCATAGGCACAACCTGTCTTATATCTAACTACCGGCCGTCATACGCTCCATGACCGAAAGTGAAAGCGGAAAGGTCTCAGGAGATAGATCTCTACTAGAACCTAGTTTGCCGCCAGTGAATAGAAGGCGAAGGTGCGTCTTTCAGCGGCCCCTGAAGTCTTGAACATGACAGCGGATGAATACAATGTGATGCTCCACTCACTATAATGTTGAACAGCGAGATGACGTCAACTATATGTGGCGATGTGTCAAGGTCACAGGCTTGAGGGCTTTTAATTACGGCTTTCTTGGATCTCCTCTAGTATGTCGTAGATGTAGGCACATAGTGTGGTTGTAATCGGTTCGACTTTGATACAACGTCACGTACAAAATCCCGGTCATGTCACTCCACGGAGGCTTACACGAGTTTACGTTTGAAAAACTAAAATAGATGTCATTGTACGGTTTGGAGTTAACAGTTTGGTGTAATATGGAATTAGTTGATCTATGTTATACGCATAATAAGGATCGAACTAAGTGGCGGGAAATTGGAGAGGCTTATGGACTGGGATAGGCTGATAATCATGATGATGATACACGTAATAAATACGTACATATGTGGCGATTTCCACATACAGCGCAATAGCAACATACTAAAGAGCCATCTACCGAAGATACACCCAACTAAGGAGTGACGTTACTACACAGAGTATACAACACTACTAATCCTGAATCGCGCAATAGAAGTTATATCTATTTCCAAGACACGTAGGCAGAGACAATTGATCCCCACTTATTACGGCGCTGTCACACCTCTTTTTCTTCATCCACGTTTATCTATCGCTGCATGCATGCTTGGTTACTGGTGCTTTTCACGTTGCCCTTACCAGCACATTTTTACAAGCTCGATATATTGATGAGTCAGCTGTCTATACTCTGTTGCGAAGCTTGCCAGTGCCAGGAGTGAGTAGTTCCAGTGAGTCGGAATTAAGTGCCGCAAGTTCCAGTGAGTCGGAACTGGATGCCGTTAGTCCCAGTGGTTGACGCGTAGTGACTGGTTTTTTTTTTGGAATAGTCGGGCAAACGAGCAGAAGTTTCGCCTGATTGTAAGCGATTACCGCCGCCCATGGACAACTGCAAACACCACAGGTGTCACAAGTGCATTGCCGGCCTTTGAGTGATAGGGAGGGGAGATAGGGGGAGGGAGTTTGGGTTCTTGGTCTCCGGTATCCTCACTCATTCGGTGAAACACAACGCAAGCACTATTTCACGCCGGTTTTTTGTGAGGCTGGGGTATCACTCCGGTCGAGCCGGCCCATTCAAGCCGAAGCGTAGCTCTCCCACGGTAAGTAGCTGCTGTGTAAACGGTAGAGATATGCTTTGTTTACATAATATAATAAAGTATGTCAGGAATCAGTACCTTCCCAAAAAAATAATTATACAATAAATGTTTACAAGTGAAACATACATGAAACATACTTAGCTTACATATTAATTGATTTGTTAATTTTGCATGTGCTTGTGTTTAAATGCGTGTTTTATGTGTGTGTGTGTGTGTGTGTGTGTGTGTGTGCAATCTGCTGTGCCTAGGCGCTATGGCCCCATGAGTCCATAGGGGTAGCAAGGCTGGAGCGGTTACTTCCTGCGTGTGGTGTATCCCTGTTGAGGCTGAGGTTGTCGGCTGGCTGAGACTTGCTTTGGGAGTGAACATGATGGTAGCGCGCTGATGCTGCTGCTGTTGATCTACTCCTTCGAAGGCTGCTTCCAATCACGTCGGGGTCACCACTGTGGAGGAACGGATGTCATGTCCCTCCAACACAAACGGAGAATCCACCGATCAGGCGAACTGATCATGCCTGGCGAGCCACGGCCCAACCGTTGATGATGATCATGATCACCGATGTTGAGATGTTGTATATAATTATAATGGCACTTTAGTGTGTTTTCTTGTTACGCTGTATATATTTGGTTCCTATGGTACTGTGGTGAATACCACCAAGCAAACTGCTAGAAAACATATCACATGTAAACTACATTCAGAGCAAATGCTTGTGTTCATTACAAAATATTTGGGTGGGATTTGAACTCTCAAGCTCTGAGACCTCTAATAGAATCGCTAATTACTAAACCAACACAACTGTCAAAGTCCATTACGTCATACTTAATCATACATTCTACAAGTCACAATAAGATAAGATAAAAAACTTGTAAATTTGAAGAGCGTTCCAGGTGTGATCACGGTAAGCACAGTAATATCGTGAACCTTTCTATATTGTATGTTACGTTTTTTGACTATTTGCTTGAGGTTTCGGGTTTGATTCCCGGATCAGACCAATGTTTGTATGATCTGCAAGTATTTCTTTCGGAGTTTAGATGTTTTTATGTATAATATGTAATATGTACATAGTTATAAAAATAGTGTATGTATTTATAACACTTGTCTAGTAGCCATAATACAAGCTCTGCTTAGTTTGGTACTAGATGGCATTGTATCATAGATGTCAGAAATTGTTATTTATTAAAAATAGTTATTTGTTATTTTTAGCGGTAGCCGAACATCTCGACATGCCAATATTAATGACATCCGTCGTGCTCTTATTACCGCCAGCGTTCTAGCTGTACGTGAACCAAATGGTCTGGTACGGGACGATGGCAAGAGATAAGATGGTATGTCGTTACTGCCATGGAAGATGGGTAAGCTAAGTGCTCGCGCTAAGTTTAAATAACTAGCTAAGCAACCATAAGGCCGGCCTTTTTTTAGCACAGAGAATCAGCATTGTCATTCAACATGGTAATGCTGCCAGTCTTTTGGGAACGCTACCAGTAGGTTTTTGACGCTTGTATGTAAATATCGTTACTGTTTTTTTTTTTTATTATGGTTACGTGTATAGGTTTCTATATTGTTATTTATTTATTTAAACTGTTAATTTTATACAAAAACCAGGAAACATAATTCAATTGTTTTTATTCCAAAAAATGGTGCAGCTTGAAGGTAAAGTCACTCAAAGCAAAAAGCAATTAAATTGTATGCATATATTAAAATAGTGCAAATTATTCTTCAACATTCACGAGTATCTAAACAAAACAATGTTTTAAATTACTACTTCTAAGTAACTAGACTTACACCATGTTTCAAAATTGTGTACCAAAAATAATTAGGAACCTAATTTTGCCAAGACATATCTGCTGATTACTTATTTACTCGTAAACCTAAACCTACAGTGAGTTTAATTATTAAATACGTAATTTATACAAGAATTTTTTTTGAGTATAATTGAGAACTACTTATGCATAATAATGGCTGATGGCTTAATAACTTAACTACGTAAAATGTCTTGAGCCATGAAGTTTTTCTATAATTTATCACATATGTACTAGCTTTATAGTCTTCAAGCATAAAGTTGTGTTATACTAACTGCTAGCTGTGTTTTACTTCTTCTCTTTAGCGAAGGCGTAGGTGCAGTTGTACGTTTCCTTAGAACAAGTAAGGACACATAAAGCTGACGAACCGTTATTTCATATCCGAGTAGAGTGTTATTGTGGGATACCTGTACGGTATTTTAGGGTTCCGTGAAAATGGCAAAAAACGAAACCCTTATAGATTCGTCATGTCTGTTAGTCTGTCTGTCAGTCCGTCCGTATGTCACAGCCACTTTTTTCCGAAACTATAAGAACTAATAATATAATAAAATATAACTTGGTAAGTAATAATAAATAATAATAATAAATATTTCAGACATCTTACACACAACGTCATCAAGTCCCAAACTAAGCAGAGCTTGTATTATGGGTACTAGACAACTGATATAAATACTTATATACTTTTTTTTTGTAAATACATACATATTATACATAGAAAACACCCAAAGTAGATGTATTCTGTGAACCGCATTAACATTTTCACACAAAAATAGAAAAAAAATATTTGGGGGTCCCCATACTTAGAACTGAAACTCAAAAACTGAACCGCCTCTCTAAGCCTATAAGATGGGCTTTGGGTGCACCGTCCAAATCAGAAATGCAATACTGGAGGAGGGACTGACTCAGTGCTACGTATATCAGTTTTAATTTGTCTAATTATGTGATGTCCCTCAGAGATTTGAATAAATGTATCAGCCTTCTTTTTTATTTTATTTATTATCTAATATAATATTCATACATGCATACAGTTATCCATTATACACCACACAAACCATCAAGAGTTTATCCGTGGTATACCAGACACATCTCGGTTACAAATAAATTACATATCTATAAAACAATAAATATTATTATATACTATTATTATATACATAGTTGAGTATCAGCTAGACAGTAAATAGTTCATCAAAACAGTTTTACAATTTTTTTATTTATCTTGCTACAGGTTTCGATAGGTATGTTGTTCAATATACGGAGCAGCATGTGCTCCCACTTCCGCGTGCCTTATACATTAGTGCGCTTAGGTATTCTATAAGTAGGCAGGTTTGACAAGTGTCGTAATGACTCCAATCCTTTTTTTTTTAATTTACCAAGGTTGTGGTATTCCTCACCCAGTACTCATATGCTCACTTTATCGAAAACATTTAATATTTGACAGTGCTTAAATAGGCCACATTCATCTTCTTTAAATTTTAGTTTAGTTTTTATAGGTACTATTATTTTAAGGTGTTTAGTTGTATGTTATAAATGTTTTCGAGGTAGGTCCTGTATTCATCAGGTCATATGTCCATTTTAGACCACTGTCTATTTGAACTCCCAAGTATTTGACTGATTCTACTCTGGTTAGTGCGTAGCAGAAGCATGTATTTGGGGATAAACAGGTATGGGCCTTAATGAAAAAATTTTGTGGTGCGGTGTTTACTTTTGTAATTAATAAAGAGATATATTGGGCCTTGGATAAGTTAAGAGTTAGGAAGTTTGCATTTAACTAGTTCATTACCTTCGGAAGAGAGTATTCTACTCTATCTTTAGTTTCCTGCCAATTTGATCCCATCACCAGGATAGCTGTGTTGTCTGCATAGGTAAAGATACTGGTATTTGGTAGAGATAGTGTCGGCGCACGAGCACCGAGCAGCGGCGGGGGACGGAAGGACAGCGGCGCGAGGAGGCGAACTTTCGGTGCAACGGCACTCCGCGCTACACCTTAGACAACGACGTTCGCCTTATAATATATATGTATTTGATTGTAATACAAGTATTATTTATACAGTCCACTATTTTTTTATTTACATACCAAAGTATTAGGACCCAACTAAACTGCCGTAGACAGATAGTGTGCTGAGGTCATTTAAATAATATTTGAAAGAGCGTAGGACTCAGTATACTGTATACCCTGCGGAACCCCGTAAGTTACGTAGTCTCTTCACTCTCATATCCCTCTATTTTCACTAACTGTTTCCTATTTGAAACGTAGTCTTCTTAAATTTTATACTGCACACCACGCACTCCTATTTTTCCAACTTAGCCAAAAGGATAGAGACAGAGACTCTGTCAAACGCTTTGGAGGGGTCTAGAAAAATGCAGAGACATTTTGTTCTCGCGTCTAGATTCTTGCTTATAGCAGTTGTTAAGTCAAGAACCGCATTTTCGAATGATATACCCGGATGAAAACCGTACTGGTTCTTCGCTAAGGGGTTGTAATTTGTATAGGAAATTTTGAAGTGCATTATTTAAGATCTTTTGTAGAACTTTAGATAACGCCATTAGGATCGAAATTGGCAGGTAGTTGCTGACACTGTCTCAGCCTTGTAAATTGGGTGGATGGTCGCTTTTTTTAGGCAGCCGGGAATACAGCAGTACCCAATGCCAAGTTGCATATGTGGATTATGACAGGAACCAATACACTTCGGGAGTGTGTATCTGTATTATATAAGTATCACTATGATGATTAATCAATATCACACTGTAGAAGACTTAATTTATTTAAGCGCTTGACGAAAATTTAATAGTTTTTGTATAATAATAATAATAATAATAATCTTTATTTTTCTCTCTCACATAGAATATTTACAATTTTTCCGTCTTAAATTAGGTATCACATGTTTAATTAAGTGAAACTATGCGATGCGTATGATTATGATTTTCTATACTTATAAAATAACATGTCCTGACTGACTGACTCACTGACTGATTCATTCATTCATCATCGCCGAGCGTAAACTATTAAAGTTAGGGCTATGGAATTTGGTAAGTAGGATAGTTTTATTGAGTGGACACTCACTAAGGAAACCATTTCGGTATTTCTACCCCTAAGAGGATGATAGGGGTTGAAAATTTATAGAAGTCCTTCATTTCTTAAGTTAAAAACATGCAACTTTACTTTTGGGCTACTGATTAAAAATAAGTAGATACGTAATTAGGCGCTGGATGTTCCACCACTAAGGGGGTGAAATAGGGATTTAAAGTTTGTACGGAACTCTGTCATTTTTTAAGTTAGAAACATGAAACTTACTTTTGAACTACAGATAAAAAAATGAGTATATACGTATTTAGACGTTTCTGGATATTCTATCCCTAAAGGATGAAATAGAGGTTGACATTTATTTATTTATTTAAACTTGATGCACATTTTGCACAAAGGCGGACTTAATGCCATGGGGCATTCTCTGCCAGTCAACCTTAAGGTGATGTGGAATTATGAAGTGGTAGGTGCGCAACAGAATATAGTATAATATGACATATATATTTGATACGTTGGTATGAGATGAAACTAATATACACAAATCACTACTGGACTTTGTACATAAATACATAGAAGTAATACCTACACAATACATAACTATAGATATACATAAATATAATACATAATTACTCAGTCAGAGAACTATCGTTGAGACTTTTCTGCCAATTTACTCTGAAGTAGGTCGCGTACTTTCGTCTTGAATGTGAGGCGGCTAGTGGACATCCTGATTTCGGAAGGGAGCGCGTTCCAAAGAAGAACTGACTGCACAAAGAAGGAAGAATTGATAAAGTTAGAAGTATGAGGGGGGCAAAGAAGGAGCATATTGTTTCTAGACCGAAGGTTTCGATCATGATTGGAGCATAGTAGACGGAAGTGGGGTACGAGATATTCGGGCAACGATGGGGATTTGAGAAAAGAAAAAAGAGAAGTTAGTGCACGCAAGCTACGGCGCTGTCGAATTGGGAGCCACTGCAATTGCATACGTAAAGCAGACACATTTCGCATATAGGTTACGACCAGTACGACTTATACGAGTATGCGTAAAAAAAGAGACATGCAGTAAAATATTATAGCTGTATCTTGTTTGTATATGTACATTTTTCTTAAAAAAATTAAACTTGATTGTTTTCTATTAATTAAAGTAGAAGAAAATAGTGCACATATCCTCTAACAACAAAGGCAAAACCTTTACATTGTATATTTACCTTACGGCCCGAAACCCCGTATGATCTGGCAAGGAATAATCTACAGGTTTTAAGAAAAAACTATTTTGTTTTAGCAAACTCAATTGTAATAACTTTGGCATACAACGTTTATTTAGCTGGCTGAAAGATAACTACTTAATAAATCACATGAGTAAGGAAGAAAAATAAAATAAAGTGTACATAACGTATTTATTTCTACAATCTTAAGTTAACTATGTGATACCTTATATAGAAAATTGTTCCCAGGGAGTTACTAAATCTAGCATTTACACAATTTAAATGTGATGAGTCACATTGAGATTTTTACATTACTAAGTGAAATAATTACCGGGAATAAATAAACACTAAACTTTTATGAAATTCAGGCTAAAAGAAATACAGTGTCAATGTTTTTGCATCTTTTCAGTTTATTCCAACATACTTACTTTAAATTCAGTCAGATTTTTTAATGAGACAGAAATACTTTTATTCTTTGAAAATACAGTCAATACCTACTTAAATTGGTTCTAAGGTAAAGTTGCGATTAAATGATCTGTTTAAACTCAAGTAAATTCAAGCTCTGCACGACTTGCCACAAAGTTCGCACGTTCGTTCGAATCAGTTATCTTCTTCGGATTTTGTCATAAAGTCGCACAAAGAACAGTCACGTATTTTATACACAACTTAGGGAATATTACGTGGTAATCTGTAACCATCGTAGGTAGACTTGTAAGTTCATTATAACAAAAACATGTTTGTAAACACAGCATGGGTTCTCAATAATATTTGCAACGCTCAATAAACAAATTTAATAAACATCCCTCTATATGAATATTTCAATACGTAATTGAACAGAACATTTTAAAAAAAAATTAAAATATCCAATATTACTATGCAAATGCTTAGAAATAAGTATAAATAGACAACTTGGTGCTGACCTACCTATTTTATTAAATTTCTCAGAAATTCTAATTATTTTCCAGCTGGACCATGACGTATTAGTACCTGAGAGGATAGTTTAGGAAAATATCCTAAAAGAACTCGTTTACCTACACACAGGGTTCCACTTGAATAAATTTAAAGTCAATTTAATGCATGTGAAGCATAAATATTAATTCCACTATTGGGTATAAAATAATTCACCAGCCAAAAAACCCAATAACATTTTTAGTAGTTTAGTACAAATGATAGCGTTCGTGCTGTTGTGTTTCATTGGTGAGTGCGAGACCAGAGGCCCAAAGACGCAGAAGCATCACTAGGCCGCCATTATGTGGGTCGCCATGCTGCATTGTTACATTTCCTGCATGTGCAATGAGTATGGTGGCCACCACTCTTGGTTTCTGCTTATGCTTTCCATCAGGCAGAGTAGAATCAAATAATAATCTAAAAAAGTACAGTGATTATAAAAATGAACATATGTACTAAAGGACTACTTGGAATATTCCAGTGACGGTGGGGAATTTACAAACATACATGAAACTGACACAAAGAACATCCAGATTCAAAACAACAATTCGTCGATCACACAAAGTGATGTCCCATGTGAAGTTTGAACCCACACAACACGGTCTAGTAGAAAGCGTTGAGGTGACCCACTACGCCATCCAAGCAGTCACTTACGAACGCGTTTAAGAAAACCCAATTAAGAACTTTCTCGTTTTCTACGTTAACCAAAAATGTATTTGCCATTTCTTAGCTGCAGGTATTTTCAATTTAACATTTTTAAAGATATTATTTACCTACTTTTGGTTGCGCAAAAGTTTTAATTGTGCTTGAAAATAGAAATCGTTGTTTCCTTGTAGCACATTTTTCATCTTGTTATATTTGGATAAGAAAATACAATCATAAGAAAGTTTAATATCAAAAGAGTCGCATTTTCTGGTTAATATTAAAGTGACCAAGAAAAATTAGTGTGGACTATTTCACTATTTACTCAGGAGATCATAGATTTATGTTTATATAGACGACATTAATTACGAATATGTCTGGCAAAGCCCAGATCAAGGAGATGCCTATTTCCAGCATTGAACTATTAAAGGCTGTTGTTGATGATGAGTCTAGAAAAGACGAAAAGAAAACAAAAAAATTTCCGCAGAAGTGCGTCTGGTCTAACATTAGTAATGCCAGGGGGAACATGGCCGTACCGGTGTGATGGGCAATAGTAAGAAGTTCATGTATTTATTCATAGATGGCAATACTTTGAGTTTAGTTAGATTAATTTTGGCAAGGGCAGCAAGTGATAGTAAATAAACATAGAAAGGTGAGTAATCTTACTTTGTTTTTTTAATAAAACGTTCGATTTAAACTTAGGGGTTGACATATTACGTGGTCAAAAAGAAGTTTTGTACCTTTTCGTGATTTCTTTGTGTAGTGAAAAACTTTCTTGTACTTTAACTTCAAAATTAATGAAATAGTCATACAATTTTATGAACTAATTTAAATTTATTTTCAATATTCAATATTTACTACTGGACGAGGTGCCTGGAGCTAAGATAACTTACTTACTTATTACATAGTGGTGGGATGACAATTTATAGGGCCTATCTTTTGTCTACCATATTCCAAGAAAAACACAAGAAAGAAGGTTAAAACTAAACAATTACACAAAGGGACCTGTGGGACCATCATCAACCTTTGGTGCAAAAAAAATACGAAAAAAGGTTGAGCAAGCATATCAATATGCTTATATTAATAATAGGCTTAGGCGATAGGCTTTCTATTTACTATTATGATTAAAGAATAATTTTATTTTAGCAATGAGGATTAGAGGATGAGCAATTAGGAATTAAACACAGATTCAATATAAAATCTGAGAAGGCGGGATATGATTTGGTGCATATATTATGTTTTTGAAAAGCAATTCTGTTATTTCTTTAAGGAAGTCATATGAAGAGAGAAGAGAAGGGATGTCATATGTTAGAAGTCAAGGGATGAATAAAGCAGAAGTTAACGCCTATTTTGAAATGCTTTAGAGGATTCTCAGTGAAAATGACCTAATTAATAAACCTGGCCATATTCACAATATGGACGAGTCTGGGTTGCCACTGAATAATACCACTTTTTCAGCCAAAATGTGAATTTTGTCTGAAAAAGGTTCATAACCTGTAGCTCAAGGTCTACAGAAAAAGTAGAAACGATAGCGGGAATTGGTTGCTGCAATGCTGAAGGTAATTTTCTGCCTCCGGCTTGGATTATGAAAGGGCTAAGGAAGAAACCTGCATTTGAAAATGGGCTGCCACCAGGTTCAGTGATTTATATGTCACAAAAATCCGCTTTATAACCACTGACATATTTCTAAAATGATTGAAAACGCATTTTTGGCCTCGAAAATCAGATGGTAGTGATAATTTTACTGGACAGTCAAAAATGAAAGAAAAGGAATAATAAAAAAGTGAAGAAAAGTCGAAAAAAATCAAACATAATGAAAACGGAAACTAAGACTTAAGAAAAAAGATACAGTTGCGAAGAAATTCACATCGTGATAATTATTAAAGGACAAAATTAGTTGACGAGTGGATACAATGCAATATTTGCATGCTCTGGGTGCATGAAAATTGCACCGAGTTTGAGAACATGTGTTCTCACTTTTTTTATGGAATAGGGGGCAAACTAGCTGACTTCGATATGTCTCGCCTGATGGTAAGCGATTACCGATACCCATGGACACCCGCAACACTAGAGGCGTCACAATTGTGTTGCCGGCCTTTGGGGGATGGGGAGGGGGATGGGGGGAGAGTTTGGGGTATGGGAATCCGTTATCCTCACTCACTCGGTGAAACACAGCGCCAGCACCAGCAATTTAATAAAAATTGTGGACTAAGTACAAGTGAGTTTGATTCTAGAATGTATTGCAACAAGTTACATCAAGTGCAGATAATCGAGAGTATAAATTGCATCAGAAGAACAATTTGACCACACCACAACATTTGAACCACTACGGCATCCGTGCAGTTAAAATGGTTCTGCACTATTGAACTGTTCAACATATGACTACCCTATTGGTCTAGCGTTGGATTACATAAAGTACATTATATATCACTAAATTAATGTGGCATATTTTAAAATATAACTGTAAAATAAAGTTTATTCGTGACCACTGTCTCCTTATGCTATAAAAAGATAAAAATCTCTTATACACTTATTTAACATATGTTATCAGTAAAAATCACTATAGGAATAGTGTTAACTACAATTGGTTTCGACTCTAACCTTGGATAATGAAGCAATAATACATGCACCTACTTAATATCCTATACGTAAGGCTACAGTGCGGATATACCTACTTCATTAAAGAATAAACTTAGGTAACTCCTGTTTACACAAAGATATGTATAGTAAATGTACCTTGTACTAATTAAATATAACTTTTAAGACCTATTTATATATTCCATTTTGCAGTGCAGTCATTGTGAGTGGGAAGAACCTATAAAAAGCAACTGTCTACTTAATTCACTTAGGTGTTCTTCAAGATAGAATACTTATATTGGTCATTAATTTGTTTGATTACTTTTTTTGTAATCTTTACTCTTTACTTTATGTTTATCAATACTTAGGTATGGGCACATTTAATAACTCATCGTAAGGAACTGCGTCAAAGAATTTTTTGGCTGTATTGACAGTCACGTTGAGAGCATAATCCACCACAGGCTGACCGAATTCTTCTGTCACTATTCTCCAGTTTTCGTTCAGAAATTTTAATACTGTTTCACCTGAAAAAAGAGTTATGAACATTGATGAAAGCTCTAATATATAAACGTGTTTTTTTTTGCTCTGAATTTACGAGAAAACAAAATATTACAACTATAATTGAAATAAATGTTATTTATGAATCTTGTAGTATTTTTTACTAGCAGACCCACGCAACCTAGTTTGCGTCTCCTATTGCCCGTAGCGTGATAATTTCCCCCCGTTTTTGAAACATTTTTCATTGGTGCTTCGCTCCTATTGGTCTTAGCGTGATGATATATAGCTTATAGCATTCCTCGATAAATGTAGTATCCAACACTGAAAGAATTTTTGAAATCGGACCAGTGGTTTTTGAAATTAGCGCGTTCAGACAAACAAACAAACTCTTCAGCTTTATATATTAGTATAGATATTTCTCTGACTTCCCAGCTACAGTCAATTTTCGGTACGCGTCGTGAGAATTTATTTGGTCAAAAGACCAGCTCGACTTGATTGAGCTTTTTTACACTTCCAAATATGTCAGAAGACTGAATATTAAGGTGATAGTATGTATGTATACACCGTGTAGTGACAGAACAAGAACCCCCACTTATATTCATCCTGTCTGTATTGTAGCACCCAACTAAGGGAGCTAACTACGCAGAAGAACAGCGTTGCACGGAGATTGAAAACTTGACATAAATCTTTACAAACTCATTTGACCAGTGTGGTATCATACCTAGGTCTAAACCTTCTTTCTTAGAAAAGATGTATGTCTAACACGGGACTATTAAAAGTGTCTATCAATACTAATATTATAAAGCTGAAGAGTTTGTTTGTTTAGAATAGTAGCGGAGCACCAATGGAGAAGGTTTCAAAAACGGGGGAAAATTATCACGCTACGGGCTATGGGAGACGCAAACGAGATTGCGTGGATCGGCTAATGTATGTATAAAATATTAAATTTGCATATAAACTTACTAAGTTCAGGGTTCCCTTTGAAGAGGTTGTTGATAGTGTAGATAATTCTCTCTCCATAATCGAAGGTATATTTGTAACTTTTGATACCGAAATGGTCACGGCCATCGGCATCCTTATAGTACTTGGTCTTGATGTTTAATTTTATAATGGAGTTCACTGAAAATAAATTTGAGCAACTTTTAGTTATCTTTGCTATTAAAAATTGTCAACTATCAAGAATAAAAAAAAATGTTTTAATACATATTATGGTACAGTTTTTTTTATTCATCCGTGATGAGGTTGAGCATTTATTTTTCATGATTTCGTTTTTGGTCAGCATTTTTTACCCGTAAATATTTTATTATATTATTTATTGAAAGGCCTTGTTTTTGTTGCTCATCAAGAGAAGTAGATTCAACTCGTGATGTAGTTTAAGTTGTATGTATATTAAATAAAAGCATGGAAAAGTATTTGAAAATAAACATCCACTTTTGTTAATTTTTTATTCTTCTTTGAATTGTTAAGTTATGTTTTCAGAGGAATTAAATAAAGAATAAACAAGTGAATACGCATCGTACATTAAACAATTAAGATTAAATTGACTCAATAACGTCACTAGAAGTAAGTAAGTAGTCTATAGATAGAAAGATTAAGTAATAACAGTATCAAGTGGTGTTACTATCACTTACAGTTAAGAAAATGCTTAGTAGCTTAGTTGCGTGTCAAATTACACACTCTTTGTCTATTTCAATAAATAAAACCTTTATTATATTTTTATTTGTTCTGACAGTTTTAAAAGCACTGATAACATTGTTCTTACTATATTTGTACAAAAATGCCTGTCAGAGATTGCCTCCGAGCGGTAAGGCTCCGATTACATACTTTTTTTTACGCGATTAATGCTTTTTGCATCATACCCTTCGTAGGGGAGTCGAAGGGCGTGTATAGGATTCCCGGTAAATCGGCCTACTCACTAAACCCCGCGGTGGCCTTTTTTTTTTTTTTTTTTTTTTGTGCGGAAATCCCCTCGGATACCACTGGCTGGTGGTTATGTCGGACTCGAACCGACTAAAAACCGCACACCGTCTCGGGTACTAGAAGCCGGGGAGCCAGGTGCACCCTCGAAAGGAAATCCCTGGAACCCCGGCGTACCTCGGGCCACCCACTATATATGTAGGTGGCCGCCTCCTGTGTAGGAACCCTTACATTTTTTTTTATCAGGTGCGAGCTCTATAAGCTCGCGCTGCCGCCCCAGCCTGCTTCTGCTAGGGTGACTGGTGGCCTTACCTGTCACCCTCAGGCTTGCGCTTATGGAGGACGGAGATCGTTTTGCGATCTCCGGCGTCTGAGTCGTCTGCGGTACCTGGCCCGTTGGCGGGCCTGGCGGACAGGGAGAGTTCTAAACCTCTCCCGGTCCCGCTCCGCCATCTCCTTCGTAAGCATAACTTGCTCGCAGAAAGAGACGGCAGAGTTCCACGCGCTCTCGCTCCGCAACATGGCCGCAATCATGTTACGGAGCGAGAGAACCCCCACTCCGATGGCTGTCACGAGATCACGCCTCGGCTCGTCCCACGCCGGACATTGTGCCAGCGTGTGGAGCGCCGTGTCCACGGTCTGGCCATCGCAGTGGTGGCACTCAGACGTTGGCTCTTTGCGGATCAGACACAGGTGATCTCCGAAACATCCTTTTCCAGTGATCACCTGCGTCAGCCGGTATGAGAGGCTATCGTGATGCCTCTCGAGCCAATCCTCCATAACGGGTCTTACCGCCGCAATAACGGCGTGCCCAGCGCTCGGTTGCCCAAGTCGCTCCTTCCATTGCTCCACGAGGACCTGGCGGAGTTGGGATTTCTGATCATCGATTTCTCGAATATCAGGACTCCTACCCAACTCCCGCGCCTCCTTGCGCCACTGGTAAAGGGCCGCAAGGGCTCTCGCCTCCAGGTCCCATGGTGGAGTTCCGGCCAGGAGACTTGCCACCTCAAAGGAGATCGTGCGGTACCCCCTTATGATCCTGATAGCCAGTACCCGTTGACCCCGCGGTGGCCTGGCTTCTGAAGTCATCCCTGCGTCACCTCACAAATGAAGTACATCACAGCTCTCACCGTTCTACACAGTAAGAGGCAAAACACCGTCCCGCTCTAGACTACACTCCCCGGGCTGTACCGCGTCCGTGTCCCCTGTCTAGGGTCGTTTGCAGCGGTCACATCGCACCAAGATGTGTTTGCAGTGACCCTTCGACGAAGATTAGGGAACTAGCAACCTCTGTCGTGTCCCCTTAACCGCCTTCTTCGAGCGGGATCAGCATTTCCCGATCCCACTCAGCGGACTCCTTCTGGAGCATAATATCCTCACAGAAGGACACCGCGGATTCCCATCCTTTACCACTCGGCAGCATAACGGTCAGGGAAAAGTGCCGAATGCGTTAACGATATTATGGCTTACCGCCAACGCTACCCCTCCTGATCGGACTGTCCACTCTGACTGGGATCGAACGCATCCGGCAGCATCCACTGTCGAACGTCCCCAACGGAATCCAAACCGGCAGTCCGACAGATCAGGACCCACTCGCGATAGGTGCCCGCTGTTACGGTCAGATTCATACACACCTAGTTCTTAGTTGTTATTGTAATTATGTAGTGTACTGTAAAGTTATTCTTTTTGTATAGAATATACATAGAAAAAAATACCATTATGCCATAGACAACCGATACTAGGCAACTATGTAGTTCATTGCTTCTGCGAGTGAGGTTATGGAGACCAACACCCAACCCATGGGGAGTTTGGTTTTCGCAACCTTACTTAATTGTAGCCCCTAATAATGAGCGAGGATAGGAAGTATACTCAAAGGCCTATAAGCGGGAGTAGTCACTTGTCATCAGTTAATCATCTGCTTATTTGTCCCTTTATATTACAAAAATAGAACATATATTGTAGTTAAAGACAATCAAACCAGGGGATTGCAACCGAGTTCTAGTTATTGTAATCTAACTGTATTTGAAGGCCGCTTCTGTCAGTCCGAGTGTTTAATAGAGGACTGCGTGCATCGCCTTTCCTATTGCAACGTATTACATGAAATATTGGCCAATCGAATGAGTTTTCACTTATACGTATTGTACTAATCCTTGTGTAATGTAGGTAAAACGGTTGAATTAAATAGTGATGTAGCGACATCCATAGTCTATTTAAAGTATCGTTATATTAAGACTTTGAATATCAGACGTGCAACAATTCCTTTTGAAACTATCGTTTCAGGAATACTATCTATAGTGCTGAATGGATTGATATTGATTCAGTTTAATTAAATAAATTAAACGAGTGATTTACTACAGTACGATTATAATTAGTTTTTGAGGAATTCTACAAATTGAATCATTTTTGCTATTGATGCTTTCGATAAAATAATATATACATAGATATTTTGGATAACACTAACATTTTTCAAGGTCAACTACTCGGTACTGAAATTATCGCTATCGCAACATCACTGGTTGGAAATCGAGTTCAGGCATGCATACTGTTTAAGTATGCAGTTTTGCATAAGATCGCAGTAAAAATGTTTTTTAGAGTTGATTTTTGCAGCGAATTATGGTGTTCATAAAGTTCTAGGACTCTACTCATGTTTTCTATCAGGCTGAGTAGTCATTTTGGTAGCCATCAACAAACACCTGTTAGTCAGCACTAAGCATTAACCTCGAAGTTACACTATTATTATTGTACCATTTAAAAAATATTTCAAAAAACCCTATTAATAAGACCATGGTTAACCTTACTTTAAGTTTCCAGTGAAATTATTATTCCTAGCATTTCTTTAGGTCTGTCCCAGACAGTTTGCGAGGCGAATCGGAAAATACGCTAGCATCTCTACCACGGTATTTTTTTTCTATTTAATGCTACCAAAGTGACTTTACTTACTTTTTCTAACGCAAAGCATGAGCAGAATCCAATAGTGTAGTCACATACTCAATGCAGACCATGCAACAATGCAGCGTGGTGACCTATACTATACGGCGGCCTATTGATCTTTAGTCACGATAATATAACTAATATTAACGTTACTCTACTATAGTTACGTTCCTCAACAAGTAATTAACATTCAGTTATAATAAATAAATTATACACACCAATTTTGATTTTAGAATCCCCTTCACCATTGATGGGGAAAAGTAGGAGTCTGCCAACAGCAGTATATTTTCCTCTGATTGTAATGTTGCAACGTACTTCCAATGTAAATATGTTCTGCTCTAGGAACGCTCTGTAATTAATTAGACAACAATTTTAATTGTATCAAGATGTCAAAAAAGTTTCTTTATAATGTCTGTCCATTTTTTATAACTACAATATAAACTTTCCACTTTGTAAAATATTATCCTGATATTGTTTTCGACATTGCTGCATTGTGATAATGAGAGCTAAAAAGTAAAAAAAAAACGCTAAAGTAATCACAGTAAATGGCTAAATAACCAGAATCAATTGAAACATTATATTCTGGAAGTAGTAGTTGTTATAGTGGATCCAATCGTTTATTTAACTTTTGACAGATCTCGCACATGAAGTTTTGTAATAATTTTTGATACAATGTACTACAGCGAATACTGTACTTCATGGACGGGCCCCGCCTACTTAGAGATGTGTCATTCGTAATTATTGACCACAGACTATAAAAACGGCTTTGAAATAAATCGATTATCGATTATATTAATAAACCATACATTAAAATTATTGTTATTATATTTTATATCAAATCACGTAAAAACCTTTATTATTTTGCATTAAATGACCTAAATGTCTTTGTTTTAATGCATAAGTAATTTACGTAATGACAAGTACAATTTTAACATAAATAAAACCGACTTTAAGGTTCGACTCGATTTCTCATGGATGCCATCATCAGATATTAATCATCATTTGTTCCAACGGTGGTACCGTTGGAACATTTCCTTTCCATTAAAAAAGAATCATCAAAATCGTTTCATAAACGACGAAGTTATTCCCGAACACATATAAATATACATATATACATACGGTCCAATTGAGGAACCTCCTTTTGAAGTCGGTTAAAAACAGTTCCATCGTACTCGTACCTAGTAAACGGATCGACTTTATTCTCTGCAAATTAATTAATCTAAAATAATCGTTTAGACTTACTGTAGTTGGTTCAAATAAAAGCATGTGAATGAACTGCGGTACCTACTTGTAATACAGAACAGGTACAAAATGTTGAAATTCATAGTACTTTAAGGATTAAAAAATAAAAATAAAGAGGTACTGTAATACTATTTTTTATTATAAAGAATCTTCTTCATTTTTTAAATCGATCGATAAAAGAAATCATCGAATCGGTAACGGGTCAGGGTATCACAATTCATTACGTATTACAGCTGTCAAAAGTTAATTAAACGATTGGATTGACTATACATAGTATAGAAACCTATTTACATAATCATAATTAGAAAAACAACAACAATATTAGCAAATGAGACAGATATAAGAAGAAAAGTTCAAATTAAGATTCAAATTTCAATATAGGTCGTAATATTTGCAAGAAAGAAATAATTAATGTATGTACGCGTTTCATACAGATGTACCTAAACAAGAAAGAGTCAGGTACTCTTTGGTGTCCTTACTTAGTTTTTGGCACTGCATCAACTCATAACCATATAATAATAATAATAATAATAAGTTTATTTTGAATAAACACAGTATACAACATAAAAAGTAATTTTAACAGTACATTAAACAAAAGTGGATAATATATAAAAAGAAACCAAACATTTTTTTTTTTAGGCTGTTATCATTTAAGATGTCAAATATTGTCACTTGTCACTTGTCAAATGACGTGGCAATAAAGAATTGATGACGTGTCGCTCTTCACACGCGTTTCTTTTGTAGGTAGGTAATGTACGAAAAGAAAATTAACTGAGTTTAATGAATTTACACAATTTATACCTATACCACAATTTAAGCCTCTAAGTCAAAAGTACTGAGCGATTTACTGTGATAAACGTAGGTTGTACGCCGTGTTCAACAAAATGGGTGGACTCTCAGCATTCACTGCGATGGGCATGACCCATCCCAGCACTCATTTTCAGTGCCCACCGTAACAGTCGACCCAACGCCGATAGCCGCGGCCATCACCAAAGCATTCAACTGTCCCCCGTGGGGTTTCAGTAACATGAGTTGAAGTTTTTTTTGGTAAGTAACTAAAGTACATATAGCATTGAGTAATAGTTACAAGTTTAGAAAAGCCATACAATAACGCATATAATAATCATAATATTTTTACTCAAAAAATCTTTACGATTATCCAATTCGTTAATCGGGTAAATAGCACATATGAAACTATTGAAAACAAAGTGCAAACTAGCTGCTGAAGAAAAAGCCGAACGTTCCAATATAATAAAATATTAATGGATAGTACTGGCAAATCTTTGCATACTCTATATCTATACTTAATATAATAATAAAGAGGTAAAGTTTTTGAAGTTGCAAGAGAAATTTCTAGATCTACTGAAACCATTTTGAAAACTCTTTTCTCAATAGAAAGTCATATTATTTGTGAGGGTCATACACTATGAATTAACTCGAAAAATGATTACCGAGATATCCGATATACATGCCGACTGAGACGTGGGCGAAAGTTAGTCTAGTATACAATACAAAACAATGGCAAGGTATATTTGAAGACAATATAACTCGACTTTGCGTTTTTGTGAAACCGAGGCTTTTATGCCATTGTCACGGCATTAACAAACCAAGTTATCTGTGGAAGGTCCTGGTACAGTACAAATGTCTTAATATTAGAATTTAGTGTGACACAAAAGATTTCGTAAAGAGAGCGTGAGAATAAAACCACATTATTACGATGTCGCAAGGCTTCTGTAATCGCTCTAGCATTAGGCAAGCAGTGCTATTAAGTTCCTTTCGTACGTAAAGCTTCAAGGAAAGCGAAACAAAACATTATAGAATATCATGCTGTTGACAGAATAAAACTTCTGTTAAATGGAAACATGGTTAAGATTTGGGAACAATTACAGTTTGGTTATAAAGTCGTTAGATTTGATTTAATATTTTTTTTACCATACACCCTGTAGAAACATGGACAGTAACCCTTTAACACATTAACTTAGAGAAAATCTAAATAAAAAAAAATATAAAAAGCAGCCAAGTGCGAGTTGGACTCGCCGATGAAAGGTTTCGTAGCAGCAAGTATTTTTTTCTTATATTTGAGTTGTTTGAATGAAAGGTAAATTGCGGTTTACGGTTTATGACGTAATATAAAAAAAAACTAATTACTAGATCTCGTTTAAACCAATTTTCGTGTACATCATGGGTGCACACATTTTACAACTTTGGAAGTGTCCCTCGCGCAAACTATTCTTAGACTAACTTAGACAAAAATGATATTAGAAACCTCAACATTATTTTCAAAAAACCTATCCATAGATACCCCATACGTACGGGTTTGATGAAAAAAAAATGTTCGAGTTTCAGTTCTAAGTACGGGGAACCCGCAAAACTTATTGCATTTTTTCTACTTTGTGTGAAAATCTTAATGAGGTTTACAGAATGCATCTACTTACCAAGTTTCAACATTATAGTTCTTATAGTTTTAGAAAAAAATGGCTGTGACATACGGACGGATAGACGTGACGAATCCATAAGAGTTGGCCATTTGGCCATTTGAACCCTAAAAATGCATCATTAACGGTATAACTGCTATCAATCAGTATAAAATATACGTTTATAATGTATAATATACTGCTTTTATTATAAATTTTCTTCTATGACAATAATTTTCTAAATTGTCTGAAGATGTCTGAAAATGTCAACGATGACTTCATTATAAATATCTCAACTTGCTTTCATCTGACGCACAATGGTTATTTGAATGTCTTCAAAATTCCATACAATTGAATACCATAAGGTATAATACAAAGGTAAATTCAGAGTACAGTGACTTTACTGTTTTGACGTCAATTGACTGGCGAATAATTGTGAATCCTTATAATGCAGAAATTTCCAAGGATGGCTTTGAAATCTTTCAAATAAAATTACAATAAGAAAACCAATAAAATATTCTTTAAATGGGTTTAACATAGCATTATTTAATTAAATATTTTGAAAATAATATGGTTAAACCAATTTTCAACAGATTTTGGCATTAAGGTAGGTTACGTTTATTTACCTTTAAACATCAGTTAATGAATGTCAAGAAATATTTTATTTCTGTGTCTAGTTAAAGTTTATGGACACTACGGTCTCTATTTATTGCTGTCATCATGACATTTCCTATCTGTAATCTGAGGCAGGTTTCGACAAACAGGTCATACAAACAAGGATGAGATTGGATCAGATCATACATGTTTGTATGGTCTTAGTATATACTTATGTATTTAGACACAGTTCTTTCCTAATCATAAAGTATCTTTCCTTGACCATCTTCAAAACAACAAGGGGTTACTCAATTCGATTGTTCATTTCTTTGTTATTGTAATTTATGAACCAATTAGAATCTTGTTTTAAATTTGTTAAATTTGTCAAGGATTATATTGTGTAGTGAAGAAATGCTTTTTATAATTAATTTAATTTAGTTTTTTTTTATGTTGTTTAAATTATCTTTCAGTTCAGTTTAGTTTAAACTACGTTGCGATAAAGATTGGAGTGATATCAGTGATTAACCTAGCGGTCTCGGTGACAATTAAGGACTGTTTCTTCTAAGTGATAGATATCTTCTGATATTATCATTTTAAGGGTGTTTTAATAAAGTCTCTTTTACACGTCAGAAGGTTTATTTCTTAAATCCATCGAATCCTAGCACGTAACAATAGGAAAGGGGTTAATTGGTCTATACTAATTAGCCCTAGTCCTATCAACAAGAAAATCCAATCTTTCATAACTAGCAAAGTGGAGACCAAATGAAGTCAAAATAGGCAGACAACTTTTTCAAACCGGGAAGTACCACGAATAAAATATTATGGGTCCTAAGTGAGCTATATTTGATTACTATAGTATGTATGGCAGAATCGCCTAAACGCACGGAAATTAACCGCAGTTGACACAAAATCCCCATAGTATACCGCCCCAGATGTCATTAGTAAGCTATTTAGCATTGTGTTAATGTAAACATGTATGTAGTACTAATAGACTTACTCCACGTTCAAAACTTGACACTTTCTCAGTCCTGTTGCTTTCCCCTCGTAGAAGGTTACCTTGATACCAGGTAGTTGTATCGGAAGCTCGTCGATGATAAAGGGGTCTAGCACAGGAACCCCGAGTTCAGGTATACCTTTTGAAAACTCGGGTATGGCGTCTGCCGTAGCTTGTATCAGACATGCAGGTTCGGTGTTGTTGCACGGGTGAATGAAGTCAGCTGCAGACAGAAATATGTTGAATTTATTTAAAATAGTAAAGTGTCAAAGCGATGATAATTTGACACCGATTGAAATAGAGATAATTTGTTCTATGAGCTTGTTAATAGGAAATAAAAGCCTTTTTAAAATTTCGTAAAAATAATAATGCCCCTAGTGATTGATCAACTGTTGTAAATATTTTATTAATAGAAATTGATAAAAGTGGAATCACCATAAATTTATCTTAAAAAACAGGTTTTCTTCTATAAAATAATTAAATTTCATCACTTTACAAAAGTACTTTCTACTTTTAACTAGTCAACAAAGCAAGTAAGTATAACTCATAGTTATGCTTACGTATACGAATCAGCACGTATCACAAGATACTACCTAAAGATTTTGGTCGCAATAATCGGACCAACTTAATAAACTAAACTGGTATCATCGGTAATTGATAAGTGTGTAAATATTGGCAGTTGATCTTGATAACGTTAATGCTTTCAGCACCATTTCGCGGCGGACAATTGTGGTATTGGCGACTCAAAGTACATAAGTAGTACCCGTACGAAGTTGTGCCGGCCGAGTTGGATAGTTTAGCCAAGGTAGATGTATTCTTGCACAACCCCGTTACTAACGCTATTTACGGTCTTGGGACTCGGGGACATACGCCGATTATGTATGATTTTCTTACTTTCTATGTTCATTCCCAGTCCCCCTCTTTAGAAGAATCGTCCAGACTATTAAGCATTTATTCCCTGTCATGCAGAGAACCCAGAAACGCTTAAGTACGTTGTCTACTCATTTTTTACGAGTAACCTAAAAGTAAAGTTTCTTAAAATACATTTAAACAATGACGTACGTGAATGAAAACAAACTTTCAAACCACCTTAGGGATAGAAATTCCGAAATTCTTTCCTTAGTGGGTGTCTACTCAATGAAAACGATCGTTCTCACCAAATTTCATAGCCCTTACTTTGATAGAATATCTCGACAGTCTCAACAGTCAGTCAGGACATATTATTTTATAAGTATAGATTATGAATAAATAAATAAAATAAATAAATATTTCGCATGAGCAGAGCTTGTATTATGAAAGCTAGATTGTCTGATAGAATCTCTACATACTTTTTTTTGTAAAAACATACAAATTATAAATAGAAAACACCCATACTCTGAAACAAATATTTGTAGATCATACAAACATTTGGTCTGACCCTGGAATCGAACCCGAGACCTCATACACTGCAGTCGAGTACGCTGCCACTGATATCTGATACATTTTTTAAATTGATGATCAGAAAAACTTCACCACAGAATCCATCTCACTCTGTTTGCAGTTTTTTTTTAACGAAAACTCCTCTCCTACCACTTTATTTTTCGCTGTACATACCCTATCATTAGCATTTTCTAAGTCCGACTATTAAACCGCTGGACCACACAGTACGAAATCATTATTTGCTTTGAATTTTTTACACTTTTAAGTTTGTTTTGTTAGTATTTTTGAAGTCGGTGTATCATTTAACATTTCTTAATAGCGTTTATTCATCCTTTTTAACCGACTTTAAAAAAAGGAGGAGGTTTTTCAATTCGACCGTATATTTTTTTATGTGTGTTCGCGGATAGCTTCATCGTTTATGAACCGATTTTGATGATTATTTTTTTAATGGAAAGGAGATATCCCAACGGTGGTAAGACTATATGCCTTTAACCTACTTCACTATCCTACTTCACTGTTAGTTGCCGTTTTTATGAAACAATAAAAGACTGAAGATTTATTTATTTTAACAAAGAGGCAATAAAGTGATACCAAAGCATTTTCTTCCTTATTTTTGAAGGGCGAAAAAAAAACCCAAAATTACGGAAAACATAACAGCATACCTAAATAATTTTTTTGGTAATTTTTAATTTAATAACTCATTTTGTACAAGTTCACGATGCAATAAACCATTTTATGTACTGTAGCTACGTAACACTGACTGGCTGACTGAGGTTAACTTAAAATTTTAAAATTGCATAAACCGACAAGACAAGTTTAAAAAAATGCAATAAAGGTACATCGCAGGTAGTCTATAGCAAAACACGTTATTATGATTGACAGGTAGTTTGACAGCTTTTTTGTTTTCCTTGTTTTTGATGTTGGACAACTAAAATAAATATCAAAAAACTAAAATAAAAGTCAAAATGAGACAAGCAAAGTACCAATTCTGAAATTAACCTTGACACAAGTATGGCAATAGAACAAAGTACTATAAGAACATCCAAACATCAACATTTACACATCTTGTTTTGCCACTATTTTCAACCGACGAAAAAAACGGAGGAGGTTCTCATCGAGTCGACATTTATATTTATTTTTTATAGAGTAGCCCAATTTTAATAACTGTTTTTGTATTCGAAAGGTATGCTCCCGAGGTGGTTCCATTGTCACCATATCAGGATCTGATGATGGAATCCTGAGGAAATCGATGGAAATCCTCAAATGTTATAGGCCCGTAATATGTTTTTCATATATTTTCTAAAGCTATTACGGCATTTACATCTGGACGTCATCATTTCATGATGACGAGCTGATGCTGAAAGTTACAACTCTTTAACGGTTAGGAGGTAAAAATAAATCTTTAAATGTTATGTATATGTATGATACCTTTAGTCGTATTCTTTCAAGTTATTTAGGTGAGCTAATGACAGAAGGTACAACTCCTTAATGGATAGGAGTTGGATAATCATTTTTCCGATTTCATACGTATCTATAGACCTATAGATGTATACTTTCATGTTACTCAGGTGAGCTGATATTAGAAGGTAAAACTTCTTAACAGTTAGGGATTTAAGGATGATTTCAATATCATACGTACGCATCGACATTAATTTGTTTATCATTTAGTAATTCACATGAGCTTATGATAGAAAGTAAAACGATTAAGGGTTATAGGAAGATTTTTTATATACCAACTTTATCTGTACCTACATCTAGTTTTTCTTAGTGGGTTTATTAAAATTTTGACAATTGGCCTCAATTGTTGTCCCTCGAGTAACGCTTTCTTTTCTTTTGCGCATTTTGTTTGACTCTAAGTCGTAAAGATTGACCTATGGTAGTTACGGTACTCAGCGCAACTTTTTTTTTATAAATTATACACGGCTTTGCTTAGGGCAGTGCCCTAAGGATCTTTTTTGAATTTGTTTCAGTCAGATCGGAGACCGCACGTCGAGCGCGCGTTCGTGTTGCGATTGATAAAGATTTCGGTATGAGTCGATCCATAACCAAATGCAGCCGCACTAGACCCTCAGGCGTTTATTTATCATAATTACCCAACTGTTCGGGTTGCTGTGCTGTCTTGCTAACATTAACTTCGTGAATCAAAATTTCCCGACCAAGGGGCACGTCGCGCCGCGCATCACGCTTTACTTAATCCTTAAACAATCCTTAAACATTTTTTAATTTAATTTAAATCCGAACCTAGACCCTATAAAATTTAGGTATATTGTCTGATGATTTCACCTAAGATATTTTTATTTTGTAGTGTATTAAAATGCACGCGTTATATAAACGCCTGCTGTCAACAGAGATTGTTTAGATATAAAACAGGGCTTAGAGTTAAAATTAAAAGTATTTTATTTTATACTAATAGTTTATTTTCAATCAAAATTTAGCCGAATGTTCAATCAGGCTAGATCGTTCGTATGAGTCTTAAGGACAGGGTAACATTCAGCTGTCATTGTCTAATGATAATGTTCATACCTTGAAAGAATTAAGAAGATTAATGATAAAAATTAGCACAATATGTATATCTATCGTATACTTTTCATTTGTCACGTTGTTGCTCATGATGGACTCCGATTTTTTTAAATATGTGTTTTGCAGGCGTGCCTAACATACTTCAAACAGGCCAATAGGTGTTAAACATGATCAAGAAGAGACGCTGACGAAGTTGCGTGAAGTTTGAACTCAGAATGAATGTTATTGAACATATCATTATTACTTTCATACTAGTGTTTGCTCAAAAATGTTTTCATAATTTATTAGAAAGAATTACAATAATAATGTCTATGATTATTCATGTAGGTACACATGTAAACAGTACTTTGCTAGTGATTTATTCAATGACATGATCATGTGGACACATACACAAGGAAACGTATCATTCTCAACGGATTTATTCAAGAGAAAACATACCATTTGTTCTTATCGAAGGATATCTCAAAGATATTTAACCGATTAATCGGTTCAGATAATCTTTGGACGTAGGCAACCATGTGTGAAAACATTAATCACTTGATGTACAAATGACAACAATTAATTTGATTTATTGTTTACTTATTTATTTAAGGAACTTGACACATCTCATATACAAACTTTGCTTGAAAGCATGAAGACTCTGTCTACTTTCATCATCATCAACGGCCTCTGATAGTCTATGACTCTCCTTAAAAAGGAAGTTCATACTGGCCAGACGGGTTTATTTCAAGTCTGGGAAGGGTCCGGATGTGTTCTCTCCCGTCTCAGGCGCAGAGTGGCACACCGTGTGGTTTTAGTCGGTTTGATTCCGACACACCGCCCCGCCGCAAACGCCGGCGGGGTGACGACCCGAGTGGGTTTCCACACGTAAAAAAAGGGGTTTATTTCAAGTTTTCCTTCTCATTGCAGTGATATTGTTCTGCATTATTTGCGATCATAGTTGCCGTTTACGACACTCATGGAATGAATAGGGCTGATGTCACTCTGTATTCGTAATCCGTGACCACACGAAAAAGCTTGTCTAATTTAATAAGTTCAATGAATTAGAAACTTTTCAATGAAAAAAGTGTAAGTTCAATTATTTTATTGTGTTCATAGAAATAAAAACATAACAATATAGATGAGTTACAAAGTTAGAGAAGTAACAATTGGCGTTGTTATCGGCGCTCACGGCGGGTTTATTCCAGACAACCTTAAAATGGATTTTAGGTGTTTTGTTTTTCAGGCAGTTAACACAACAGTAACACACCACCACGTAAATATTCTAAATTCTTAAAACAATCAATAAATCAAATAAAAATGCATATGTACACCTACACATAAACATAGACAGATATATATAAATATACCTACATAGGTATATACACAGACTATAATATTTAATACATAAAATGTATGTTAGCTACATCTACATTGTATTTTAGCACTAAAAGTGATGGCTTCTAAGGTCAGGTCTTTAACTTCACTTTCGAACTTCATAACGCTTTTTAACCGACTTCAAAAAAAAAGAGAAGGTTTCTCAGTTCGACGAGTTCAAACCTGTAATTGTTTATGTACAAATAAATAAAGTTGGAGGTACAACAATAACCGCGGGTAACACCGCGGGTTTAAGCTAGTATAAAATAAAAACAATACAAGTTTTAGAACAAAAAAATTAAAACTGAAATTAAAGTCTCTTCAATTCTATGTGGTAACTGTGTTCATTCATCTGTTGAGAGTGTTTTGTTTGGTTTGTGTTTGGTTGCGAGTGATCGTGTATGTGAGTGTGTGTATGTTTGTGAGTGTGTTATATTTTGCCGCCATTGCTCGTGATTTGGAAGAATAGTTCCGTTTCATCATATGAAAGATTCACCAGCCATTCTGTGACCAGTCGTTTTACTTCTCTCGTAGAATAACTTAACAATATGTGGGTGTAATTTACAAACTTTGTTGTACATCTTAGAGCGGAGGTAGATGGGGTGTCTTTTCATGAAGGTGGTATTTATGGTTGGAAGTGGAGTTTGATATACACTGCGCTGGTTTATTCTAATTTTTGTAGGAGTATTTAAAATTTCCTCATGCATAGATTTATTATTATTAAAATAAAAATTTGACGTACCCTCAGTACTTTACATTCTTTGTACAAATCGTTTGTTAGGAATCTGAAATGTTTTCATAGCATCACTTTTAAAACTGCTTGTTGTGCTCTTTCGAGTTGAATCATTTTGGTTTTAGCGGCACCAACCCGAGATAGAATACAGTAGAAAAGTAGCGATTGTGTCAGTGTTTTGTAGACCCTAATGAGATTGTTTTTTTTTCAGACTATTGCGAAGGGATTTTAAAATATAAATAGTTTTTCTAATTCTACTGGACAGGTGGATTATGTGATTGTCGTATGTCAAACGTTCGTCCACTATGACGCCTAGAAATCGAACAGAGTCTGTGCGTTCTATGGCACCGCAAACACACTTGGAGCGATCTTCAGGGGCACTGGAAGTTTTGATGCAAGTTAATAATTAATGAAGCATTTAAAAAACGGTGAAAAAAAAATGTTTTTCCTAGAGATACGAAAAATGTAACTTATTGACAATCACAGAAATATAATTCACAACTATTTTCTCTGTTACTGTACATTACTGTACATGTACAATGTTGAACTTTGAATTCGGAGGATTTGTAAATATTGCATAACATATAAGTATTTAAACCATGAAAAAAAAAAAGAATTCAAATGAGATGAGATTTTCATAATACACTGTTACATATGTTAACATAGTTTTTTAGGATAGCGGCCTTGAATATAGATGTCAATACCGTTCAAATATTTCAACAGAAGTGTGAAAATTATTTTGACCATTTATTTTCCACTTTCGTTGGAAGAATAATCATTATTACATATGAAAGAATATCTACATTAAGAGCTGCCAAATATTTAGCGTACAAATAAATAAAATTTTATTGTCTAATTGTAATATTAAAATCACCGCTTTTTACTAAACGCATATGTACACGGTACATATACCAAAATATATTTTTTTACAATTTTTGTCTGTCTGTCTATCTATTTATTTCAGCTAATCTCTGGAACGTCTGACCGATTTAGACGGGACTTTCACTAATAGGTAGCTAATGACATAAGGAGTAACTTATGCTACTTTTTTTAGACTAACTTCACCCCGCGGCGTTACCCGTGGCATAATAATAACCGCGGGTAGCAAAACCGCGGGGTTCAGCTTATTCATAATATTTATCGCTACTTAGAGACGGGAATATGGGTTGTTGTAATCTTATAATAAAACATGTCATTGAATAGTACACAGCACTACATTGTACTTCCATCGTGTATAAAATAAACTTGACATTTTTATGGTTATAGGAAAAAAAAAAATATTAGAGTCTACATCTTTTTTGAAACGGTTTTATTTAGCTTGACCTGGTTTGGTGATAATACAATTAAATTAATATTGTTTCATTGTAAATCCAAGATGGCCGCAGCTACAAAATTGCGGTTTATAGATTGTCACGACTACCTCAATATGGATATCAAATGAAAGGGCTTGACTAGTAGAACATAGTTCACTATGAAAAATATAATCCAAAATTTCAGCCGCTACAAAATGGTGGTTTATACATTTAGTCAAAGACTACCACTATATGGGATCCAATAAAAGGACTTGAATAGTAGAACACAGATGAGAAGTACTATGTAATGAAATTAAAAACTATAAACTTTAAAATAAAAAAAATAATTTAAACGGTTTCATTGAAAATAATGTACTAAAAGCTAAAAAAATATTTGGTAAAAAATATACGGTATAAAATTGTTGGTCCCGTGTTTCCATCCAGTCATCTCAGTTTACCAACGATTTTATACCGAATACTTTCTAACATTTTTTGAAAGATTTTAATACATCATTTTCAATAAAATCATTTAAAAAAAAAATTTTTTACTTATTTTTTATTACAACGAATCGTTTACCTATTACATGTAACATCGCTATCGTATCTTCGAAAAGTGGGTCGCTATACTCGCTACATACATTTTTGATGCATCGAATATTCTTGTTATTTTTTTTAAATTAGCTTAACATTTGTATGAGACATTAGGCCCCATCGTGAATAATACTTAGAGTTTCTAGACAAGTATGCAACATCCAGGTTGCAACAGAGAAGTGAAGGGTAAGTACACTACTAACATTAGGCAGCCATTTTGTTGATTGCTATAAAGAAACATATTTTAATTCCATAATTTTGTTTGATTAACCGGAGTTTTATTAGAATTATTTTTTTTTTGATTACATGTTATCTATTAGGTATGTACAAAAATGATAGTCGTATTAATCTATGACATATAATTCTAGTGTGACGTTCTTGCTCACGATGAAATCCGAAACTATCGATAGGAATTTACTTTTGTTTTAAATGTGTGTTTTGCTAAAGTGGAATCACATATGAATATAAATAAACAGTTAAGTAATTTATTTTTAGGAAACGAAACGAATCTATTCATCATCATTACTTCGAAAGATGTTCACGATAGAATATAGGACCCTAAAATTCACCTTAACAACTGCACACACATTCCTGCAACCTTTAACATTCGATTCATTAAGGTTTTAATTTGCCCACTCATACTTCGTTATTGTGTTTATCCAACTCAAAGTTTGTAACATGTTTTCAAAACACGCTTTATCAACGTAACATACATACATTTAGTGGACATTAATCTCAGACCGATTAAGGAGCCGAGCATAATTTAAAGGAGACGTAAACAAAGTTAGATCAGCTAGTTTAAACATTTATCTTTATAAATATAATTCTTCTGTGAGTGTGTATGTCACTGAACTACTCTCAAACGACTGGACCGATTTTGATGAAATTTTTTGTGTGTTCAAGGGGATCTGGGAATGGTTTAGATTCACAATTTTGTCCGCTGGACAATGTTTTTTTAATAATTTTTAATTTATTAGTAGTTATGGCAAAACGACGTTTGCCGGGACAGCTAGTTTTACTATATTTTTATTCTTTCTAAAGCTTGTCTAACATTGGACTTTTAGGTATAGGCGGTTGAAGGTGATGATTATGATGATGGCGATGATTTATCCTCGTTTTTCTAATTCTTATTAATTTTGTAATATATTTTATTTGTCATAAAGATCAAAATAAATTAACCAGATGTATCTCAACTATTTACTTGTCAAAAAAATTGCACTATGAAAAACATATAAATAGTTATAATAAATACAATATAATAATAATTACAACAAAACAATATACTTTAACAGTAAATATGGCATAGATTCATTCCCTGACTAACAACGGACTAATGCAATTATTAATAATTACTTCCTGCAATATTTTGTAAACGATTTCCCTTTTGGTATATCGTGTTGTGTGCAGAACATTTCGGAGTTATGTTATGAATCGTAATAAAAATCAGAGAGCGAAGTGATTTGATTGACGAAATTTTAATGATTCAATCGTACTTGTAAAAGAGATATTTTTAAGGACTACCACGAGTATAGTGACCATTACCCTTGAATTGGGCAGGCTTAAAAAAAGAAGTACTGACATTCTCAAGTGAAACAAAGATAATTGTTTACCACCTGAGAACATAGTGGTTAAGGATCCTGACTGCTAAGCCAGACTTTATAAGATTAAATGAAGTAGTTGTAGTAGTAGTAAGTATAAATATTTTAATAAATATTTCGAACGTCTCACACACAACGCCATCTAGTCCCAAGCTAAGCAGAGCTTGTGTTATGGGTACTAAGACAACTGATACAAATACATATATACTTTTTTTGTAAATACATACATATTATACATAGAAAACACCCAAACTCCGAAACAAATATTTATAGATCATACAAACATTTGGTCCGACCCGGGAATCGAACCCGAGACCTCACGATCAGCAGTCGAACACGCCAACCGCGAGACCAACGAGGCAGTCGATTTTGTTCTGTGTATAGGTGTAATTTACTTCTTAAGCATGTTTATTACAGTCTGGTTATCATAACACAAGCACTGCCTATCTTGGGATCCAACTGTGAGATGAAATTAATTATTTACTAAGAGACTTCAATTCTCAATTACACTGTATTTTTATGTTACCTCAGAACTTTCAACTGAGTGAACCGACTTTGCTGATTCTTTTTCATTTGGAAACTGGTGCTTTCCGTGAGGTCCCATTTCAATTTTTGTTTTTCATTTTTATGGACATAATGAAAAACAAGTGACACATCTGCCTAGTAGTTCAATTTTTGTAACAAAATTCATTTCTGATCTACCTATCTCACGACTATCAGAATAGGTATTTACGTGGTTTAAGTATGTAAGTATAAAGTGTAGCAGAATATCGATTCGACTTTCGATCACAACACGATCACATTACTATCAACGTTGGATGTTTTATACTTTACTATATTGCGGTAACTGTCTCGTTGGTCTAGCGGTTAGCGTAAGCGAATAACGATTAGGAGGTCTAGAATTCGATTCTCGTGCCAGCCAGAAAAATGTTTTTGAGTTTATCTAATTATAAAAATGCTCAATAACAGCTCGGAGTTTAGAAATTGGGATCTTAGCCCCCGTGCCTCGGCGAGCACGTTAAACTGTCGGTTCTGCGACTGATCTCTCCCCGTTCCTGTTGGATAGCCGTCTCATCGGACTGTGAGAGTGAGGCAACAGAGCTATAATATCTCCTGACTAGTTGGCTGGTCTCCGTTGACACTGGTCGCAGTGGTCGAAATTGATTAGAAGAACATCATTTTATTCAGTTAAATTATTTAATTAGTAGCTCACGAAGTATCGATATGAGTTTCGAGCATGCACACAAGGTCAATACTCTCGTAATAAAAACTCGTTAAAAAATCTGTTCTAATTTACGCTTGACCTCATAAATGTCATAATAGATAAGTAATTTCGTAGTCAGTATTAGAGTATTACTAACACTAGAAGAATTTCTAATTAACTTTCTGTCATAATATGATCACATTACAGTCAACTTTGGATGTTTAACAGTTTTCAAAGACAATATTATCTTTTATGATATGCTATATTGTTGTCAGATCGAAAGATAATCAGAACAGAATTTCGAACAGAACAAATTATTATTACAAAAATGTAACCTAAGGACCTTAAAGAACCAAACCTTTGTGGATTTCTTCTCAATACGACTTTTTTTTGTTAAATATCTTTTTAAAAAGACACTAAAACCAGAATTTCTGTTGACCCACCCTGTTGGTACGAAAAATCAACACGATAGTACATCAAGTTATATTGACCACTGAAATAAAAGAATTCAATAACACCACCACAGTACAAGAATTCAATTTACTCAAAAAAAAATAAGGTGTATTTTACACCTCATTTTGTATTGAGTAAATAGAATTGTTGCATAGCGGAATGGCGGAAAATTCAAATATATTGTCTAGTATCTTTACTTACTAGACAATATATTTGAATAAATAAATAATTAAGTCCCTAAGTTTGCATTTAGATAAATGCCAACTTATATCCTCGGTCTTGAACAAGTACACTCACATAACATTATCTGTATTATGGTTGACTGATAGTTTATTTTATGAACAACTACAATAGTAAAAATCTGAACCATTGTCGATTTCAGTGTTCGGGTTCAATACTGTTTATTTTTATTTAAATAAAGTCCTACAAGTATTATTCTAAACGAATCTATGCAATATCAATTAATTAATTCATTGTTAGTTACACACTAGGAGAATAATATAATCGATGTTATGGTTAAGGTAATTAGTACCAACAACCGTATCACTCCTGAGTAGTCATATAGACCTTAAGAAATTATAAAAATAAAGCGCTTGAAATTCAATTAATAATATTGTCTTCTTACAGTCTTATAACGTCTTCTTATAGACTAAATGCCAAATTCTATAAATGAAACTTATATTCAAAGTGTAATTAATTGTGTTTGTACGTCACGTGTATGTCAACAATAAATAGTTAAATCAGTAGTACATTTTACTAGACAGGAATTGCATTTAAAATTTCAACTTTTATATTAGCATGATATAGATCAAGCATACATGGATGTAAGTGCGTCTGTATATCCTTATTCAATGGACTGTCTTTCCACTTAATTTTCACCAACTTCAAGAGATCTATGATTAAGTAAAGAATTTACCCAAGGAGTGATATAAGTAAGCATAGATTTTAGAACAATGTAAAAACTAGTTTTATCAGTAAACATATGAAATAGTAGGTAGTAGAGCCACGCTGATTTCAGCACGAACGGGCCGGCTCGACCGGGGCGGTACTACCCTCGCACAGAAAATCAACGTAAAATGACAGCGATCATGCTGTCGTGTTTCGTTGGTGAGTGCGAGACCGGAGGCCCAATGATGCGAAAGCATCACTAGCCCGCCATGGTGTGGGTCACCATGCTGCATTGTTGCATTGTCTGCGTTCGCAGTATGGTGACCATCACTCTTGGATCCTGCTTATGCTTTCCATCAGGCAGAGTAGAGTCATTATGGCAGGGTCAAACATAAAAAAAAAAAAAATAAAAAAAAAATAAAGGAGTCTTCAACTTTTGAAGTCTTATGAAACACAAAAAATATCCAACCATATAGTTTTGAGGCTAACTGCGGAAACATCCCGGGAAATTCAAATCACATCAAACTACACATAATTTATCTGACTTGTAGAAATATTTTTCATCTTATTCTGCTTTTTAATTAAAAATATTTTTACATTTTATTTAAGCCTATTTTCCTTTAAATTTGAAAAAATATAATTTATTAACGTTCAATAGAAATCGTAACAAAATAAACAAAAATAAAACTCACGTGCAAATTTTCCCGAGCAATCACTGACAAAAGTCGCTGACGCCAACAAAATAAAATGAAAAACACATATTTTATATCCTTCATACATGTTTGATAGACACCGGTGAAAAGGTTTGATTATCCGTACACAATGCGATAGAAGTAAGGGCTTAGAGCACACTGGCGTGACCCTTGTAAATAGTGTTATATGCTATGTAAATTCAAACCAGTTCTTTCTTATTTACATTGCATAAATTCAGTTAGCTCTTTGCCAATGTGAAGCCTGATTTTCACGGAACACTGCCCGCTAATCCGTTCCACAAAATATTCGCGCATTGAATGCGCCAGCCGGTGTGCGTTTGCGACCGTATTCTAGGATATTGCACCGCGATTGGCCCCTCGTAATGTTTTCGACAAGTTGGTTCATGTACGAAGGTCAGTAAAAGTTTATCTATACAACTAAATAAAATTGAAGTGTCTGTTTGTAATATTAAGATAACCTCTTTTTACTAAATGCATATGTATGTATACACGGTACATATACCAAAAAGGTAGTTAAAAATTTTTTTGTCTGTCTGTTTGTTCCTGGTAATCTCTGGAACGGCTGGACGGATTTTGCCGGGACTTTCACTGGCAGGTAGCTGATGATCCAGGGAGTAACTTAGGCTACTTTTTTTAGACTAACTTTGTCCCGCGCCTTACTCGCGGTACAACAATAACCGCGGGTAACACCGCGGGGTTCAGTTAGTTTTAAATAAGGTATTCCGTTTGTTTGCCAACATTGTTTACCATTGACATTTAGGATGTTATCACTTACTAACACACTACTTACTACATACTTCGTAACGTATCCAAGGTGTACATGATTACTACAGTGTAAGTAATTTTGTCAACGAAACATAATTAAAACCAAAGGTTTATGGTTTAACTAATAAAACTAGCTGACCCGGCAAACATTATTTTGGCATAAAATATTAATATTGCAAAACAGGAATTAGTTGCAGAAGGGTAATAGACTACGAGTCCGTGTCGAAAATTGATGGGTCATCTGAAACACCAGGAGATCTTTTTAGAAAGAAACAGAGGCATAAAACAATAACATTTAGTACTAAGCCGTCACTCGTAAGCTGTCCAACTAAGTACTGGTGAAGGGGGGTTGTCAATCCTCGGTTTTTCTCCTTTGCCATATGATTTTTGTACGGCGTTACAGAATAATGGATTGAAGAGGTATTGAAATTGCATGGAACCGGTGCCGTACAAAAAAAGACCAAATTGACTGAGAAAATTGCCGGGAAATAAAAAAATCCATCTCGATTTCGATACGGGCCTGTAGTCTATAAATATTTAGGGCTGTAGGTATTTTGAATGCCAAATCATAAAAAATGTAAAAACGCAAATTTTTTATCAAATTATACAATATAAAAAATAGCATACGCAATTTTATTAGAGCAACCTCAGGCTCCACCATGATTTTTTTCTGTATGTTTGATAAAACATACACAAAAAATCATAAAAATCGATTGCCAGTCGCCAGTTGAATTCGACAACAAACACTGCGACACGAGATTTTATATATTAGAAAATGTGTCTGCCTAGCTAATCAGCTTATAGGTAGGTATACGAGTATTATATTAATGTAAAACACTGTGAGAAGTTGTTATGTTTACACTGTTTCAGAACACATTCGAATTTTTATTTTCACAACATTATACAAACGTTATTAAACTTAGCTGTGTCGTTGAGTTGCTCCAGACACTGATTTGCCAATACAATCTAGTTTTATTTAAATAATTCAATTACATCAAATAAATTCTACGCAGGCTAAACTAGTATTTAATACTAACTGGATAATTGCATAACTTGTGTGTCAGACCGAAACGGGTTACCATGATCCCCGTACACAGTGACCTGTCACTAGATATTATGCAACACAACCTTAAACCCAACAAGTTATTGCGGCATCTGCAGCCAATGTGATAATAAAAATACGTCTTCGTTTAATGTAGAAAATTGATAAATCTACCACTCTATTTTAACTTCTCATTTTAACAATCACATAATGTAAAAATAACAGAATTGAAAATATTTGCTTTACAAAGACATGGCAACTGGTAATGAATCTAACTTAATCACGTCTTGTGTCTTTGAATTTAGTAAACATCGTACAGTTCACGCCACCAACAATCCGAGTCAACTCTAAATCAACAAAGCGGCTTTTGACCTAGTTTGGCTTACAAATCAACGTTTTGAATTTCCTACGATAAAATTCTTAGAATATAATTATGTGTGTATCTATCTGCCAGAATAGGCCCTCTTGTGACTTGTGCATAACGCCCCACCATTTCTGTAGAAGGTGCGTGCAAGTTGCATTTATGCATTAAATCAAATCATTTCAAGGTAACTAAAGGAATCCAACCGCGTTGAACGATTTGGAAATCGTAAGTATTTGCCTTATGATTCATTGTACTTACATATTTGTGACTCAAAGGTTTTTAAAATAGTAGTGTTTATATTGTATATTTATCGTGGGAAGAATCCCTTGCATACATTTTGAATTCTTATACATTTTGTGTAACAAAAATCCTTCTTTTCTTTCTTTTCCTTTCCAAAAAAGCACCAAACGGAAACCTACGGAATCCCTACCTAGTAAGCCTAACAAAGCAGCCATTTAAATATAAAAAAACTTAACAAATAAAAAAAAACTTTCTACCAAAATGACAGTTCTCTGCCTGATGGAAATCATAAGCAAAATCCAAGAGTGATGGTCACCACACTCATGGCTAATGCAGAAAATGTAACAATACAAAGACAAGGATCAATGAGATAAGTTTACATAATTCAAACTAACCATTATGTCTGAATGTGTATTTGGTACTAAACAAAGTCACTTTATACTTCTGTCTGTATTTCTGTTAACTACTTCGACTACTACTACCACATATTTTTGATGTGGGTGAGAAACCAGCAAATGAAAAATATTATATATTAAATCTTGTCTTATATATATATATTATATATATAAGACAAGTTTATGTGTTTTAAAGTAACGATTATCTTTATATACTTCTTATGTGTAGGCCATAAAGGATATGTGGTGCGTTGTATGTTCATCAATGCACTTACAATTATATTACGAGTATATGGTCGAGCCGGCTCGGCTTCGCATAGAAGTCTTTAAAATTCTCGGATTTCCTCTACTGTATTGCTCTAATTTACTAGCTGAACTAGTGTTACCCGCAGTTATTGTCGTACTGCAGGTGGCGCCACGGAGCGAAGCTAGTCCAAAAAAAGTAGCATAAGTTACTCCCTTTATCATCAGCTACCTATCAGTGAAAGTCCCGTCAAAATCGGTCAGTCGTTCCAGAGATTAGCCGGAACAAACAGATAGACAGACACAAAATATATTTTGGTATATGTACCGTGTATACATACATATGCATTTAGTAAAAATCGGTTATTTTAATATTACAAATAGACACTCCAATTTGATTTATTTGTATAGATTACACATATAAACCTTCCTCTTATATCACTATATCTATTGTTTAACACTGTAGTTTAAAAGGTCCAAGTAAACAGACAGCGACCTTATTTTATACTGTGTAAAGTTCAATTATCTAATTATTAATTTATTATTTAAATAATAAATTCGGTAACACGCAAGCACGCAACTCACGATGTTACCTAAGAAAACCACGAGATACGGTATTACTACAACATTTACTCAGCAATAAAGTTCGTTAATTTTATCTTTTTATAAGTCAGCTGAAATCTATCAAATACCTCATAAAATTGTTTACCTTTTTACGAACAAAAACATGTTATTTTTTTGTCTTCCATAAATGTGTCTTTATAGATTGTCATCAGTTCTTTTGGTCCGTTAGGTCTAATACCTGTAACTTTTACGGTTTCATGCTCAGAGTTTAACTTGGTATACGTATCTGTTATTTTACTATATTATATATACACTAGCTGACCCACGCAACCTCGTTTGCGCCTTATATTGCCCGTAGCGTGAAAATTTCCCCAGTTTTGGAAACATTCTTCATTGTTGCTCAGCTCCTATTAGTAGTAGCGTAATGATATATACCCTATAGCCTTCTTCGATAAATGGACTATCCAACACCGAAAGAATTTTTCAAATCGGACCAGTGGTTCCTGAGATTAGCGTGTTCAAACAAACAAATGTTAGAACACGCTAATAGCCCATTTATCGAGGAAGACTATAGGCTATATATCACGCTAAGACCTACAGGAGCGGAGCAACAGTGAAGAATGTTACAAAAACGGGGGAAAATTATCACGCCACGAACAAAAGGAGACGCAAACGAGATTGCGGCGGCTAGACAAGCATAAAATTAAATATTATTAGTAATTTATAATTACTTCAAATACAGACTACTAGCAACACCATTCTAGAATAATGATTAATGATGAGATAACAGAAAAAAAAACTTTAAATTATTGTCAACTTGACATACTTCTTTTGAAATAAGGTGGGTACGATAAACTAATTAATTACTTAAGATTCTATGAAAATTAAGATTAATACAGATTAGCGAAATATTAGAATGAATTCAGAAATATTACGAAATGTTTGTAACCAAGTAGTTGAACTTATTATAATCCATCCTAATATTATAAATTCAAAAGTAACTCTGTTCGTCTGTCTGTTACGCTTTTACGGCTAAAACGCTTCATCGATTTAAATGAAATTTAACATGTAGAAACTTTGATTCTTGAGGAAGGACATAGGTTACTATTTATCACAATAACCGACACATATGCAGGCTGAGCCGCGGGCAAATGCTAGTTACTTTTATACAAGTGGAATTTCAGTATCCTAACAGTTAATTATTACGGAAGCTATATATTTACGTTATATTTAATTTTTACAAGCTTTTTATTAACTTGCAATATATGTATGCTTGTATGTTCGGGTGGAATCTTGCAACTCAATTTTGAAGCAGATTTCTTCAGAGATTTTGCAGAAATTTTGCAAGCATATGTATACCGCGTGACAATACAATATTATATTGACATGGAGCTGATTTGATACTGGAGCTGGAAGGTGGCCATAGGAACTCTGCAAAGCAACGTCGCAACATCATCGAGTTTGGACTCGTTTGATTTGTCTCGAGACATTCCAGTTAAAGCTTGTTTTTAAAAAGATTTTTAATTTAATTCAATTATTACCTCTTTATTCAAAAATTTAGGTTACATTATTCAGTCATTGTAGGGGTGATTATGTTGTTATTAGCCTTTGACAGACACGTATTTGTCTGCAATTTATCTGCGAATCTGTGTCATGCATGTGAGTACATTGCAATTACTTGGAGGTAGCCATACCAGTATCATTAAAAAATTCTGATATAAACGCATTTAGGGTAAACTATTTTAGAATAATTAGTATCATCTTCAAAAATGGAAGCAGTTCTCAATTCAACTGTTTTTTGTGTGTCCTCATAACTTGTTACTGGGTGTACGATTTAGATGATTTAGATATTCTTTTTATATCCCGCAGCTTGTGCTTGTCGTATAGTCCCATACCCTCACGATGATAATTTTATTTTGTAGATGTATGAAATGAACAAAAAATTGTAGGTGATGATTTATTTAGAAGATACTATCATAGTATTTCGAAGTGGTCCCTTCCTATTTTGGTGATGTTCTGATAAAGTTCTTCGGAGACATACAATGAAACTCTTCAATAAATGATAGCAAAGCGTGGTTGATGAAATGACATATGGATGTGTTGTTTACACAATCACGCAATACACCATTACACCTGTATACCTGTATCCTCTGAGGGGTTTCGCAGATGTGTTCAGTCTAGTAGTCTAATAAAGCGATGCGGTCCTTTTCTTCCTTTGTCCCATTTGAATGTCGGCGCTGTCCCATATGAGCAGCAAATGAATTGGAACTACCCGTATTCATACTAATAAGATTAGTGATCGAACTACAGAATCATGAACAATCAAGAAATTAAATATAATTTTAACAAAGAAAAAACAGACTTCTAACAAAATATTTCATAAGAAAAAATACACTGAAAAGCAAAAAATATATATTTCTTTCTTTATTAATATTTATAAGGTATATCCTCTTATGTATACGATTATTTTTATTTTGGAAGATGGTGTTACTTATCAGTCAAGGAAGTACGGCAATCACACTAATATATAAAGGCGAAAGTTTGTGACTGTTTTTTTTGTTACTTCTTCACGCAAAAACTACTAAACGGATTTGGATGAAACTTTACAGTAATATGGCTTATACATCAGAATAGGCTAGATACTATTTGCCGCGATAATCAATTTATACGCGGGTGGAACCGCGGACATCAGCTAGTTTAAAATAAAATGTTAATAATTGAATTATGAAATCAAACACATAAATACACGACTGTATTTATATCTTAACTAGCTGAACCCCGCGGTTTTACCCGCGGTTATCCTCGTACCGCGAGTAACGCCGCGGAACAAAGTTAGTCAAAAAAAGTAGCCTAAGTTACTCCCTGGATCATCAGCTACCTGCCAGTGAAAGTCCCGTCAAAATCCGTCCAGCCGTTCCAAAGATTACCCGGAACAAACAGACAGACAGAAAGACAGACTAATATTTTTTTAAATACGTTTTTGGTATATGTACCGTGTATACATACATATGCATTTAGTAAAAAGCGGTTATTTTAATATTAAAAACAGATCTCCAATTTTATTTATTTGTATAGATGTCCCAACTGCCCCCACACTTCGAAATTGTGTAGTGGGTACCTATTATCATGTTAACCTACGTTGGCTTACAACGACATCATCATAAGCCTATAGCAGTCCACGCCTGGACATATGCCTCTCCAATTAAGAACAAGAATATAATAGAAGAAGATGAGATACAAGAATTTGTAATATTTTTTTAAAGAATCAGTAATTTTTTTTTACTTTTTAGGGATTTTTTTGTTTGAACTCGGTTCTTTTTGGTTTTTATTGTTCTCTAAGTGCTTACTTATATGAGTATTTTTTTGTGAAGCAAGTGGCGCAGTGGAAGTGTGTGCGACTGCTGTGCTTGAGGACTCGGGTTTAATTCCCGGGTCGGAACAACTGTTTATGTGATCTTCGAGAATGTGTTTCGGAGTTTAGACGTTTTCCATGTATTATGTATAGATATATAAATAAAAAGTACATCAAATTGTTGGAAGACAGAAGAAGAAGAACCACCGACCATTAGTTCATCTGGAGACAAACATGCTGCCCAGCCCAGACGACCATTTACGGTCACGGGATTCGGGGATACATGCTGATTATGCATGATTTTCGTCTTTTCTATATTCAGCTTCTGCAAACCGCAAGTATGAGAGGAATCGGCCATTGATATACGTAGTTAGAGTTTAATTGATTTCGATTTCTGAAAATGTGTTTCGTAACAAAAGAGAGTGTTTATGGCAACGGTCGACTGATTGGTCTTGTATGTCATATAAACTAGTATTCATCAGTTGCATTGTTAGCAAAAAAGCGCCGACTAGTTTTCTTAACGTTTGTTGCACATCTTTATCCAGTAGGCGCTTTAGTTGGAAATATATAAATCCACTCCCTTGCCTGATGTAACAGAAATTACTTACCGTACTCTCTGCATTTTTACTCATGGCTAGTTCAAATTATTAACTCACTTTCAAAGCCAAAAAAATTATCGAATCTAATTGTTTTAAGATTTTAAATGTACCTAAACATAGAAACAAGAAAATCTTCAGTATTCTTTAACATTGGATTTATAAAAAAATGACAATTCTAACAATAATTTTTTTTCAACCTTATTATAAACTTGCTATTGTCCGCGGCTACACCCGCGCGTTTGTCGGATATCTCGGCAATCATTTTTCGGGTTAAAATTTAGATTATGACACTCACAAATAATGTGGCTTTCCGTTGATAAAATAATTTTGGTTGACTTCTGACGAAGTTGAACTTGACAAATTGTATCTGTATCATATAGATTCTGGAGGGTATATTTGACTGATGAATAAGTACAACATTTCCTTGAAATCTTACTCCGATATATAGACAATGGAGGTGGGATTTTTATAATTACTATAATAATAATAAGTATTTTGGTAGTAGTCTTCGGTGCAAAACAAGTTGGATGATATAAGATTTTTTTGTATTAATTCATAATAAGAATAAATTACGTCATTTACATAATTACCTGACCAAGATTCGTGCATTTGAATTTTATTTTTAATTTATTTTTCCTCTTAACAAAACTTAACATTTAAGAAACAATAACGTAATATATTTAATATTTATATTAAGAAACTACACACGTGGGTAGATACAAAATTATTAGAAAAAACGGTATAAAACATAGAATACCATATATAGTAGAATATCATAGATTGGTTGTGCATTTCAATAAGCGAGACCAAAAAAGAAATTCGATGGTGTGCGTCAAATGTGCATGTGCGTGTAACGTGCTAGTGATGTGCCATGCAAATTTTTTTTTTTTTGATAACCTGTACCAGCTGGTACAAATAAATCCACAGGCATTCAGTCACGTATTCAGTGCGAATAAGTACAAACTACAAAATTAAAAAGACAAATCTTTATTGATAGATTTTTTAGTGGATGTACAAAAACAAGGGATAACTGTTTAAATGTTTAATGTGTAAATTAAGTGATAATAATATTACGCAACATTGTTCGTTGTTTTAGAAACATAAATATTTAACCACAAACAATATTTAATCAAAAACAGCACTGTTAGCATGCATAGGAATTGATTTTCCTCCGAACAATATTAATTTATAATAGAAATGTCTCAAATTTTCCTTTATTGCATTACACAACTTTGCCTCATATTTAATTCTAATAGACACATATATTTCTATAATCAGTTTAATTAATATATATTTAAGATTTAGGAGGTTTGGCGATTCATCCTAAATCCTACCCTAAAATTTCTGAAATATTCCTGAAATGCTTTCGACATAGAATAAGGCACTTAGCAACATTTTTTTTAAAAAATTACATTTTTCATTGAATGTTGCTGATGTTCGGAAAACTCGTTCACATTTTGAGCCTATTTCTATTATATCTTGAGATGGATAATAGTGTGGGTACTGATTTATTTTTCGAGCACTTCTGTTTACAAAACAGTTTTCTTCAAAAGGACTGCTACAAATAGTTAAATGTTTTTTGAGACCCAATCCGGTCTGTTCACCATTTTTAACCATTTTCCTCGCATGTCTGCATTTTGAGCAAATCTGTAACCATAATAATTAACATAATTAAAATGCCAAATAGTCAGTATAAAAAAACTAATTGATATTATTTGATCACTGTGACTATTATCGATATTTTTATCGGCATTGTCACTTCAAACTTCTAGGTATGTGAGGTTTGAAACAACATAAATTCACGTTTTTAATAATTCGTTTTATACGATGCCAAAGCATCTTAATCTATACAAATAAATAAAATTGGAGTGTCTGTTTGTAATATTAAAATAACCGCTTTTTACTAAATGCATATGTATGTATACACGATACATATACCAAAAAGGTAGTTAAAAAATTGTTTGTCTGTCTGTCTGTCTATCTGTTTGTTCCGGGTAATCTCTGGAACGGCTGGACGGATTTTGACGGGACTTTCATTGGCAGGTAGCTGATGATACGGGGAGTAACTTAGGTTACTTTTTTAGACTAACTTTGTCCCGCAGCGTTACTCGCGGTACAACAATAACCACGGGTAACACCGCGGGGTTCAGCTAGTTTATAATGAAACTAAACAAGATAATATTATCTACCGCTTGTTATATAAAATATACGATATCGCATTCAAACAAAGCTTATTTAGAGGCAAATATGGCATTGTTTACTTACATGTGAAATGAAAGTTTTTGTGGATTTTCATTCTTGGAAGCGTTACATCCAGGTACTGCACAAGTCACCATGACAAAACAATAATAAATAATAAACCACAACAAAATACTCAACATTCTGAAAAAATAACAACAATAATGTTTCAACCTCGACGGGCGCTAGGCCGATACAGGCTCATAGTGTATCGGTGTTTGGTCTCGTTTATCTGTCGCGCTCTAACACACGTAAACTCGTATTGTCTTTTTCTTACGCATAGCCAATCTATGGTATTCTATATCTATGGTATAAAACGACTCTATCATTTTAGAATAAAATGTAGGTAGTTTTATGTTCAGGTTTTGCTTTTCAAGCTTATGTAAAAACAACATAGTTAAAAAAACTAAAAACGCACTTGCAAAAGTCGATTACAAGCAAACAAAGTTACATACAAGTGATGTAAGTGTGTTAAAAACATCACGTCTTCAGTTTTCGTTCCCAGCTACTATTTTGTAAATAAATTAAATTTAAAACCTTTATAAAAAGAAGGTTTTTTAGAATGCTCTCATAAAGTACTCGTCGTGACGAATCAAACGAGTCCAAACTTGATGGTGTTTTAACGTTTCTTTGCAGAGTTCCTATGCCCACCTTCCAGCTCCAGCATCAAATCAGCTCGATGTCATCATGATATTGCATTGTCACGCTGTATACATATGCTTACAAAATTTCAGCAAAATTGGATGATGCTTCAAAATTGAGTTGCTAGATTCCACCCGAATATATACTTGTATATACATACATACATTGCAAGTTAATAATATTTTATACATAATAATGTAATAATTCATAAAAAAAAATATTTTTATGGCATTCTATATTTCTCCTCCTATAAATTTTAACTCTGCTAAATTTCACACTCCTCCGTTTCCATAATTTTGGTAAAAGGGGTTAAAAGTTTTTGCTTCATGTGTATATATTTAATATTCTAGCGCGATCTAGCGTTAAAGTACCGGAATAACCAGTCATAATCTTCACAGTTGCGCACTATCCGACACTAGATGGTGCCTTCCTCGGTTCTCGAAAGTTACTGTTTATACGAGAGATTTCTCTATGACGTAACAATATATAGATGATATTTGTATAAGTACTCGTACTACAATTATTTTTAAGACAACTCCCACACTAGGAATAAATTCTGTATCGCGAGACCTGCATGAAACGGACACGAAGAACATCCAGACTCAATATTTATTTATTTATTTATTTATTTACAACTTTATGCACAAATGCATGCATCGGCGGACTTAATGCCTAAGGCATTTTCTGCCAGTCAACCGGTTGGGCAATACAACAATTTGTAGGTCACATAAAGTGTTATTTTATGTGGCGATCGAACATACAACAGACAGCGCATTAGGAACCGACGAGGTGACCGTTTAAACTGTTATGCCATTCGTAAAGTGCACATGCAGATGGATACGTAAGAAAAAAATCATTGGAAGTTCGGTCCATTCACGTAACTTTCTTTTATTTGACAGCCTGCCAAAGTGGCTCTACTCAGCTTGATAGAAAGCTTGCGTAGAATCCAACAGTGGGTGCCCCCATACTCACTGCGAATGCTGATAATGCAGTATGGCGTCCCACACAATGGCGCGAAGACATTCTAGTGAGAAATATATTTTATCACGTCCCGCTTAAAATACGTTTCACGGTTTCGTAAACATGAAATATTTAATTTGGACATGTTTAGAAAACTACAATCGACTTCCAAATATATTCACACCAACCCTTTACGATTACTATTTACAGGTAATTTACAAGAACTTATTATCATTGCGAAATGGGAATATTCGTTTGTTTAAAATAATTTTAAATTATTATTATTTAGTTTAATAGTTGTTGATTTTATAATTATATGCGTAATATGTATCGTAAGTATATAAATACTTGAAGCAAAACTTTGTACCCTTTTTTACAAAAAATGCATGGACAGAGGTGTAGTGTGTGTTCGCACACCTATCTATATTCTACACAAATAAATAAAATTGGAGTGTCTGTTTATAATATTAAAATAACCGAATGCAATGAATGCGTGTATACACGATACATATACCAAAAATGTATTTTTTTATAATTTTTGTCTGCCTGTCGGTCTGTATGTCTGTCTGTCTGTTTGTTCCGGGTAATCTCTAGAACTGGTGGACCGATTTTGACGGGTCTTTCACTGATAGGTAGCTGATAATATAGCGAGTAACTTAGGCTACTTTTTATAGACTAGCTCTGTCCCGCGGCGTTACTCGCGGTACGACGATAACCGCGGGTAACACCGCAGGGTTCAGCTAGTAGTTTATATAAAGAAGGAGTGCAGAATGCTAATATTTTTTTAATTATGGATAAAAAATACATCAAAACAATAAAAATAACACTCTACACACACGTACACAAATATCCTTATACAAAAATGTATATATGTCAAAGTCAAACTAAAAAGATGATAATTTTTTGTCTAGACTGTTATGCTAAATGTCAAGTGTAACCTTGATGAAATATTCGATAAATCGTTCAGTCGAAGAAGCGTTTATCGATAAAAAATTGTTCGGAATATACTCTATTCGAATCTATACAAATAAATAAAATTGGAGTGTCTGTTTGTAACATTAAAATAACAGATTTTTACTCAATGCAGATGTATGTATACATGGTACATACACCAAAAATGTATTTTTTTTTAATTTGTGTTTCTGTCTATCTGTCTGTCTGTTTATTCCGGGTAATCTCTGGAATGGCTGGACCGATTTTGACGGGACTTTCACAGATAGGTAGCTAATGATATGGAAAGTAACTAGCCAATGATTTGGCTACTTTTTTAGACTAGCTTCGCCCCACGGCATTACTCGCGGTACGACAACAACCGCAGGAAACACCTAGCAATGGGGTTCAGCTAGTCGAACATATGGCTTTCGAAGTAAAATTACGGACCTGCTTTAGACGAAAGAAACCCTAAAAATTTCTAACAAAAAATTAAAGAATTAAGTTCGAATTTAGACCGCTGGGCGACCACTAGTTTATACTCAATATAAATACTTCAGGAATATCCTTATTATCTATTGTTTGGTTAAAACTGTGAGACTACGCGAACGCTGTGCGTAGCCAAAACATAAGGTCTATAAAAATGTTTGTTAAAAAAATTTCGGTGTTGTTTATACTCACATTTGTCGTATTTTGTGAGCAACGTTTTGGTAAGGTTCCAAACATCCTGTTCTTTTTTATGTATGCCATGTTAAATGCTTCAAATAAGGCTTGGTTTTCTATAGATTTCTGTCTTAATATGAAATATCCTTGAAACCCTCTAAGTTTTTCCTCTTAAATATTTTTCCCAAGTTTAATTGTTTTTTTTTTTTTTTTGGTTTTATTCTTTTTTTTCACGAATGGAACAGTTATTACCTGCCTATATACACTCAAACTTATCCCATAATCCCATAAAGAAGTAAACAGGGTAAGCAGAGACGCATACCCAGTTTCTTCCTTGTTATTAATTAAATCATATTTTTTTGTATTTGTGTTTAAAGTAAACTATTTTTATGTTTTTAGTGGATAACCTTGTAAAATGTAAATTAAATGATGATGAGTGCCTTAGAAATTTATACCAGAAGGCTCTCCACGATATTGGTAAGACAGGAATTCCTGAGTTGAAGATTCCTCCAGTAGATCCCATTGTGATACAAAATTTCTCGGTGAATATCCTTGACGTTTTAAATTACACTCTTACTGATGGTGAAATCAAGGGCATTAAAGATTGTATTTTCGAGAAATTCAGGTACGTATTCGTATAATAATAATAAATCAATGATGATTGACACCTGCTCCATAGTGCGACGATTCCTCCAATCCACCACTCAAACCCCTTTCTTCTTTACGCGCGAAATGCTTTTTCCCACGACAAATCGGTTTTCCCACTAAACCCCTCAGTAGCCTACCTCGGCAGTCGGCTTCTGGAATCCCCCCTGCCTTACTGAGTACTTACATATACATATACTTGAGTATTTACATATGGCAATTAATTTAAGTAATATTTATTTCTCGTCGTGCATTATAATATCAAAAAATTCCTTATTAAAAACACTATAAAACAATGAAACCAAAACAATCAAATTATACATGAAATACCGCAAATACACTAATGCGTATACCAAAAATAGGTGATTGATGCACGGTTGTACCATATTAATACCATGACTCAATAAACTTTTTAAGTAGCCTTTGTACTTGTTTAGTCCAATCACTAGGTTTTACTTTCCCCGAGGAAGCCTTTTACTATTCTATGGCCTATTGTATAGAAGACAAGCGTAAAACAATCCACCTAATGAAAGGATTTTAAACTTAGGGCCCTAACACCCTTTAAATACAATTTTCTTTTCACTAACCTGGTGTATGCTGCGTCGTCATCCGAAGCGGTAAGGGGGCCTCCTGCGAACGAAGTCCACTGCGCAGATCGTTGCACAATTGCACCAGGCTCCGGTTACAAACACAGTTACAAACGAAGGTCGGGTGGATTTGTGGATTCGTCTACTCGCCCGAAAACGAATCACTTCGCGATTCTACGAGAGCCTTTCCGGGCGGCTAGCTCGTTTTATATATTAATTAGCTCACAACATACGAGGTGGCAATAACAAAACACGCCGATGCTTTATTACTATTCATATTACGGCCTTGTCATCTTTTCTTACTTGATTCTAGCAAATTCTTTATCCGAGTGACATTTAACATTTTATCTTCATAGGCCGCCTACGGGCATACAACTTATCAAAGACACAAACAACGACTCCCAAAGTGCTTATTGCATTACCGATCAAGCTTTGGGAGGACTTTAAACAATTAATTGGGTCGATTCCGAATCACGACGCCCGCCATTACCGACCGAATACTCTGAACTTAGTGAGTGTAGATTTGACAACTAACATTTGCCAAAGACAATATCCTAGTGTTGCTATAACAAATTATAACAATATTGTGCATGATACGATCGGTTTCGAACAATACTATTCCAGATCATAATCTTTTTTTTTGCCAAACATATGAATACGTTACAAAAATTTAGTAACCAGCTTTTTTTTAACTTACTTTTAATTGACTTTACTGTAACTTGTTTTTCATGGAACTGTATTATTATATGTTCGATATTTCAATATCCTCTTATGAAACTCAAGTAGACTTCAATATAGTACTAATTGCGCCCAACCGTGTCAACCTGTTGTACGGTTGTACCTTGTTAATCCCATGATTCAATACAATTGTTAGGTAGGCTTTATACTATTCCAAATTTCATTCTTACACGTTAAGTCGTTTTTGCTTGAAAGAGTAACAAACATCAACAAACTGTAGCTTTGAAAATATTAAGAAGATTATAAAACATATTCCGCTATTGAAATTCTAAATTAAACTTTAACATCATTAAAAAAGTGCTAAAACAGTTGAAGCATAAAATGATCGTCTTCTTTTGCTTGTGAACATAATTATTATGGAAATCGAATGAGAAAAGACGCTGTTGAGATCAGCCAAATGGTGTGTTCTTAATCGTGCCCCTGAGAAGTGACCATGAAGATAATAACTGATATGAATACTTATGATGACATTATGAGAGCCAACTATATTATTCACTTGAACGTTTATAAGTAGTCAATTCATTAAAAAAAATACTTGACAAGTTTACTTACTTACTTGTCAGACGATGACAGATTTGGTAGTAGTACTATTCCACGTATCAGACAGTACTTATTCTAAGACTTTGTAGCGTGATTTAATTGAGGATAGACAAACAGTTATTAAGCTTTCCATAAAGACATCTTTTTATTAGTGTTAACTGTAACCTAATTTTAATAAAAGGAGTAAGACTAATACCTTCAAGACAACGCTTTTAGTTTTAATAATATATTTAATAATATTTTCACACACCTCACACACGACCGCTTGGTCCCAAATTCGTCACACAAACGTTTGTTCTGCGTGGAAATCGAATTCGCATACTTCTTTTCTTATTTTAAACTAAACTAGACTATTACAATATTGAGTGATAGCAATATTTTGTTTAACACTAATACTTTTTTAATGTTTTTTACCGACTTAAAAAACAGGAGGTTCTCATTTCTATTGTTTTTTTTTTCATTACTATATTTGTAAAAAATGCATTTAATTGTTTATTTTAGCATAAATATTAAGGAAGGCCGTGGACATCAAGAGAATACCTGTAATATAACAATAAAAGGTCATTACAAAGTGGATTCTAATAGCCCTGTATTTAAAAGCCTCTTTGGAGGTGCCTCGGTTCATGGAGAAGGAAAGAGCAAAACAAAAATTGGTGAGTATGATACACAGATAATAACTAAGTTATACTTTGCGCTTTTCCAGAAACTTTTTGCCTAGCACAACAAAACTGTGGAATGCTATGGTCTGCGGCATTCCTGATTCAATTTGAATAATACCTTCAAACCTACAAAAAAAGCGTACTCCTTTTTAAAAGGCCGACAACGCACTTTTGAAGCCTCTGGTGTTCAGCCAATACGTCTGCTCGTTTGCCTCCTATTCCATAAAAAACTAACATCTGTAAACTTACACTATTTGCATAATCTGTTTTCTAAATCTCTTGTTTAGTCAAATCAGGTAACTGGTACTCCTAAGATAAATTTAATATCTTCCAAGACACCAAACCCTCTTAACTTATATTAGCACTAGCTGACCAGGCAAACTTTGTAAAGCCATATTTACATATCTGTCTCAATTTCCCACAGGCATTGTACAGTTGCGGACAAAAAAACTTTTCCCGCTATCTTTTAATTTTTCTTGTACACAAACCTTGTCCTATCAATAACAAACACATAAAAGAATTATTTAATTTGGTGCAGCCGATCGGAAGTTGTGTGCGTACATACATTTCAGCGATTCATTTATATATTATATAGAAAGATAGATTAATACAGGACATAAAACTTGTAATTTCCAAAATTATTCTATTTATCATCACATCACACTTCACACTAATATATAAAAGCGAAAGTTTGTGAGTGTGTATGTTTGTTACTTCTTAACGCAAAAACTACAGTGAAAGATGAATGAACAGATGAAACTTTACAGTAATATAGCTTATAAATTAGAATAACACATAGGCTACTATTTGCCGCGATAACCGACATGAACGATAAACGTGGGCGGACCTGCGGACAACAGCTAGTAATAATATATATATACTATTATAAATATTTTTGTGTTAAGAAATCGTTGCTAAATTTTGACTTTTTTGGTTCAAAATAACTTTCAATGGGTGGTTCACTTTGCGTTTTAACCTTTTGTTGTTAAGTCTCATGATAGCATTCTTTCGTGAAGCAGTTTTTCAACCGCATGAGAAACATCAGTTTTTATTATGTGACAAAGTTTTGAAGAGTATTGGTTTCATTCTATTAAAATTTTTATCATCATTATCATCAACAACATTTCTCTTTAGTCTCGTATACCGCGCTGGTCAGACGGGTTCTCTTTGGATTGCTGTTAACCAGTGTAGTTTATTCCCCTAGTCACTTCTTTCGACACCCATGAGATGAATAGGGTTGGTGACACTCACCTTCCACTTCGTAAGGAAACCATTTCAGCGAAAACCAAATTATTTATAAATAAAAAATAAACATCTTACAATTAAAATGTTACTGGTATTTGTTTAGCATTTGGTGTTCTTAGGAATATTAAAAAAAAATACATTCATATTACAGGGAAAGTTCATTTGAAATTCGATTTTCCGTTTCACATCCAAAAACGCAGTGATGGGGAAATTTATATAAAATGCCATTACGAATCCATAAAATACGATTACACAATTGGTGGAGCTGTATTGTTTGCTGCTGATAATCTTTATTTGGGCGATCAAGAATCGAGTAAGTACATGACAAACTTTAAATCCTGGAAACTTGAAGTTAAAAAGTATTAAAAAGTACCTACCTCAACAAGCTTCATTATGTCGAAAGTTTATGTTGTCTGTTGCATTCAAATAGAATAAATAAATAAGCCTTATTTTACGATTTTCCTCGCAACTTTTAAGTTTTTTGTCCCCATAAGAACCGTATCTTAACGATTGGTCCAGCGGTTCTCGAGTTTTGCGCGTAACAACATTCAGCGATTCAATTTTATTTATATAGACTTTTGCCCAAAGAAAATCGGTAATAGATGATTTGAGGTACGTCAGGGTTCCAGGGTTCGTCGTCCTTTCATGTTCTGTTTTTGGTCGATTTTAGTCTGATATGACCGCCAATAGTATGATATGATGGTATCGGGGGGTTTACGGGGAATCCGTATCATTCTAGATGATGGATTTGAATCTATAATTTAATATTTTACAGGTAAAACCATCGTGAATCTTATGAATGAAAACTCGCAGCTGATTGTAGCAGCTTTTGGAAAACCTTTCATTGATAAAGCTTTAAAGGAATTCTATTTCAAATACGCAGGAAACTTCTTCGATTATGTACCGGCCAAGTATTATATCATTGATGATCTAACACCTTATGTCAAACCTTGAGTACACATAAATAGACGCATTCTATCTATCGCAGTCTATCTTGCCGTTATCTGACTTCTAGCATTATGAAAAGAAACAATTTGTCTGAAAGCAGCTTGAAAAAATAGTGTGTTATATTTATTTTCTCCTTACAATAAATTCGACGAAAATAAGACTTCTATTGATGAAGGTGTTAATCTTTAAATTTTGGTCAACAACTTCTTATTTGTGCTTGCTTAACTTTTCGTATAATAAAAATTTGCAAAAAAAATGTTTTGTTTTTCAAACCTTGTTAAGGGCTTTGTTTAGATATAAACCAGCTGGCCCACACATCTTCGCTTATATCTCTTTGCAATCGTGTCCTCGTGCAATCCTATCTTTGGCACGCCAGCAAAACACACGTTTAAAAAAAAAGTCGTGTGGTGTCGTGGGGCACCAGATAGGATCGAAGTTCCTTATCATAAAATATAATAATAAAAATGCGACTTACAGATAGCGCTAAACTATTTTTTTCAAATCTTACGCTTTTAGTTCCTTATCACAAAATATAATAATATATGCAACTTACAGATGGCGCTATACTATTTTTTTTAAATCTTACGCTTTTTTGATTTAACGTTACGAACGCTTTTTGCCGGCTGGTTTACCTCTCCGAAACGCTGCATAAGGAACTTTCGTTCCAATAACGTAAAAATCGAATAGATAGTTATAGAGTTCATCATGACCCATAACGTGACAAGAGAATCATATAGGCCAGATTGATATTAAATAATAAGTAATCGAAGTTTTTTATTCTTAATGAAAAAGTCTAAAACTTCTAATGGAAGGTAGTTTGCTAATTGATGCAACTAAAGCTATTATCATATTACTCTTCAAAGGGCTACTGATCATCATAAATTCTTTTGCACAATTGCATATTGCTTATAATCAAAGGTTAAATGCAAAAAAAACTGGAGTCAATTATTTTTAAACGTCCCATTATTACAAGTTAAAAGACAAGTATTTTAAAATTAAATAGCGCCATTTCATGTGTGACTTTCTTGTGAACCTGAGCATCAAATCAAGGTACTCTTGAAAAGAATTATGAATATTTATGATTTTAAGAAAATTTTCTTTCTTAAATGCATATGTTACAGTTAAAATCAGTTTTTAGATAGAACGCGTTTTTCCTAGTAAGAACTAGTTTTTAATGTATGCCTTTGTTATTACTAGAATTATAAGTATTAGAATTATAAGTATAAGTAAGTATCAGTTAAAAGTAGCTCTTACTAGACAAAACGCGTTAAGTTAGATTTACCTATATTTAAATATATATTAAAAAATAAACCTTATCCAGTTGTGGACGTCTTTCGACTAAAATAATGATGATGATGATGAAAAACTCATTTTTCTTCAGAAATATTATTTAAGAACAGTTTTAATAACATATAAGTACTTTAAAATTGACTCTGAAATTTGTGATAAAATAATTGTTAGATTCCTTTACTTTTTTAGAAATAGATTAAAGATTCTCACTCTTTTCTTGTTTTTTAAAACTCTCTTAACATTATTTCAGTATGTCATGATTTTAGCCAAAGGAACTTGTAATTACTTATTATTGGTGCATCTTTTACAGCATGACGATGGAACAGGAATTTAAGTCATTTCCTGAAACATATAAAAAAATATCCTTTGCGTTATGCGTTAGTATGATATACCCTAATCCGAGTACCGACTTGTATCGTATAGCCGCTATACGTAAGTGACAAAATATTAAGTTACACATAATTCAATAAGTCTCCGCTCTGATACATATCGCCATTTTTAACACATTCACGTGATTTTCAGTTACAAACAGTAACTATGAAAACTATGTGACCTCTTCACTGATAGTTGACGTTGGTTCCTTAAAGGTTATTATAGATTTTAGTTAGTCCAGTCTTGTGATTTTAGTGATAATGCAATTGATTTCATGTTGAGTTTTAATTGAAATACTTTTGAACTAAAGATACCCATAGCTTGAGTAGCGTAAATAAGCATTATAGGCACTCTGTACCAGAGAAATTAACTGAATGCTGTGCTGCATGTGTATGTATGCCACCAAGTATAAAAGAAATGGGTCACGAAATAGTTTTAAAAGATCATAAATAAAACCGCGTCGGATGACTGCTTCTCTGAAGATAAGACGAGGTCTAATGAAATGAAGTGTTTTGACAATTGCATTTAAAAAATTGTGTAACATAGAAAGTGGGCATACAAATACTACACAACGGACTGGAGACAGTAACGCGTTTCAGAGTGCTGTAAGAAGTAGAAGAAAAATAATTACTAGGTTAGGTATGTGATAACAGAATAAAACATGAATAATAATAAATAAATCATTCGGACATCTACACATAACGCCATCGAGTCCCTAGCTTGGGACTCGATGGCGATGGCTAAGCTGAGCTTGTGTTATGGGTACTAGACAACTAATATAAATACATATTATACTTTTTTTCGTAAATACATATATATTATACATAGAAAACACCCAAACTCCGAAACAAATATTTGTAGATCATATAAACATTAGGTCCGACCCGGGAATCGAACCCGAGACCTCATGATCAGCAGTCGCACACGCCAATCGCGAGACCAACGAGGCAGTAAAATGAATCATCTTGAAAATTTTGACTGCGACCTGAGTTTAATAAACACATTATTTTACATAAAAGACGTATACTACTTAGAGTAGGAGAAATTTTTGAATTTTTGTATCTCATTCGAAGGAGAGTTTGATGAAATTTATTTAAAAATGTTTTTGTTGAATCGGAATCTTTCTCAAAGCATTACTAAATAAATTACCTACCATTGATTTCATCAAGTGTTTTCTTTTTTCTGCAGCAGTGCTAATCACCAGTATTTTGCCTGTAGGAGTATTAATACTAACCGATATGTACAAATGTTTTCTTGCCAGAGATATTGTTAATGCCATACGGCATAGTACGGTTCTGGGTCCTTTTCTGGGAGGATTTTTAAAGGTGAGACTGGTACCTGTTATAGAAACTTAATAGATTAGTTTTTGAGATGAATGGGCCTACCAAAGTGACTCATCTCTGCCTAAAGGAAAGCATAAGCAGAATTCTAAAGTTATGGTCACCATATTTATTACGAATACAGATAATGCAATAATGCAGTATGGTGACCCACACTATGGTGGCCTTGTGCTTATGCATTATTGGGTCTTCCGTCTAGCAGTCACAAACGAAACACGACAGCATTAATGCTGAAATTTTAGGTTGATCTTCTATGCGAAGGTGTTACCGCCCCGGTCGAGCCGGCTCGATCATGCTGCAATTAGCCTGGCTCTTCTACCAAGAAAAGCGTCTTAAATTTTAAAATTTCAGTTATTCTATTGATTACTTTTAACATAATTAATGAAACATTAACCAAAATATCTGCGTGGTCAATCACTGATTATTAAACGTGTCATTACGACTATTCATACCGTTGAAGACAACACCACTGCAATACCCTATTGAATAGGGCCTATTCAATATGTTTGTACACATACTTATGAAAAATGCAACTATGTACTACTTTTTATTCTTAAATTAAACGATCTAAGAAGATAAATCTTCAAATTGATGTGACTATTTATCTTAAATTATTATACTTTGTTTACTTCTTTTCAGTAACCTGAAGAATAAAGTCTTTCATCAAATTAATGGAATTGAGACTTTTAAAATTATCAATAAAAACATAAGAATAAATTTAAAAAACCTTCACGTCATTTATTAGTACAGTTTTATAACCTCCGTCTTTATTTATAATCCACAGATGTTTCTTATGTATCACAAGCGGATCCCGGCAAAACAAATCATTGATGAAATAACACGCGATCATTTGCTTTTTAATGAGTACCTTGAGAAATATAAAGTCATTGCCAGGGATGGAATTAGAAACTGTCAAAAGTACACTGAAACTTTCTGGGTTGTCACAGTTACTGTCTGTGTTATGACCTTTCCAGTAATGGCTATACTTCTTAACACATACAACTTTTTATTTGAATCAGAACCCGTTAAATACATGGTGCATGATGTTAATTTACCCAATTCTGAACGAGAAGCAAAATTTGAGTCGCCATATTTTGAGATCATTTTTTTATATATGTGCTACTGTGCAGTGTTATATATGGTGAATTTTATTGGTTATGATGGTTTCTTTGGGTTAGCAACAAATCATGCTTGTTTGAAGATGAATTTGTACTGTGCGGCATTAGAAGAGGCAATGAGAAGAGACACCAGAGAGATCTACTGGAGAGTAGTGTGTGTGATTAAAGAACAGTGCCGAATGTTTAAGTAAGATCATAAATAGAATAAGAAGAATAATTTATTAGTTTTAAAACAACGCACAAAAATTTGCTAGGTTAACAGAAAGTAACAATTCTATTTTAATATTTTCCAGATTCGTGGATCTCATTCAAGACACGTTTAATATATGGTTATGTGTTATCTTTCTAGCAACTATGATACAAATTTGTACGTGTTTATTCCAAATTACAGAGGTACATTACTTTTTACGTTACGTTATTTCAAGTCATACAACGTTTATCTTATGTGAAACTAGGGCACCATATACATTATACACATATAGTATGAGATTATGTTTATATAAACTTTCGCTTTTGAAAAAAATGACACTATGGAAATAACTTTAATCGCGGGGAATTATATAAAAATTTATAATATGAACACAAAAAAATATTCAGACTCAAAACAACAATTCATCGATCGCACAAAGTGTTGTCCCACGTGAAAAAAGGAATAATGGCGAAGCACAGTACAATGTGAAGTGGTGGTTGATTAAACCACTTAGCCATTTATGCAGTAAATCATTAATTTGAGGAACTTTTTATACTGAAAGATGAAGAATTTCATTACACTGAGACTAATCCTATAAATATTTGTGACGTATGTTTAATATCTATAATATAATTATATCACAAGTCATATGTAATAAAATTTTATGACATCTATAAGTTTATTTGTTACTTCAACATCATATTATATTCTGAGAATGGTAATCAAGCTACCGTGCTGTAAGCAATCGTATTATTATACGTGTGTATCTATCTATATCTATACTTCTATACTAATATATAAAGCTGAAGAGCTTGTTTGTTTGTTTGTTTGTTTGAACACGCTAATCTCAGGAACCGCTGGTCCGACTTGAAAAAATCTTTCGGTGTTGGATAGTCCATTTATCGAGGAAGGCTATAGGGTATCATCACGCTACTACTAATAGGAGCGGAGCAACAATGAAGAATGTTTCAAAAACGGGGGAAATTTTCACGCTACGGGCAATAGAAGACGCAAACGAGGTTGCGTGGGTCGGCTAGTGTAATAAAGTGGTCTGGGTTCAGCCCAGACTATTTTATTTCAGGTCCTCCCCGAATTGACACCACGCTTAATCAGGCCCTGTATTATTCGAGATTAAGGGTTAACTTCATAAAGTACCTGATAGACTGTATTGAACTATTCTGCCAAATAACTCTAGATTTCAGTTACACAAGAGAGACAAATATGTTAAATAACCATATAAAATACTAGATTTTATCCGTGGCTCAGCACGCGTGTAAATAGTTTATCGCGATAGAAAGTAGCCTAAGTCCCTCTTGAGGAATCAGAGTAATATACTTTGATTGAACATGATAAACTTCATTGAAATCGAAGTTCAGCCGTAAAAACGTGACACGACAGGCAGACAGATTATCCTAACCCTTAGGAAGTTATTACTATTCTTGTATTAAAAAGTAATAAAATTAAAACTTTAATTTCAGGGCTACGGGTTTGATTTGAGATACCTGATATTTATGGCAGGAGCAGTAATACACATTTATTTGCCATGTCGATACGCAGCAAAACTTAAGGATATGGTAATTAATATAGAGTAATCTATTTCAAAAATAAAGAGTAACTGAAATGAGGCCTCCAAAACTACCCCCATAAATGATAATAACTTCACTTTATATTAAATCGTTTCGCTTAAAAGTACTATTAGTTTAAATTGTAAACTTTAAAATGTATGTTAACAAGCTTTTGTGCGAGGCTTCGTCCGCATGTTTATTAGTTACCGCGATAAGGAGTAGCCCATGGTTTTTCTCAAGTAAAAATTAAAAAAGATAGTACTTAATTGTAACATTTGTGAGATACAATACCATTTTATTTTATCCCTCAAACCTCAAATTCGATAAAAATGCATTAATGATAGTCTTCTTTATATCTAACACATAGCTATTAACTGAGAACAGAACATGACTAATAAATTTGTTAACTTTATAGTCTCTAGAGACAGCAGATAAAATCTACAGCTGTGGTTGGGAAAATGTAGAAGACCCATCCATGAGGAAGTTGCTTGTTTTCATGATAGCGCGAGCACAGGTACCTTCTTTTGTTTGTAAAAAAGAACTGATCATAACCTTCTTTAATCATTTAGGATGCCTACAACTATAATTATGCTAGCTGACCCGGCAAACTTCATACCGCCATGTTTACATATCTGTCGCAGCTTCCCGTCGCGAACACAAAAAAAGACCTTTTAATCATTATCCGGAGTTTATCCGAAACAAACAGCAAAATTTTTAAAAAATGGTGTTTTGATATAAATACCATATATACTTTCATATGTATTTAGTGAAAAGCTAATAATTTGAAATTACAAATAAACACTTCAATTTTATATATTGGTGTTGATGTTTTACTTTTTTTACTTATCATTTCGTTATATTTAAACGAAAACTGTCCTTATCTTTGGGCGGGGGCATCCCAGTACCAGCTCCTCTCTCTGGACCGCATTCAAAGGAGAGCGACTCGAATCGTCAACTGCCAAGAAGTTTCAATTCGGCTAGGCTCTTTGTCGCTGCTTAGAGATGTGGCTTCGCTATGCATCTTCTACCTCATTTACTATAGGGAGTGCACCGAGGAATGGTTCGGACTGAATTCTGCCGCCTCTTTCTGCCATCGTCCTACGCGATAGCAGTTCCATCCCCATCACTTAGATAGCTGGCAATCCACAACTGTGTTTTCTATGAACTTTTTGCCTCGCACAACAAAATTGAATAAACCGTCGCCTGCGGTATTCCCGGACCAATACTACCTTCAAACCTCCAGGAAAAAAGCGTACTCCTTCTTAAAAGCCCGGCAACGTTTTTGTGATGCCTCTGGTGTTGCGTGTGTCCATAGGCGGTGGTAATCCTTACCATTAGGTGACACGTCTGCTTGTTTGACCCCCTATTCAATAACAAAACGAAGTTTTCCAAGTAAGCGCATTTTACAAGTTAGGCCTGTATAATTTCTGAATTCAGTTTTTTTATACTTTTTTAAGGTGCCCAGTCAGATAACTGCTTTGAACATGATAAACTTCGACATGGAACTCTTCGTATCGGTAAAGACAATTTGTTTTATTGCCTATTAACTGTATGATATTGAACCAACTCCAAGAAAAGTGGATGTTGTCAATTCACCTTTACCTTTTATGTTTGTTACCTCACAACTTATCGTCATTTATTAACAACTATCTGTTGTCCGCGGCTCTGCCCGGGTGTATGTGGATTATTGCGGAAATAGTAGCCTATGTATTATTCTGAAGTATAAGCTATATTATTGTAAAGTATAATCCAAATCCTTTCAGTAGTTTTTGCGTGAAGAAATAACAAACAGACACACTCACAAACTTTCGCCATTATTTATTTGTGTGAAGTGTGATTAGTGTGATTTTATTAAATAATAAATTTTCAATTTAAGAAATTATATACCATACCAAATATAAAAATTAAATTGCTATCATAGTATTAGTAAGTAGTGCCTTAATTTTTTTTAAATTAATATTTGTATGTTGGCCTTTTTCAGATTCTGCAAACTTCGTATTCAATGTTCACTCTGTTGAGATCTTAAAGTGAACAATGCACAAATCATAATACTCTTTCGATCAGTAAATTATCATATATCAATTTCACATTATTACTACATGGTTACAAGATATTAAACTATATTCAAAATAATTAAAAGGTATTTGATTGAGATTTGCCAGTCTACTTTTTTTAACTAAGGTGCTTGGAAAGTTAGGGTATATAGAGTTACAAGCTAAGCTCTACATGAGATCACTTAATTTTTTACCAGGCGAACCGCATGTTTTCGTCTTGGCAACTAGTTTTTAGTGTGACATTATTATTATACCTACTTACATACAAAACAAAACACCTAAATAGACATATTTTTTGTGTGTTCCACTGCTAGGCAAAGGCCTACCCTGCAACAAGCCACTTCCCTCTATCCAAGGCCAGTTCCGGCCAGTCTCTGCGATGGGCGTCAAGATCGTCGCTCTTAATCACGTCGCGCTTTTACGAGGTGTGCCTCGTCGTCGGTGTCAACCCTAAGGCACCCAGCGTTCGACGACGACCTTGGCCCACCGGTCTGGAGTCATCCGACATACGTGTCCGGCCCAGTCCCATTTTAATCTGGCAATTTTCTTGCCCACATCCGCAACTTTAGTTTTGGAACGAAATGTATATATACATCTTTATTGCCTTAAAATTAAAAATAAAATTAAAATAACAAAGCTGAAATAAGATGCCTGTTTATTGCTTTTCATGTTTCATTCACTAGATACAGTTAAAAAGATGTTATTTTTGCATTTTCAAATAGTGTACTGTAATATACAAGTTAAGGTGTTACGTAAGCAGATAAGTCATCTGAGATTACATCTTTAAGAGGAACCGCAGCAGAATATTTATTGGCGTTTACACCGAACACATCCAATGCTAAATCGATGATGGATGTTCCAACAAACTTCATGAGTGGTTTCCAGTTTTCATTAAATATGTTGACAGTCACAGTGCCTGAGTAAAAAAATAAAAATAAAAGAAGTAATATTACAAGACAGTAATAAGTCCAGTCTAGTAAAAAAATTACTCCATAGAATTACCTAGTTACAAATAATATTAAATTATTAAGAATAATTCGAAGAACTGCTAAATACTGAATCCATTGTTTACTTTTAAATATATAAATTATTAATAATATTTTTTAGCTTTGAAAATAAAATTATGAGACTTATTAAGAAGTATTGAATGTAAGTTAAGTAATTTGAGAACTTAAGAGTTATAAAATAAAAACTGCCAAAGATCTACTTTGCTAAATAGATTTAAAAGGAACGAAATCGAATAATTCTGATGACATGCATAAATAAGTATAAATATATTCTAAACTAGCTGTTGCCCGCGGCTTTGCTCGCGTGGAAGTTGATCATATGCATTTAATTAAAACTGTGTAAAAGAAAGTATCAGTAATTTATTCATGTTTTAAACGTATTTATTTATTTATTTTTGATCACTATCCCATTTAAAAGAACTTTCATACAAACATTTGACCCATATTTCAACCCCTTTAGGAGCAGAATTCGCATAAATACCGATATAAGTATTCATCTATTTGTAATCAGAAACATGAAAACGAAAGTTGTGAGGCTGCTAAATTAAAAAAAATGACGGATTTCCAAACTAACCAATACATGAAATGCCAATGACTATTTCTCCCCTTAGGGGTAGAATATCCAGAAACCCTTAAATATGCATATTCTCGTTTTTAATTAGTAACCCAAAAATAATATTTTATGTTTCTAACTCAAAAAATGACAGACTTCCATGCAATCTTGCAACCCCTATTTCACCCCTTAAGGGTAGAATGTCCAGAAACCTTTAACAGGTATCTACTCATTTTTAATCAGTAGCCCAAAAATATAGTTTAATGTTTCTAACTTAAAAAATGATGGCTTCCATACAAACTTTCAATCCCTATTTCACCCCCTTAAGGGTAAAATAACCAAAAACTCTTAAATACGTCTCTACACTTTTTTAATCAGTAGCATATAAATAAAGTTTTATGTTTCTAAGTTAAATATGAGGGATTTTCATAAAAAAATTTAACCCCTATTTCACCCTCTTATTGGTAAAATATGCAGAAACGCTAAATAGATATCTAGTTACTTTTAACCAGTAGCCCAAAATTAAATTTTCATGGTACTAATTTAAAAAATAACGGACTTCCATACAAACTTTCAACCCCTATTTCACCCCTTTAGGGGTAGAATATCCAGAAACGCTTCAATACGTCTTTACTCCTTTTTAATCAGTAGCACATGAATAAAGTTTCATGTTTTTAACTTGAAAATGACAAACTTCCATACAAACTTTCAACCCCTATTTCACCCCTTTAGGGGTAGAATATCCAGAAACGCTTAAATACGTCTTTACTCCTTTTTAATCAGTAGCACATAAATAAAGTTTCAAGTTTTTAACTTGAAAATGACAAACTTCCATACAAACTTTCAACCCCTATTTCATCCCTTAGGGGTAGAATATCCAGAAACCCTTAAATATGCATATTCTCGTTTTTAATTAGTAACCCAAAAATAATATTTTATGTTTCTAACTCAAAAAATGACAGACTTCCAGACTAACCTATATGCGAAATGTCAACCCCTATTTCACCCCTTAGGGGTAGAATATTCAAAAACGCTGAAATACGTGTTTACTCATTTTTAATCAGCAGCCCAAAAGTAAAGTTTCAGATTTCTAACTTAAAAAATGACGGACTTCCATACAAACTTTCAACCCCTATTTCACCCCCTTAGGGGTAGAAATTCCAAAATTCCTTTCTTAGTGCGTGTCTACTCAATAAAAGGATCCTACTCACCAAATTTCATAGCCCTAACTATCATAGTTTACGCTCGGCGATGATGAATCAGTCAGTCAGTCAGTCAGTCAGGACTTACTATTTAATAAGTATAGATTATAGACAAAATGCACAGCGCTGTCTGAAAACCACCTGTCTGTACTTGCAGTAACATAGAAAAAACATCCCATAGATGGGTAATTTATCTGCTCATTCACCTCCTATATCATTTGAAAATTAGATATTTTACCTTTAAATAAAATACACACTTATATTACAATAGAAACTAACGCCGTGTCTCGCTATAATTGTCATGCTATTGTTTTTTCTTACCTTTAATTATATTTTTCTATGTTGTTGTATACTTACATTTTCATGTCGTAAATATTTAATAGATTGCAGAGGATACAATGAAATGTATACTTACTTATATCTTGACTTCCTACATACAAGTTATCAGCATTTAAGGTAACCTTTCCTAACACCTCATAAGTATACGTAATTCCTTTGTAATCAATTTCAAGATGTAGTTCATGATCTTCTAATTCTTTCACTTCAAAAGGAATTTGTGAGTTAATTTTTACATTTTCTGAAAATAGAAAGGTATTATATAATTGTTTTTTTTGCCAATCTTCTCTTCCCCTTTTTAATAACATTTAACATCTTTATGATCTTTCTTCATCATCCTAGCCACTATCCATATACCGCATCGGGCTGAGACTATTTAAAACTGCTTGTTTGATTGTAGGTTTTTCTTATGGACTATGGGGGCAAGCGAGCAGACGTGTCGCCTGATGGTAAGCTATTAACGCCGCCCATTGACACTCGCAACACCAGAGGCGTCACAAGTGCGTTGCCCGCATTTGGGGATGGGGAGGGGGATGGGGGGACAGTTTGGGGTATGGACCTCCGGTAACCTCACTTAGTCGGTGAAACAAGCGCTATTTCACACCAGTTTTCTGTGAGGCCGTGGTATCACTCCGGTCCGGCCCATTCATGCCGAAGCGTGGCTCTACTGTCAAGTTTTTGAGGTGTATTCCAAAGGGTATGCTTCCGAAGTAGTTTGCTTTGTCACCATATCGGGATCTGATGATGGGATGCCTGGGAAATGGAGGGAATCCCTCATTTTCTTAGGCACGTACTATAAATTATATGAAATAGTTCAACTTACTGATAACCTACGATTGCTTGCACTAAAAATGGAAAAATAAAAACTTTTTATAAACACTGAGAAACACGCGCGGGCTAACGTCGTCTCAAAATATAGCGAGTGTGGTACCTACACCTACATGTATTACATTTGGCTTGGCACCGACTTCAAACAGGTTTTAGGTACCTAGCACACATAATAATACTACTATTTAAATGAACAAAGAATTAGGTACAGACAATAATTGACATAGCAATTTATGAAGAGCCAGTTTATTTTAAGCTTTTAGTATTTTTTGCCAGGGAGTTTTCGTTGGATGCTCTTTGGAAGTCGGTTTTTTTTTTTATAATTTTTTTTTTTAATACCAAATCATCTCTTTGGTATATGTACCATAGACTAATAATATTTGTACTGGGCACACTAGGTCATGTTAAATCTCATTTTGACATAACCTCAAATGTGATTTTTTTTTTTAATTCCAAAAAAAAAAAAAAAAATCACATTTGAGGTTATGTCAAAATGAGATTCAGTTAGAACTCAAAAATGGCCGCGGCGACTATTCTTTTAGTTTAGAACTAGTTTTGTGGGACATGTCGATTTGTGTCGTGTTTTAAAATATTGTATTTAGCGCTTGATAGTTAAAGTCAATGTTACATTTTTACACAAGGTTATTTTCTACTATTTAAATTTGTCAAGCAGTTCCAATTCAAATGTTTTATTATTTTGATTTGTTGCATTTAAAAACCATTTTTTATTATTGCCTTAGATTAATTTAGATTATAGTTCGTATTTATGATGATAAATATTTAATATTATTTATTTATATTTATAAAATATTTTTTTTAATTCAATTTTTTTTTTAATCTTTGTATGTAAATACATAGTTCAAAACACTGCGAGCAACGCCATTATAGATCTGTTATAAAATAAAAATGAAACTAATAAATACTTACCAATCTTTAGACCAGCTAAGCCTTTTCCGTGAATATCTATATCACCTATGATAAGTTTAAGAGCATCAGTGGGTTTAACATTGTACGTGCCTTCGATGTTAATGCTGTCACAAACATATTCAACGGATGAACTTTTATTTTCCAAGTGTAACCTGCAAGAAAAAACACTTTATGAAATATTTTTGAATAGAATGTATTCATTAATATTTGATTTAATATGTACACGTCATCAGTGCCACGTCATTTGACTTTCACTTATTTGTACTGTTGCAAGCCTCATAAATGTTCGTTTTTTATTTTTATTTATGATTGGAAAATTTAGAATAAGTATTTTAATTTGTATGCTGTGTGTATCAAATAAAGTTTATTATTATTATTTTTTATACCTTTTCTGGTCTCCTTTTTATTTTAAAAGGGAAGTTAAATCTAACACACGGGCCTTAGCCAAGTGTGCCAGGGGGAAATGGTGTGAGATTAGGATGACGATGATGCGAGAAATTTTCGTGTGAGACGGCATGTATTTAGAAGAACTGCTTTTTGAATTAGCATTAGGGTGGATTTCGGCATTTGCAGTGTATTGAGGTTATTTTGAAGAGTCTTCGGAACCACACCAGTTGTGGATATGATAATGGGTACAATTTTAACTCTATCTACCTGCCATTGTCTTTTGATTTCAGTAGCTAAGTCTATATATTTTGAAACTTTTTCTGTGTGCGTCGTAAGCAGATTGTGTGTGTTACATACTGCTATGTCTACAATAAAGACTGTCATGTTAACCTTATCTAGGATTGTTATGTCAGGTCTATTGTAATGTATGGTTTTGTCGGTAATTATTGTCCTATCCCAATATAATTTAAATGCATTATTTTCAAGAACGGTACTGGGTTTATATTTGTAATAAGCAGTTTTATTGGGAATGAATGAATATTTGTGAGCCAGATTTTGGTGGATAATTGTGGCAATTTGGTCATGTCTGTGTTTGTAATCAGTTTGTACAATAAATTTACAAGCGCCAGTGATGTGTTGGATTGTTTCAGAACTGCTATGGCATCGTCTACATAAGTCGGTTGGAAGATTAGGGAGACGGCGAGGTGTCTGCCATGTAGAGACTTTTGTGACCATAAGTCTATTTTCTGTTGCTTACTTAATAATTATGGGTGAATGTTATATTATTAGTTTAACCTTACTTACTCAAAATGATTGATACGACAAGTTTTAAGACCTTTGACAGTTCCTTCAAGAATATCAACTTTTATCAGTGCCAAAATAGTCACATTCAAATTTTTGGCAACATATGGATCTAGAATAGGTATGCCCATTTCTGGAAAACCAGATTCTGCCGCTTGATGTATAACACCATCATAGTAAGCACTTATGCATGCGACGTCAGATATGCTGCAGCTTACTTTCTGATGAACTAAAAAAAACGAATCGTTTTAACCCAGGGCATATACCCGGAAGTTTAGATATTTTACTTCAACAGAGCTATTTGATTTTGTTTCGAGAACACAAGGTTCTGTTAAATGAAGTTTTAGTAACTTTTGGTTTTAACTTCCGACGCAAAAAGAGGGGTGTTATAAGTTTGACGTCGATGTCTGTCTGTCTCTGTGTGTGTGTATGTGTCTGTCTGTGGCATTGTAGATTTCAAATGGATGGACCGATTTCGATACGATACGAAAGCCATTTTCCTCACGGTGGTTCTAAGCTATTTTTGGTTAATATCGGTCTAGCAGTGTAAGAGTATCAGCACTTTTTCAAAATGATGTAAGGCATTTTGGTGAATGATTGAATCACAACAAGCTAAAAGCAAGGAAAATGGCTTTCAAATGATAAAAACCGCATCAAAATCGGTACATCCGTTCGAGAACTACGATACTACAGACAGACATATATACACACATATACAGACAGACATCGAGGTCAAACTTATAACATCCCTCTTTTTGCACACATAACAAGACTCTGTAAAATATGGTTAGAATTTATTTTTAAGTGGTGTATAATATGGAAAGGGTTTTAATGTATGTTCATTCAAGGGGTTCAATGACATTAGATTATGAAAAAAATGTAGTTGCGTTATATTTTCACATTAACTGCCTCGTTATTCTCTTGTCAATTTATTCACACTTCATTAATAACTTCATATATTTTACAAAAATAAAATAAGAGTATAAAGGTATATTAACTTACGCGAATAAGCTGATATGCCGTTGTAAAATATAAAACAAATTAGGAATACAACGTTAAGCCAAAACATTTTTCTCCGAGTACTGTGTTACTTACTGTCTTAACAACGACTAACGCTGTTATTTACTGGTACTTATATCCTTCTACAACTAATTAATTTACATCATTTGTAAGTAAAGTTTTATTCACTTTTGTTTCCTGTTTATTGTCTAAATTAGGCTATTATTATAAACGATTATAATGAAACTTGAACATTGTCTTAGAAAAAACAAAGCGAATCCAGTTGATCATTAGGCCAATAAAATGGTAGTGTAGTGATAACGTTACTGAAATGCTTTAGAGGTAGTAGAGCCGCGCTGATTTTAGCACGAACGGGCTAGCTTGACTGGGCGGTACTACCCTCGCACATGTGGAGGAACGGGTCACATGTCCCTCCAATACAAAGGGACGATCCTCCGACCAGGCGAGGTGATCATGCCTGGCAGGTCACTGCCCCACGGTTGATGTTGGGCTGTTGTATAATGCTAATCGGCGCAATATCTTCTATTGCGCGATTCAGGATTAGTAGTGTTGTGTAACGTACTAACGTTACTCCGTAGTTCAGTGTATCTTCGGTAGATGGCGCTGTCATATGTTTTTGTTGCCGCTGTATGTGGAAGTCGCCACCCACAGAAGATTAACGTAAAATGACAGCATTAGTGCTCTCCTGTTTCGTTGATAAGTGCGAGACCGGAGGCCCAATGATGCAGAAACATCACTAGGCCGCCATGATGTGGGTCACAATGCTGCATTGTTACATTGTCTGCATTCACAAAGAGTACGGTGACCACCACTCTATGCTTTCCACCAGGCAGAATAAAGCCAGTTTGGCAGGCTCATTCATAAAAAAAATCTGCTGCTGCAAAAGTGCTGTGGCAAAGTTTGGAGATTGCTTTAACGACTAAACATAAGCTTGTCTACATAAGCGATTGCTGATTTTTTGCCTGATGGCAAGTACCCTCTACAACTCTTTTAAGAGTAAATCAAAGACGAACTTTACTAAAACGCTTGAAGTGAGGGCCCAAGGTTCTTCACATTTACTGCCTTTTTTTTTTCTTTTTAACGTGTGGAAACCCCCTCGGGCCGTCACCTCGCCGGGGTTTGCGGCGGGGCGGTGTGTCGGAATCGAACCGACTAAAACCACACGGTGTGCCACTCTGCGCCTGAGACGGGAGGGATCCGGGAACTGCTGTGAACACATCCGGACCCCTCCCATCACATTTACTGCCTTGTGTCAACCTCACAGATTAACGTAAACTATACCAAGTTTTTAGTTAAGTTAGTGAACTTAAATTGCAAATGGTGTCCTTATTAGTTTAAATTTTTAAGACATTTAGTTTGTTTAATTATTTTTTTACATCCCTTTTCGGATAAATTACTTTAGTAAACAAACACATTTAAATAGCCCACGGTTTCATTTAAGCTCGTATTGTCATATACACTTTGTATAGTGTGTGTAAGAGCCCACCATGGGACCTGGACTATTAATGGTGATGATGACAAAATATGGTGAATATTTCACTTCTAATAAAGTGAAAAATAAGTGATCTAAATTAATCTGGAGAGTACTACTTCCAAGCCAGTATGTAAAATCTGGCCGACTGTCGATATTTTTTATGGTTAGGTCTAGATGATAAGAGATTAGTACTACCATTTATCTTCAATGAATACATGCATCTGAGATAAAAGTATATTTTCGTCTTTTCAGTGCGCCCTCTGGAATATTTAAATTCTAGAACATCATTAACCCGGTGAAAGGATTTATTGATGCTGGTTTACTGTAACGCCGTTTCTTGACTCCGATTACAAGAGCACATCTGACTGTGTTTTTAACTAAAGTCAATTTTAAATTACAATCGTAATTTTTTATCCTACTAATATTCTAATGCGAAAGTTTGTAAGGATGGATGGATGTTTGGATGGATGTTTGTTACTCTTTCACGCAAAAACTACTGAACGGATTTGGATGAAACTTTACAGTAATATAGCTTATATATCAGAATAACACAATACATAGGCTACTATTTGCCGCGATAACCGACATATACGCGGGCGGAGCCGCGGACAACAACTAGTAATTATATAATTTATTTATTATGCACGTACACCATTCACACTAAGGGCAGTGAGGGTCAGTTGTCAAATGTAATTAAATACTTATCATTATTAATGTTCATAAAATGTTGATGTGAATGATAAAAAAATTAGGCACAATGAAGTTTTTGATGGACATCAGGTTGTAATAACCTTTTATAGTTTTGTTTTTAACTGCAAAGTTAGACACCATTTATTTACGTTTTAATTTTAATGAGTTTTACAAAGCATTATCTTTGTAGCCTTTTAATTTTCAATAATATTTAGGATTGGCTTATAGTCCAACCCGTATAATGTCAGTTTTTCCACAGAGCGACTGCGAACCCAATATGAAGGCTGAACTAGTTGTCAGTATATTTTTATTTTGTACTAGCTGAGTCCCGCCTGTTTTATCCGTGGTTAATCCCGCAAGGCGAAGCTAGTCTAAAAAAAGTAACCTAAGTTACTCATAATATCATTAGGTACCTACCAGTGGAAGTCCCGTCAAAATCGGTCCAGCCGTTTCTGAGATTAGCCGGAACAAACAGACAGATAGGAAGACAGACAAAAATTGAAAAAAATGTTATTTTGGTATATGTATCCTGTATACATATATATGCATTCAGTAAAAAGCGGTTATTTTAATATTAAAACCGACACTCCAATTTTATTTATTTGTATGTATAGATTCATGACGACCGGGACAGACGGGTTAACGTGCTCACAACCCGATTACAATACCCATTCAGTACTATGTAATCGCATCCTATCCTCTCCTCCTATCTTATCCTACTCTTGAAACAGTATTTAAGAGAGCAAACAAGCAGATGGGTTACCTGATGGTTAAAAACTTTCAACGGTCAAGGACATCTGCAACTCAAGAACACCAAGTGCGTTGACGGCCTTTGATTCTCTGTCTCTAAGGCTGAAATTTATAAAGCGTACTTAGGCTTTGCCTAGACTTACCTCACGATTTAAGTATGCGTTGAAATTTATAGTCATTATGCTTAGCTCAAGCTGAGCAAATGCTTAGCATTGTCTAAGTCACCGAAAACCTTGACTTAGCGATTACTTACGCGCTTGTAAAGAAGGTTTGATGGTCCAAGTAGAAAAGCCGTAATCTAGTTTGAAAGCGTTGTAACAGGACTTCTGTTACAACGCTCAAAGTCAAAGTTAAAAGTTCTTTCTAGAAATTGGTAATTATATGCGATTGATCTCGAAACAATCTGAAATATTCAAATATAACGACTAGAGTGATATCACGGCCTCACAGAAAACCGGTATGAAGCAGCGCTTGTGCTGTGTTTCACCGAGTGAGTGAGGATACCTGAGGCCCATAACCCCTCCCTCCCTCAACCCTCTACATTGCCCCCTCCCCTCTCTATTCTTCCCCCTGTTCGCCAAGGGCCGGCATCGCACTTATGACGCCGCTGGTGTTGCGGCGGCGGTAATCGCTTACCATCGGCGAAATGTCGGTTCGTTTGCCCTCTGTTCCATAAAAAATGTTATGACATTTGACTGACAAGTCAAATATACTCTTTTATTTGTACATGTGTTATTTTTGCCGCGTTTCACTTAAAATAAATAAAAATCAACGGTTTATATTGATTGAAATACAATTATATTATAAAGTTTATAAGATTACTAATATTTTAATTAATAACAGCTATTTACAAATATGTAAAATGTTTTTAAAATATCTATGTATTTCAAATAAATATGCTATGCAAATTGAAATGTTATACATTTTTTCTGAGTTCTTGCTTAGCATACACTCAGTACATTCTTAGCCCAAAGGACTATAAATTCGAATGCTAAGATTATACTGAGCAGGAACTTACGTAAGTTTAGCGTAAGCAAAGTCTGAGCAAAGTCTAAGCACGCTTTATAAATTTCAGCCTAAATGAGAAGGAGAAGAAAGAAGAGAGAGGATGGGAATTGGTTTCAGTGAGGAAAAGAAAGAGCAAGGACAGAATTGCTTAAGTTTGAACCACATTTTTTAGAACTCCGTTTTAATGTCAATATGTTTAATTTTGGAGATACCGTAGTCCGTTTTATTTATTCTTATGTCTGGAGAAATAAGTGAGTTGCAGAAAAATCCATAGGTACTATTATTACAGCAAACTAAATATTTGTTTTTATGCTTGTTTTTATGATAGTTTGATCGGGTTTGGCTTTAAGTGGACACACTGGCCCAAGCAATCTGTTAGGTTGGCACAAATCGGCCGACTGAAATAATGTTGTAGTTGCTTTCGATTTTTTGAAGTCAACTGTAGCATATGTTCGTAGTAAAGAAGATTAATAGAACATTGTATATATTACCATTGCTCTTATATAACGAAGAATCAAGAACAGAAATCGGGAGTATTAAATACATCCTATTTACAGCGATAGATTATTACATGGCAAATTTTACACGCATGCATTTAAAAATTGTTTTATTGCTCATCGTGCTGCCACCTTGAAAAAAAACACATACGACCGAACGTCAACACTGTATCAAGACACATAGCGAATGAAATAAGTCGGCCTACTGGGCCTACTCCATGGGCCTACTAAACTATCGGTAGTGTGCGCGCGCAGCTTCCGCATCAAACTTATTAAGCAGTTGGCCGATAGTTTGCTGATAGTCCAATTTGAAGACAGTCGTGAAGCGCACCCAACTTATTTGTCAGCCGATACCAAATCCGTGTTATGTGCGTACTTTCATACTAATTATAAGCCGGATTTAATTATCGGCCGATAAAAAGATATGGATTTAAGCGTTTCCGGATATTCTACCCCTAAGGGGGGGAAATAGGGGTTGCAAGATTGCATGGAAGTCTGTGATTTTTTGAGTTAGAAACATAATGAATTATCGTTGGGTTACTAATTAAAAAGGACTAGATACATATTTAAGCGTTTCTGGATATTCTACCCCTAAGGGGAGAAATAGGCATTGGCATTTCATATATTGGTTAGTTTGGAAGTCCGTCATTTTTTAATTTAGCAGCCTAAAAACTTTCGTCTTTATGTTTCTTATTACAATTAAATGAATACTAATATCAGCATGTATGGGAATTCTGTACCAAAAGGGGATGAAATATGGGTCGAATGTTTGTATGAAAGTTCTTTTAAATGGGCTATTGATCAAAAATAAATAAATACATTTGAAAACATGAATAAATTACTGATACATACTTTTACATAGTTTTAATTAAATACATATAATCAACTTCCATGCGAGCAAAGCCGCAGGCAACAGCTAGTTACATATAATTTTGTTATAAAAGAAGACATTTTTTGCAAAAAAAATCAACAACTTTTTACTTTTCCACCAAAAAATATAGTAGACTAGCTGTCCCGGCAAACGTCGTTTTGCCATAACTACTAATAAATTAAAAATTAATTAAAAAATCATTGTCCAGCGGACAAAATTGTGAATCTAAACCATTCCCAGATCCCCTTGAACACACACAAAAAAAATCATCAAAATCGGTCCAGTCGTTTGAGAGTAGTTCAGTGACATACACACTCACAGAAGAATTATATAAATAAAGATAATCTGTAAAACAGCTGTTGTTTTTTTGGTTTTTATATTGTTTTTGTGTTAAGTTTTGTTTTCAACATTTCGAAACTAGTTTAAAAAACTGCTTCCCTGAGATCTATTTGCACTCATACAATGTTTAAATCGTAAAGTAAATCGAACCCTGATATTGTTACGTGTCCTTTTTCCGTCGTTGTGATCACGAGTCGGCTCTAATTACTGATATCCAATTTAGTGCTGGAGGTAATTTTAAGTTAACCAACTGTGAAGGACGCGGATGCCTTAAAAGTAGTTATAAGCTAGCACTTACCTCGAAAGACTTTCTGTATGGTATGACGTGAACGTTGGCCTTGCTTTAAATAACTATGCACAGACCAAGTCTAGACGCAAAAAATGGAAACTAGTATTGCATATGATGCAAAATAAAAATATAAATAAAAATGAACATAATATTGTATGGCATTATATCATTAATACACTTTTTTGCAAATCTTAATTAGTTTTATATAATTTAAGTGCTAATGGAAACAAAATTTATTTTAATTAACAACAATTCATTATTGCATCGCTGATGTGCACAGACACAAACGTGATAATTAAAATAAGTAAAAACTAAACTTGTTTTTCAAATTGACAAAAACGACAGTTGGTCAGCATAGCAAAATAAGATATTCAAACGATCAGAATTTGACCGCCCATCTAACGCTAGTCGCAATTATTTGACATTACTAACCATTTCAAACCACTTTAAGTATTGTTTTTTTTTTGTTTGTAGTTAACTATGCAGATAGCCAAATAAAATGTGCATCTATTCTTAGATGTATATCTCACCAGATTGCTTTACTTTCAAAAACCTTTCATTTAAGCTTATCAATTTTGAATAGTTTTAAACTAATTTTATTTCAAAAGTTTTCCAATTGGGCCTTGTTATAAAATTTTGAATTTAAATTTTAATATGTCATATTTGTTAGAGTTGCAAGCACTTCGGTTAGCATTTGGATAGTTATGTTTTTGTTTGAAAAAAAAAAGATTGTTTAACCATTTAATGGTATTTTTTTGGTTTATAATCTACTGAGCTTACTGAGTTCGTTTTCTTTGTATCAAGTAATGACCAAACATAGTTGTAAAACGGCAGAAATTACAACATAGCTATGTTTCAGGCACAGTCTGGAAGATGAATGAGCATACTTGGATATGACGTGTGATATAACCGTGAAAGGAAAATACAAATTGTTTATAAGGAATTCTTTATTCAAAGATGTACTCAACGGCGAGACGGTGCATGGTGAAGGAAATAGAAAAGTAATCTATATAATATATAAAAATGAATCGCCGAAATGCATGTACGCGCATAACTTCTGATCAGCTGCACCATATTAAATATTTATTTTATTACGTGTTTGTTATTTTTACGACAAGGTGTGTGTGTGTATGTGCAAGAAACAGCACAAACATGAAGCTGAGACAGATATATAAATGATCGGTATGAAGGTCGCCGGGTCAGCTAGTTGTTTATATATTTTTAGATTTAATTATATTTTTTTACTTGAGTTTATTTGATAGAGTGAAATCCACTGAACATGAAATTATTAAAGTAATTTTTAAATATAATATAATATAATGTTTAAACATTAAAGTATTAAGAAACCAGCCTAAAAAAGTAGCCTAAGTTACTCCTTATATTATCAGCTATCTATCAGTGAAAGTCCCGTCAAAATCAGTAAAGCCGTTCCAGAGATTGTAGACTATAGCCGGAACAAACAGACAGACAGGCAAAATATGAAAAAAAATACATTTTTGGTATATGTACCGTGGTCACATAGACATGCGTTTAGTAAGAAGCGGTTACTTCAGTATTACAAACAGACACTTCAATTCTATTTATTTGTAAGCTTAGATGCGGTGGTTGATAAAATAATGCTAATATGCAACATTAAAACTTGATAATACTAGCACTGATTCTATTCGTAATATTCACAGGTAAGGTGACTGAGTTATTGAACGATAATTGGAAAATTCTAGTGATTCCATTCCTGCAACCTTTCGTGGAGAAAGCTATGGAGTATGATTTGGGCTATCTACACAAATTCTTTGACAACACCCTCTGAAATACTACATTATCAATGACTTATCTATCTATGCAAGAGATCGATAGCAAGAAATTAGAATTTGTAATTAAAACTCCCACTTTTCCATGACATTAGTCAAGGTGAATTTAAAACTAATAAAATAATTTGTATAAATCTAAGTTGTCTAATATATCTTACCGTTCTTATAACATTTATTTTTATTTTGAAGACCGGTTTAGTGTCAACCTGTACCTCTTCAGTACAATTAGAATTCACAGTAATGGCCATACGCTAAAAAGTTATAGCATAAACTATTCGATATGATTTCTGCCGTACATCTCATCACAATAAGGGTAACTTTACTTTTCTCATTTGCAAGAATAAACAAAGAAAATGAAAAAGAAAATTAATGAATGTACGACTCAGTTTACCAACGATCGCTGCATTTTATGGCCATCAATTTCATGTTCATAATATGCTCTCAGAAACATAAATACCTTTACGCAGGGTGATTTGCCTTGCTTATTAAATATTTGTATTTGGAAAAGTATTTGAATTATTATGTCATTTTTAACACAAATCCTGAAAGCATTGTTCATTTTAGATCATTAATTAAAACATTGATGAAGAATTTTACTGCAGGTGTGGAATGTTAGAGTTAGTAAGTAGAGGAAAAGTTAGAGTAAGCATTTTTATTAAAAGCTGGTCTAGAATGGTTTGTCACAGTAAGCATTTATGCATGTAGTGTGTACCTGTATTTCTATAGATATGATTCTCATAGAAACACGCTTTGTACAACTGAGGGTTCAAATAGTTTTAAATGATAGAAGAATAGTGAAAAATCTATTCGAAATATTCGTACATCGTAGCGTGAATTTTTAGGATTAAATTATATGTTTTTTGGAACGAAGTTCCTTATGGGGCGTTCCGGATGGGTACCTTAGCCGACAAAAATCGTTCGTAACGTTAAATCAAAAAAGTGTAAGATTAAAAAAAATTGTATAGCCACATCTGTCCTAGCTGGCACCTGTAAGTTGCATGTTATTTTTGCAATTATTATATTTTTTGATAAGGAACTTCGTTCCTATCTGGTGTCCCACGTCACCACACGACTTTTACATATTTTTTAATTATATGTGAACATTTGAAGTTGATTCTGAAGGTTAAACGTCTCCGTCAGTGACTATAACTATTTTTTTTTCTTTTAAAACAAAAAGGTACAACAAAAAATATAATTAATACATTTAACTGCCTATGTAATAAAGCCTAAAAAATTGTAGGAAGCAAAATATTTACGCCTCTACGAACAAAGAAGCAAGAAATAGTTTACGCTATAAAGATATAAAAGTAATAGCAAGAACATATCATCACTTATCTCCGCGATAATGTATGTAGATGGTATTAGAACAATTTATCTAGTACATAATGTTCAAGTCCACGTGACATGTTCCATGTCACTTAAAACATAAACTATTTTGTAAGCATTCAAACCAGAAAAATACGTCATTATACATGACTATCGTTCAAATATGAACCATATTTTAAAAGTGTAAAGTTAAGTATTATTTGGCTACAGGGTACAGAGATATTTCTGATACAAATTGTATTCTGTATTCAGGGTTATAAGGTTTAATTTTAAATGTAAAATATAGACATGAATGACGAGACGCATCTCGTTATGTTTATGTGAGTGATTATATTTACATTTCCCTCGGTGATATATTGTTACGTACATTTTTCATTTGTGACTCTTTCATGTATGTCCTTGTCAAGTGGACACTTTAGCTTTTAACATGTTGATTTTCTCGGCAAATGTGTTGTTGCAGCATATTTTTACTATAAATACTTCCGTTAGGTTGGGTAAAATTCTACTCCTTTTAAATTTTACTCAATTTAATTTCACTATTTCAAAAAACCTTTAAGTTTACGTACATATACTTGCTCTACTAACTTTTAAACTTTTGCGTTCCATGATATATTAACAATTATTTTTACGGGAATTAACGCGATCACTTATTAAAAGGTATTAAATACTTCTGATGGTGGTACCGTGGTCACAGGCTGTCTCAATTAGTGGCTGAGTCAGCCTGTGACCAGGGCCAGTGCAACCTGGTCGAAACGTCAGGCAAATCAGAAGTATGTAATACCTTTTAATAAGTGATCCCGTTAATTCCCGTAAAAGTAATTGTTAATATATACTTGCTCTGTATCGGAGGCCCATAAAAGTCAGGAAATCATATTAGTACAGTGAAGCCCCTATAGAGAGTTATTTACACATGCACACAAAATATAGATGAAATATACGTCAAAACACTCTCTTTTTAGTGAGTGGATAGTAGAAAATACCTTAGTAGTGTTATTACACAGAAAAAATGAGTTCACTAAACTATTAGGTACATCAGAATCATATATTTCTAAACAATTGCTGATATTAGCTATACACAATGTATAGCTAATATCGTACGCGGTACGTAGTTAACTCTAATTTGTCATAAGTATGCCTTTCAGAAGTACAATAGCTTTACAATGACAATGTATTTATTACTGTAACATATTCGTATGAAACATACAGTTTAATGCTATGGAACTTGTTATTAGATCAACTAAAAAGATAGTTTACGTCATATCGCGTAATGTTAAAGATTACATTTTTGTGTAATATTAACCCGTAATATAGATAAAATAGAGTCTAGATTAGAAAATCATCTATTGAAAACCATACTTATTTAATTTGACGTTAGGAATAACAAATGTCGTAATCCATTGCTGGTACGTTAAGTTAGTAATTCAATCAACAGAACACAACCGAAAATGAAATGCAAACAAAACGATGTCTTCAACAGAGTGGCTTGCATACGGGATAATAATGACGCAATCTTGTCTCCAAATTAAGGGTTATATGTTTAACTAAAATAATAGAAGGTTGCGCCACATGTAATTTTTTTCATAATTTGCTTATAAAGCCCTGAACAAGTCTGTTTAGTACAATTCTGCAGTTTTCATTAGTGCCATCCAGTTGCTAGTAAAATGCTCGAGGTTTTGCTACTGCTCGGTGTTTTGAGTTTTGTTGTGTCAATGGAACTGCGTAAGTTTTAATTAGTTGAATGAGTGGGTTTAGTTCGTTCTCGCTTAGTGTTTTCTTTCTATGCAATGTAAATTTAAACTTGTATATTTTCGTATTCTATTTTAATTTCAGGATTGTTAGGTAAAAAAAACTGAATATTCACCATTTTATATTTTGAGCCCCAATGTAATTGTAATAAGAATGACTGAATGGGCGATTGCATTTTATTTATCTATACTTATAAAATAGTAAGTCCTGACTGACTGACTGACTGACTGACTGACTGACTGACTGATTCATCATCGCCGAGCGTAAACTATGATAGTTAGGGCTATGAAATTTGGTGAGTAGGATCCTTTTATTGAGTAGACACGCACTAAGAAAGGAATTTTGGAATTTCTATCCCTAAGGGGGTGAAATAGGGGTTGAAAGTTTGTATGGAAGTCCGTCATTTTTTAAGTTAGAAACCTGAAACTTTACTTTTGGGCTGCTGATTAAAAATGAGTAAACACGTATTTCAGCGTTTTTGAATATTCAACCCCTAAGGGGTGAAATAGGGGTTGACATTTCGTACATAGGTTAGTCTGGAAGTCCGTCGTTTTTGAAGTCTGAAAGATGAAACTGTATTTATGTGTTACTAATTTAAAAAGAGTAGAGACGTACTTGAGCGTTTCTGAATATTCTACCCCTAAGGGGTGAAATAGGGGTTGAAAGTTTGTATGGAAGTTCGTCATTTTTTAAGTTAGAAACATGTAACTTTATTCATATGCTAAGGACTAAAATGAGTTAATACGTATTTAAGCGTTTCTTGGTATTCTACCCCTAAGGGGGTGAAATAGGGGTTGAAAGTTTGTATGGAAGTTCGGCATTTTTTAAGTAAGAAGCATGAAACTTTATTTTTGGGCTACTGATTAAAAGTGAGTGGATACGTATTTAAGCGTTTCTGGATATTCTACCCCTAAAGGGGTGAACTATGGGTTTAAAGTTTGTACGGAAGTTCGTCATATTTTAAGTTAGAAACATGAAACTTTATTTATGTGCTACTGATTAAAAAACAGTAGATACGTATGTAAGCGTTTCTGGATATTCTACCCCTAAGGGGTGAAATAGGTGTGGAAAGTTTGTATGAAAGTTTGTCATTTTTTAAATTAGTACCAAAAAACTTTAATTTTGGGCTATTGATTAAAAATGACTAGATATCTATTTAGAGTTTCTGCATATTTTACCCCTAAGGGGTTGAAATTGGGGTTGAATTTTTTTATGGAAATCGTCATATTTAAAAATACATAGAAATAAGAAACCTGAAACTTTACTTTTGGGCTGCTGATTAAAAATGAGTAAACGTTTTTGAATATTCAATTCCTAATGGGTTAAATAGGGGTTGACATTTCGTACATAGGTTAGTCTGGCATAACGTCATTTTTCGAAATAGATGAATACTTATATCTGCATTTATGCGAATTCTGTTCCTTAAGGGGATGAAATATGAGTCTAATTTTTGTATGAAAGTTCTTTTAAATGGGCTATTGATCAAAATTAAAAAAATACCCTCAAAAGCATGAATAAAGTACTGATACATACTTTTACACAGTTTTAATTAATACATATTATCAACTTCCACGCGAGCAAAGCCGCGGGCAACAGCTAGTTAATTATAGGAAAGCAAATATTTTCGAAAGAAAAAAGCACTGAATAGCTACTGTTATATTTTTTAACAAAAATATTCTTAAGTAAAAAAAAAATGTAATCTATACATAAACAATACTAAATAAGGAAGTGGATAGTTTCATATTTAATCGTAGTAACAAGGTTATTTTATTATTACTTTTAGTCTTTGCATTTATAAGATATGTGATCCGTAAACAATAATACTACACAAAACAAAAAAAAAATGCATAATTTAATTATTTTTCCATTGTCAAAATATAAATAAAGTAGTATTGATTCATTTAATTCTAGTCCTATACTTAACATGAGTTTATCAGATTCTAACTTCCTATCGCCATATTCTTCTTTCGTAAATATTTTCTATTTAAAATAAAAATTTTTTTTAGTAGTTATGTCCGCCTCAGTTTCCCACGGTGCAGTGACGGACAAAATTTAACTCGTTTTTTGTTTTTTTTTATTAAGAAAATAACTTTTGATTTTCTTCTATACAAACCTTGTACTAACAATAAAGAACATATAGAAAAAAGAGTTATCCGATTTGGTGCAATCGATCGGAAATTATGCGCGTACATTTCGGCGATTCATTTTTATTTCTATTGATTACTAAATGTTATAGGAATTTGTCTCTATTGATCAATAGAGTTTGAAACGGGTATCGCGTATGAAGAAAGTAAATAGCAATCAAAACATTTAGAAATAATTAGCAAAAGCAGTTTTAGGTCAATTTAAAATTTACATTACAGCTCCTTATATATCATCATGTTCAAGAAACGATCCAAATCTAAACGAATGCGCTTTAAAATCTGCGCGAGCATCACTGCATCAATTCTCTCTAGGAGACACTGAAAGAGGATTCCAACCTTTAGATCCTCTGTATGTCGAAGAATTTGTAGCGTACATACCAAACAAGCAAGGTTTGAAGATTGTTTTCAAAGACAACTATTTTACTGGATTATCGAAACTACGTATGGAAAATCTGAAGTGAGTTATTTTAGTTTATTAGTTATTTTATTTTATTTTATTTTATCTATACAAATAAATAAAATTGGAGTTTCTGTTTGTAATATTAAAATAACCGCTTTTTACTAAATGCATATGTATGATACGTATGCCACAAATGTATTTTTTTTGTCTGTCTATCTGTCTGTTTGTTCCATGCAATCTCTGGAACGTCTGGACCGATTTTGACGAAACTTTCACTGGCAGGTAGCTGATGATCCAGGGAGTAACTTTGGCTTCTTTTTTTTAGACTAACTTTGCCCCGCGGCGTTAATCGCGGTACGACGATAACACCGCGGGGTTCAGCTAGTATTCTAATAATAGATATCTAATCTATGCGTAAACTCACTATCTAAGAATTTAAACTAACACCTTTATTCACAAAATAGTAAACTTATTAGACATTTATTCATTAAATTAAGTGTTCCTAAAAACACAAGATTTTAATAGTTTGTTACGAAACGATTCATGACATCAAAAATATTATGGATAACACTCAAGGATAGATCCTTAAGTACTTATTTAAACTCCCTTCTATGCTAGCATATACTTCGAGATAAAATCTCCTGTTTCAAAATTAACTAAATAAACTTCAACTTTACTTACATAGAAGCGCCGTCTCATATAACGGAAAGGGGTTCTACGTAATTTGAGTCTTCTTTAAAAATTGCCTAATAAGTTTACTATTTTGTTTGACCAGATATTCAAACAAAAAAATTAGATAAAAGTAAAATATACATATATTTCGGACATCTAACAAACAAGCAGAGCTTGTACTATGGGTACCAGGCAACTGATATGATCACATAAATACATTTTTTAAATACATACATATTATACATAGAAAACATCCAAACTCAAAATCAAACATTTGCAGATCATACAAACATTTGGTCCGACCTAGGATTCGAACCCGAAACCTCATGCACAGCAGTCGCGTGCCCTACCACTGCGCCACCGAGGCAGTTGAAATAGAAATACATAATTGCAACAAATAAATATAATAGGCAGTTGTACCTTAAAGAGAAGAAGATACATTATTTTATAAAACACCATAGAAAATAAATATGATTGTGACATAACACATTTAATTTACAAATAAACTTGATGATGCATTGTTTCTAAATTTACTGTTTTTGAATATATTTTTTAAGTTTTAAATGATTAGATGAAATACCATACTCGTAATGGTAGGTTATAATTTCTTTTGCGTTTATATAACTTTAGATATAATTGAGATAAACTGATTATATGAACATTATTATTAAAAATTGATCACTAAAAATGTCACAAGTGACATTAAATACCTACGGGTTATTATAGAACAGTAATTTACATAAATGGAATACCTACCTTTATTTTGTCCACATTCCAATGAAAGATTTTATTTTTATTTAAGTTCAAAATCTAGTAAGGCAAGTGTTTGTAAGAACATAATACTAAAATAATTTGAATGAGTGCAAATTATAATAAATATTCACGTTTATAAAGGAAATAAGGAGATTAATTTACGTGTGTATTTCGAAATGCCCAACTGGATCGAGACCCGATGAGGAATCCCTTTTTGCATAAGAAACTTTAAAAAACTGCAGTTACTCAGTACACACAGTGACTTATCATATCAAACAGTAATGGGTTAAGTTGTTCTGGCCTTTAACTTAAAACGAAACTTTAGAAAGGCAAAAATTATTGTAATTAAAATGCACATTCTTCAAAACCTTAACAGAAATTATTTTCTTATAGTTAGAAAAAAAATGTTTGGTTAGGAAGATATTTTATTAAAGTAATTTATTTATTTATTGTTGGTACTAATTTCATAATGCTGTGACATATATAAACTCGCGTGTGTCTGTTTTGTAGTATATTTATGAAATGTCATCGAAGCATATTCATTAATTGTCAAATTTTGAACTAATTTTCTTCAATATATCATAGTATCTCACTGATTGCCTGTGTAAGTTAGCCTGCTACTTAAAATTCTAATACTAATAGGGCTTATAATCAACTACTGTAGGAATTTTCACCCGCGAAATTTTATCCAAGTTGCACCTGTTACAATTTGTTCCTTTAATAACTTTCATTTGTCGAGCTATAAGTGAGATATTGATCCTTGTTTATTGGTTTCGTGTCTATAGAATAGTTCCCGAGTGTATTTGAGTATCCTTCACAGTGACAAAATAGTAACAAATAACAACAAAACAACATTTTAAAAACTACCATAAAAAACTGCACAGTGAAAGTGTTATCAAACCAATAGTTGACCGGAACGCGTAAGCGACACGCATTGCACGGCGCTTAAGTCCTTTTTGTCGAGATATCGTGCGCAAGCTCCTTAGCTCGTCAAGCGGTACATCTCGACAAAATATTATTGAAGGTAATTTGAAAACTATTCAATTTCTTTTTCCGTACAAATAATGTCGCTGTCTCGTACACCACCAAAACAATGCAGTGGCTCAACACCCAATTTATCAATGAATGAACAGAATCAATTATTTACGGATATAAGTAATATAACTTTAAGACAAGAAAAACGTAAAAGAGGCGACATGGTAGAAGATGATTTAAATTCATTCATGAAAGAAATGAAAAGTATGTTTAATACTGCTAATGAGGTACAAAATCAAAAATTGTCTGCTATGCACTCCGCGATAGAGGAAATTAGGGTACAAAATTGTGATATCTCAAAGTCTATAGAATTTTTGTCTGTCAAGTATGATGAGATAAAAACAAGTCTCAACAAGTGTGAGCAGGAAAGAGAAAAACACCTGAGCTATATCAGAGCTCTGGAAGACAGGGTTGAATATTTGGAGAGAAATTCTAGAAACACAAGTATCGAAATCCGTAATGTCCCACAAACTCCTTCCGAAAACAAACAGTCTCTCGTGGATATAGTGAAAAACATAGGCATGGCTGTTGAGTCATCTATTGAGGACTGTGATATTAAAGATACATTTCGCTATAGATCCACGTCAGCTTCAAATGCAGCTCGACCTATTGTGGTCGAATTTACAACGACACGCGTGAAGGAAAAAATACTTAGTATGATAAAACAATTTAGAACTAATAAAAAGACCAATCTCACAACTTCCTTAGCCAAAATTGATACCCGCGGCTCAGCTATATTTGTATCTGAAAGTCTCTCACCTCGAACCAAGAAAATCTACGCTATGGCAAGGAAGTTCGGAAGTGACAACGGCTATAGGTTTTGTTGGACTGCTAATGGTTTCGTGTATCTGAGAAAGTTGGAGGGGGCTAAGGCTTTTCGTATAAACAACGAAGAGGACCTCCAAAGAATAGCTCAAGACAGCAAATGACTACACCACGAACTTCTTATTTTGTACACAGGTTTGCATGCCCTGTTATTTTGCTTTGATCTGATTTACTTTGCTTTTATTTTTTACACACCCACAACACACATACAAACTTACACACAACATTTCTTAAAAATAATAATTATGTATACTTTACAATTCATAAGTAAATATGTTTCTATAAAATTAAAAAAAATATATTTATTTTACACTGTACTGGTATTTTAAAAATAACATTCTCATTTCTACAGTCACATACAATCAAGCTTTATCTGTACCCAAAAATAAGCATAACACAAAACTTAGTACAGCAGTATCATCACAATTCAAGTATCTTTATAGTATCCACACACATTACACCATCCTACATTGCTTAAATAATGATTGACCACAACATTACCCAACTTCATACACATTTAGACAATATTACCATCTCCGAATCAGCCGTAGTGGATCCGCAACAACTCACAAACGCACTTGTTCACTCAAAGACCGCTTTGAATATTATAACTTTTAATATAAGAAGCATACATCGAAATTTCGACTATTTTATAGCTTTTCTAAAACTTCTGAAATTGGATTGTGATATTATTATACTTACAGAGTGTTGGTTATCTGATAGTAAACCCGCTCCTCAACTAGATAATTATCAATTATTTACCTCAACGGCTCCCTTAAACCAAAATGATGGTGTAGTCGTATATATACATAAAAATATTTCTCACACTGTCCAGGAGCCTATATTTAATGATGCCAGTTGCCTACTTATAAAAGCTTCGGAAATAGCTATCCTCGGTATTTATCGATCACCTTCACTGACAAATATTGACAACTTTCTTTCCTCACTAGAGACGAACCTAAAACACCTTAATAAATACAAAATAATATGCGTTATTGGTGATATCAACATAGATATAAAACCCTCATTAAATGATAACAAAAGCCACGACTACCTGAATCTTCTCGCTGAAAATGGACTGCTGCCTGCACATGTTTTGCCAACACGCGAATCAAATTGTTTGGATCACATTAACATTAAAACGAACTATAAAGCCCAAACTTTTGTTATAAAATCAGAAATTACTGACCATTTACCGGTCTTGCTTAATTTAACAACACCTAAAAAAGTTACCACTCTAAAATTTAAACAAATTATAAATTATGAGGCTGCTGCTAAATCCCTTTTGAATCAGGAACTTTCTAGTATTTCCGAGATCAATAACCCCAACAAAGCTCTTGACACATTAATTGAAAAAGTTAAACTAGCATTAAATAATAATACAACAGTACATAAAGTACCTACCAGAAAGTACATTATAAAACCATGGATCACCCCTGGTTTGTTGAGATGTATTGGTCATCGTAACGCTCTTCATAAGAAACTTAAAGCTTCGCCGACAGATGATTTTCTCAAAACAACCTATCGTAGATACAGGAACTATTGTAACCAACTTCTAAGCAAAATCAAAAACAACTATGAAAGATCGGAATCGGAAAAATGTAGAAATCCTAAACAGACTTGGCAATTTATTGGAAATGTGACTAACACTAAAGTAAACAAAACCCCAGCCACTGACCTATTTGATTCTAAAACAAGTGACAATTTATCTACAGTAAATGAAATCAACCGTTATTTTGTTGAGATCGGGAAGAAAATGGCAGAAAACATAAGTGCGTCTACCGATATAACCAATATCCAATGTGACATCCAAACCCCGTCCCGAATGAAATCTTTTGTGCTATTAGAGACTGATAATGTTGAAGTGGAATCTTTAATAAATAGTCTAAAAAATGAATCCGCCACCGGATGGGATGGTATACCTGTCACATTCCTCAAAAAAATAAAACATGTAATTACTCCAATTTTAACACAAATTTTTAACATCTGTTTGAGACACGGCGTATTTCCCGACAGTCTAAAACGCTCACTGATTCATCCAATACACAAAAGTGGCAGTAGAGACTGTGTCGAAAACTATAGACCAATCTCCGTATTGACCGGAATCTCCAAATTGTTTGAAAAAATTATCAACACACGTCTTATGAAATTCTTTATTCAGGAGAACATCATCTCTCAATCTCAATTTGGCTTTCAACCTAATAAATCAACTGAAGACGCCGTAACGAAATTGGTTAATCACGTCGCCAGTACCTTGGATCAAGGAAAAAAATGTTTGGCTGTTTTCCTGGACCTCGCCAAGGCATTCGACACGGTCTCTACTTCCACCCTCTTAAAAAAACTGGAGGCAATTGGCATACGCGGCATGGCCCTAAAACTTCTCCAAGACTTCCTGACGAATAGATTCCAGTCAATAAAAATTGGGTATCTGATTAGTACAGCCCTACCAATCACATGCGGCGTCCCACAGGGAAGTGTCCTTGGCCCAAGTCTCTTCCTCATTTACATTAATGAACTCTGTCAGTACAATCCATCTAATGGCACTATATTTTCCTATGCCGATGACACAGCACTCATATTCCATGGAGAGACTTGGGCTGATGTTCAGTCACATGCGGAACGGGGGCTCTACCAGACATCACTATGGTTGAATAAAAATCTATTAACATTAAACACAGCTAAATCCAAATATATTACTTTCTCCATCAGCAAAAACAACCGTCCAAGTTTAAATAATTTTAGAATAAAATTACATACCTGCCATGATCTAAATTCACAGACCTGTTCCTGTACACAATTTGAAAAAGTTGAAAGCATAAGATACCTCGGTGTTCAACTGGATGAACTGCTATCATGGGCTCCACACATTGATCTTATATCGACCAGAATGCGTAAAGTGATTTGGATTTTTAAAAGAGTTCGTAATGTACTCAATCCTAAAATACTGAAAACTATTTACTATGCTCTTGTCCAATCAATCCTCTCCTACTGTATAGCGGTCTGGGGCGGTACCTATAAAACTAAAATAATAAAAGTTGAGCGGGCCCAACGATCAATCCTCAAGGTTATGCTTAGGAAGCCGTTCCTCTACCCGACAACAAATTTGTACAAGGATGCCAATGTCATGACAGTTCGTCAAATATTTATTTTGAGTAGTGTTATCCGTATACATAAACTGACTCATTATGACCCACATACTACGTACTCATCCCGAAGAAGAAATCGAATTTGTGATACTGTTCAACATAAAACTGCCTTTCTCAGACGACAACATCTCTTTCTTGCACCGTACCTATATAATAAGCTTAATCCAATTTTAAATTTTTTCTCAAAAACTACTTTTAAGTGTAAATCTATTATTCAAAATTATTTACTCAATCTATCATATGCCGACACTGAATCACTCATCACCATAGTAAGGTGACGCAGAATAAAGTAAAAATAAATAAAACATTTGTATTACACTCATACCTACACGAATGCACAAACTCACACACGCACCACACACACGCAAACACTCACACATAAACACTCACACATGCACGACACACACACGCACTCACACTCACGTTACACATAGTAACGCACCACAGTTTATCGACAGACTATACTAAGCTGGTGTGAATCCTGGAGTCCTGAAATACAGGTCTTGACCTAGTTTAGGCTCCAGTCCACCCCAACCTACAAATTTTGTCTCTGTAATAATTTATTGATATTGTAAAATGTATTCTTTGTGGTGGAAAAATAAACATATTATTATTATTATTATAATCGATATCGATTGCACAATTTCATGGGTTACGTAACTTCTGCAAAAAATTAGACTTATTTCGGTGACGACCAAAGAAAGAATAGATGGACTATGTATGAGAAGGTACGGCATAAAAGGGAGTTAACAAACAAGTAGTAGACAAGAATGAATGAATAAAATTTATTGCGCTAAGCCCCAAATAAATTTGAGAAAAGGGCCAAACAATAATGTTGATATCAATGTTTTATTTGTCTACAATATTAAACGATATTGAAACCAACATAAGGGTAAAAGTTTCTATATCAATGATAAGTAATACATAACAGGTTAAGCGTAACCACTATGTAGGTACATGGTACGTATCTACTTTCCATTCATTTTCATATCGGTTCTTGAAATTGACCTTAGTGTACGGCTATCAAAATCCATTAGCGTTTTGTACTCTTGTGATTAATATAAATATTTTGTACGGTCGGCAAAAAGATTATCAAACCATAATAAAATTACGCAAAGGTTTAATATGCAGGTTAGATATTGAATTGAATTTAGAAGTACTTATGACATGTTTTTTATTTGAAGAATACATAAGATTTCATACAGAATTACCCTGGTTTATACCGTTAAAAAATGCATAATATTGTGTTTTTACCTTGGGGTAGCATTTTTGGTCACCATACTCATCAGGAATGCAGATAAAGCAACAATACATCATGGTGACATTCACTATGGCCGCCCATTGAGATGCTTCTGCATTATTGGGCCTCCGGTTTCGCACTCGCCTATGAAACACGACAGCACGAATTCTGTCATTTTAGGTTGGCCTTTTGTGAGTCTCGAATTACCTCGACCTAAAATGCTGAACAACATTTAAATGTAATCTATTATTTAGGTATAACTGATGTTCTTTAATTTTAACCTGTCTAAAATTTATTTAAAAACGTAGCTTTTGTATAAAAAACTACATTTAAATTTTATAAAACATTTTTTAGCTTTAAACAGGTAATAATAAAATAGCAATAAACTCCTGGAAATTTGACACATGTGCCAAAAAAATTGATACTATAGCTACTCTGTCTACAACACAGCTTTTAACATGAATTCTCATTAAAACTGTTTTTTTTTTAATTTTTGGTTGGAATAAAAGTAAGGATTTATTTCAAAGCAGTATTCGAGATGTTTAAAAATAGTTCAATTTTAATGTTTAACAGAGATACAATCAATACAAGAATTCGATTAACAAAATTTGCATGTAATATGTTATATCGTGAGAGAGCCACGCTTCGGCTTGAATGGGCCGGCTCGACCGAAGTGATACCACCGCCTCACAGAAAACCGCAAAATAGCGCTTGCGTTGTGCTTCACCGAGTGAGAGAGGTATGCTCTTTTAAGGGCTCGATCCACAGCCATTCGTTCGATGTGGCCAAACCAGCAAAGTCGGCCGCTTTTATTTCCCCGATGCTGTTTGACATAGACACTGTCTCTCGGTTGTATCTCTGTCTCTGTTCCCCATTCTCTATTACCGTCGGCGACGCCCTATCGCCTATTCTATTTAACATAGTGCTAAAATACATCATCCGAAAAGTTTTACTGATAGATGGGGGAGTCGAGTTGAATGGAAAGCATAAAATAAAAGGCTATGCGGATGATCTGGCAATACTGGGGCAATCAGAGGTGGAAGTTGTAGGCGTGGCACAGGCATTGAAGGACGAAGGAAAATCAGTTGGTCCCAGAATCCGTCGTGAAAAGACTTAATACCTCCACATGAAGAGATACAAGGACAATAGAGCCCAGAAAAAAGACCGTACAATAAATGGCACAACCTACAAATGTGTAAGTAAATTTAAGTATCCCGGGTGTACGATTACGGACACCAGTCAGAGGGAAGAGGAAATAAACATCCGCACTGTTAACACACTCAGATGTACCCTAGCCGTTCACAAAAAACTGGCTCCCAAGTTAAAAAGCAGGGCTACGAAAATTCCCGTCATATTTTGATGTACAGATGTGAAACTTGAACGCTAAGGATAAATGAGGAATAGAGACTCTTAGTTGCAGAACGTAAAATAAAGACGAAAGATTCTGGGAAATCTTAACGTCATATCATTATTATTTCACTGTGTATGGTAATTTTCTTATCATATTTCATAAAGTTAGTACTGAATATCTCTAATGTAAATCAACACTATGTTAGTATCGGAATAAAAATAAAGTTATTATTCCAATAATACCGTAGTGGTAATGATGAGTTGAAGTTAATTGTATGTCTATATAACATACACGTGTAACGATGATTTTTGACAAATATTGGATCCTACAGGGAATTATTTTATTAGGAGTCAAATGACTATTGCGTTTCGCGTCAGCCTCAGTTGCTAAAATTATCTTTTGTAACATTTTGTAGTATGTAGTTGTTTTTTCTGACCGTGAACTTTTGTAAAAGTGTACTAAGCCACTCTTAAGTCTGAACTTAAGTCTCAAAACTTCTACGTTTGATCATATAGATTTCCAAAGTTTGTCAGCAATAAGTTTGATTCAAAACTTTTTCGTAGTTTTCTTTGTGTTAGACACCTTTTGATTTTACAAAGAACATAATGTTTTTGCTGACTGTGGATACCTAGATATATGGCCGACTAACAACGACGTCAGAGCTCACGGACAATTAGCTTCTGGCCTTTTAATTATGAATAATATTTTGAACGTGCCTTTACTTAAAGGGCCCGTTGAAATAATTAGGCACAGGCGATGATTCATTACGAACAAAAGAGGTAATGACCTGAAAAACCGCGCAGTGATCTTACGCAATTTGTACTAGGCGATGGTTCGTTAAATATATAAAAAACTGTTAATTATTTAAAGAATTTATGTAAGATCACTACGCAAATATAATCAGTTGTGCGTTTGAAATGGGTTTATTTATTCCGATGGATTTGGAATGAATAAATAAATAATAAATAAATATTTCAGACACTTAACACACAACGTCATCTAGTCCCAAACTAAGCAGAGCTTGTATTATGGGTACTAGACAACTGATATAAATACTTATATACTTTTTTTTTTGTAAATACATACATATTATACATAGAAAACACCCAAACTCCGAAACAAATATTTGCAGATCATACAAACATTTGGTCCGACCCAGGAATCGAACCCGAGACCTCAAGAACAGCAGTCGCATACGCTACCACTGCGCCGCCGAGGCAGTTAATACTTAATATATATATAATTATATATAATTACTTAAATTGTAATGAGGTGATCTACATGTTAGGTCACTACAGAAATATAGCGAATGTTAAACAGATCAAAAAACAAAATTTACAATTTTGTTTTTTGATCATACAGCAAGAATGTTAGTTCGAGGTTATTCTATTTTTTATTCGTCTGACAATAATGTATGATGATGTTTTGCGATAAACACAGTTGCTTGCCTTGATTCGGAAGAAAAAAAGATAAAAAATCTTAACAATGACTTCTCAGTGGTTCTAGAGTTCTTCAACATTGTGATAAAACAACAGACATAAGACGAAAAGACCTAGTCTGTGAAACCCCGCAAACGAGGCATGCTTATGTAGACAGATTTTACTTATTTTTAGGACCGTTTATATATAATAAACTAAACAAATTATTAAACATATATAGTGTTAATAATACGATATGTAAAAAAAGGGTATCAGAATATTTAGGTACATTAAACTATTCAGACACTGAAAACATCCTAACAATTTTAAAGTAGAATATAGTATTGTTACATGTACACTTAGTCATAACCTATGTTTTAAGAAAAATATATTTTTTTTATTATTGAAAAAGTAATTGTAAGACCAGAAATTGCCTGAAACACAGGTCTTACCTAGATCAGGCAGATCACTAATTTGAAATGTTGAAATTACTTAATTATGAATTTAAGCAGTGTAATTTGATAGTAAGAAATAGTAGAAAAAGTAAGAAATAATAAAAACTTGGCTCTAATCGCACAAGTTCTTCAGAAATTAAGTTAAGTTTACTCTTAAGAAAAACACCCAAAATCTTGTACATTGAATATGGAATAAAATTTATTTATTACTAGCTGAACCCCGCGGTGTTACCCGCGGTTATTGTTGTACCGCGAGTAACGCCGCGGGACAAAGTTAGTCTAAAAAAAGTAGCCTAAGTTACTCCCCGGGTCATCAGCTACCTGCCAGTGAAAGTCCCGTCACAATCCGTCCAGCCGTTCCAGAGATTACCCGGAACAAACAGACAGAAAGACAGACAGACAGACAGACAGACAGACAGACAGACAGACAAAAATTTTTTTAACTACATTTTTGGTATATGTATCGTGTATACATACATATGCATTAAGTGAAAAGTGGTTATTTTAATATTACAAACAGACACTCCAATTTTATTTATTTGTATAGATTTATTTATTATTATTTTCACTTCAAATTCTGAGTCATATCACGTAGGTATGGCACACGGCACTTACTTTACTAACTATGTTAACTTTACTAATACTTGGTATACAAAAATGTATATTTCATATTTAGAATCCTAATATATGATAATCTTACAGGTTCAACTTAGAGAAAAAAGTTATTACTGCGGACGCTTTGGTTACTTTGAATGTGAAAAATAAATATGAACTTACTGGAAAAATTCTTATGATACCTGTTGATTCAAAAGGCGACTCTTCTATGAATTTGAGTAAGTGATATTCAACATTTGTCTATGTACTGTCTTATTAATCATATGAATATATGCATATTTATGAATTGTATCTTAGTAAACACAATAACAAGAAAATAACATTATGAATTAGCCAAGTAAACTCCCTGAATTTAATTCATTTACAATTTTTCTTTAGCTTTTTTTTTAAAGTTGCCGTTATTGCGAGTTATAATCATATTAGCGAAAGGAAGTTTAGTCTATTTTGATGTCATAATCACTATAAAGCAAAATATTTTCATTCCAAACTAATTCTGATCAAAAAATTTGTGAAAAATACTTTACATCAAACTGTTCAGTTAAAAATGTTTTGACTGTATTTCTCTTAAAAAAAGTTTTAAACTTATATTACTATAAATATAACTAAAACTAAAATATAACTTCAAATGCATTTACGTTTACCCAGAGTTTTATTCCTTTCCCTTTTTATATTAAGTAATTAATTATTCATATGATGCGTAAATACGATTTAAATAGTTATGATGTTGGTATGTTTATTAGCATTTTAGGAAACCCAACCTCAAGTGCTGCACTTGACTTATTTGGAATATTTACGCATCAAAAGCTCTGACTTAATATTATAATATTAAATAGAATGTAACATAGAATAAGGTACGATGGGACTAATATATTAACCATGTAATAAAAGTCTCTTAATTAATAAAGATTTAAAAAAAAAACATATAATAATTAAGTAATTATTTAACAGTTATATTTGTTTCTTTCAGTAAATACGCTTCTGCACATTCGTTACTGGTACGAACATGTAGAAGGACGGGATGGTAAAATTCATTGGAAAATATACAAGCATGACATTAAATATGAGGTGGAGAAAGGTTCTTTTAGATTGGATAACCTTTTGAATGATAAAAATCTAGGTATGAATCTTAATCATTGCATTCTAAATATACACATACAAGAAAAAGGTTAAAACTCTCTAACTCGACCCTTGATGAACACCTACAACGGTTACGAGTACAGAGCCTTCTTTAAAATAAGGAGCAGCGAATTTTTTTTTTCTACGGACTATCACTCACAGGATGAAATTGTCTCTCCGCTGTTGAAACTGAACGTTACAACAGAGTTAATAAAATAATCGAAAACAAATCACACACGCAAAAAATTCGGAATCAAACAACAGAATAGCACATAAAAATGGTACCATTCCGCTGGGTGAGCACTGTGAGAAGTATTCGTCTAAACAATAACTGCCGCAATTTGATGATTGATCGCTCTGAGATGAATATTTTGCGAGCCGATAACCGTAAAATAAAACAATTTATGATGAAAAAGTTTATTGTACGGAGAAAGCGCATGTTCTGTTGTTTGTGAATTAAGCTGATTGGCAATAACTCAAATACCCCGCAAACAGAAACAACACATATCATAATATATTTTTAAGGACAGTGTCAATCCAAAAAAAAAACGTTAAAAGGGTTTTACTATAGACATATTTGATACATGCATGACATTTAAAATATAATGAAGTTTGTAAATATTTTTCATCCTACGTATATTATGTGTCCATGTGTTCACATAGCACTAACATACGACGCAGTTGTAATATTAAATTTAAGAGTGAACTACTTCAAAATATGGCAAACAATCTTAAATATTCATATTTAGTTAAAATTTTAAGTGGGTGGTGTAATTTAATAATCAAAATTTATTTGCTATTGAAACCCTACAAAATCTGTCGCAACAGATTTTCCATCCAGATATTAAATGTTTTCAGGTGACCAAATCAACAAGCTTCTAAATGAAATGTGGCGTGAAGTTGTGGCCGAGGTAGGCCCGTCCATATGTCATGCCCTGGGAACCGCCGTCGTGGATAATTTATCTGTGCTGTTGGAACAGGTGTCATACGACGAGTTGATGCCGGTATAATAATGTTATAATTTTGTTTGTACTTTTTACTAAAACATATAAATTTTATATTATTATAAGATACAGACATTGATATATAAAAACTTGAAAAATATAGACACTAACAACAAACAGTGCAACCGATGTTTTTTTTTTTATTAAAATGTTAGAACATTTTAGATAAATACTCTGACAAGTTACATTATGTTAAGACTTTACCAGAATTAGGTGTAAGGCATCTAAACTGTGTTCATCGTTCCTCTACTACTCCTGCGGAACACAGTGTATACCTTTGTATTTTTTTTGTTAAATGGTCTACATTTGACAGCTATTCCCATATCATGTTTCTTTCTTTTCTTCTTTGATGAAATGGCAACCAGCCGAATCTCTCGGATCAGCTATTTCTGCCAATGTCAAGTGTTTATAGTCTTCAAATCATAAGTCTTCAAGTCATTAAGTCTTCGTCGTGATGAAATTAATTATCTATACATACAAATAAATAAAATTGGAGTGTCTGTTTGTAATATTAAAATAACCGCTTTTTACTAAATGCATATGTATGTATACACGGTACATATGCCAAAAATGTAGTTAAAAAAATTTTTGTCTGTCTGTCTGTCGATCTGTCTGTCTGTTTGTTCCGGGTAATCTCTGGAACTGCTGGACGGATTTTGACGGGACTTTCACTGGCAGGTAGCTGATGATCCAGGGAGTATCTTAGGCTATTTTTTTAGACTTAATTTGTCCCGCGGGATTACTCGCGGTATAACAATAACCGCGGGTAACACCGCGGGGTTCAGCTAGTATAAAATATAAAAATTGTGGATGAGATGAAATGGGGACCGTCTTCCGAAAAAACAAAAAATGATCTCCCCATATCATGTTAATCTATCTTTATCATTTGAAGTTGACAAATATACTTCATATTTGATCATTTTAAAGAGTTAATTGTTTGATAAAACACTTTTTTCTTAGTCAACAGTTGCTGAAGCTTAAAAACTGTAGAATTAAAATTTTGAGTATGATAATCTGTTAGAAAACAAATGTTAATTACTAACTAATCCTTATTTTCAAGAAGGATGATCTACGTTTCATAAATTTGTGTTCTCTTTACATATAGGAAATATCATTTAACCTCATTTTACGCTGGTTATAACTAAAAGGGGCGTATCACATTAATTCGCCTTTGCCTTTACAATTTTAATTAAACGCAACGGACAAGAAACTAAATGCTCGACCTTTATTTGTTCCCTAATTGCTGTTTTAATAATATCGGGTTACCTATTAAAGGTCGCGTATACGTTACTACTTATTATAATAGTTTTTAGACTAGCTTCTAAAATATATCGATTTGAAAATGTTTTATGTAATTCATGACATATTAAGTTTACGATAGAAATGACGAGCAATTTTTGTATGATTTTTATGAAACTTAGCATGCAGAGGGTTTCGGGAGTGATAAACCGATTAGCTATGTTTTTTTTTATTTACCAAAAAAATTACCGAGTTAAACACGTTGATCCAGGTACTTCTATATTTAACTGTAATGTACAATATTTATGAAAATATTTTCTAGTCATTTTTAACAGTTGTCATCAATCATAGTCCTTTAGTAATGTTTTTACCGGTTTTCAATAGTATTAGGCTAAGTTGGTAAACAAACATAAAAAAAATCTGACATTCGTAGGTACAGGTACATTATAAGAACAGTCGCATTTCAGTGATTAGTTGATTGGTAGGGAAAAATAAGCACTTATTATTTATTTTATGGCAACAGTCTTGTCAGTATAAAGTTGCTATGATTTTTGCTTTATTCTGTTTACATATTTCGGTTTATTTATTTACTTTCGAATTACGAATGTAATATTTCTGAATCAATATCAATGCTTTTCTCTTTTGTAGTATTCTAATCCTGCATATATATCATTTAGGTAGATTCATATCTTATGTGCTTGCAACGAAAATTGATCGTTGATGAAATATACATTAACGATTGGTTAAGAATTCTAATCTTTAGAATTTTGACACTAGTAATACTCGTATAAAACAATGTTATTGTACGTCATTGCAGCCCGCTTTAGTAAGAAATTTTGTTTGATTTAAGAAGTAATTTATATTTGTTTTTAACAAAACCTACTTATAAAATCTTATTTAAATATAATTATTTCTCAAAATAGGTTTAGAAATAAATTCTGTATTTCAAGATAAAATATTATATTTAAATAAGTTTGTACTCAAGCTAACTGATGGATATCAAACAAATCCTAAAATACAATTTACAAAATTGATGGTTGATTTTATACTCTCTAAAAGCGAGTCTAAAGTTTCATTTGCCCTTTAATTTTCATTATTCGTGTACAACTAAATTGTCTATCTTGTGACTGAAAGACATCATTCGTCAACATTCAACCTAAACCCTTAAATACCACAACAGTGGTAATGTTTCCTTGCTTTGGCATCTCGTGATTTAATTAAATTTTAAGTTCGTTCATACGGAAACCACAGCCCTGTCTAAATGTTATTGGATGCCAAAACTTATGAGATGACTTAATGCTAAAAATGTTTTTAGTAGTATAACTGGAGTTTGTTTTATGAATGCGGATGAAGTTTCAATGAATTTAAAAAATATATAAAATTGCAATTCGTTTTTCTTTTACGGCGCATTTTTTGGATGTAAAATTCATGTTACTTGTTTGGAGTTATGTGTACTTTGATTTCTAAAGCATAGCTTACCTATGAAACCACAAAGTTACTTTAGTTACACTAAAATAAAAGTGCTTAAAGTGCCCGGTATATATCATAACTGTCTCTGTTTCACTAAATTCATTTTACATTGTACAGTTATTGAATCTATTTTTTCCATCATTGTCAGTAAAGTTATTATTCATTCATAATTACTGAAGTAACGATAACCAAATTGAACAAGTAATCTACTAAAAAGAGACTAAATTACATTATCTCTTTCACACTTTAAAGTTTTCCCAATAATAATAACTATAATCATTACGGTTCCCAGTAATATCAGCGTCAACTGAAAATTAGAAAATTAAACCAGCATCCGAAATACTCTGTAGGCTAAACATAATAAAAGCAAAATGTAAACGATTATCGGGTATCTCTTCTATAAGGATTTAAAACTAAAAGTGCAATTACGCAACTGGAAAGGCGAAACAAAGACAGGCGGCGAGCGAATATCTGAGTTTAAACGTAATTTGCCAGAGATAAAGGTGGATAGAACCCTGAAACAATGTGCCCGGCTCACCGTTGTCGGTAACGCAGATGAGATTACCGGGAATGGCACCCATAATACTGTTTGCCTCGGAGGAAATTTATAATGTATAAAATCGCTTATGGTGGTTACAGTAAATATTAACGCCATTTCGAGAGGCCTGAGTAATACCTGACAACAATGTGTATTAATATCCTTCATTCGCATTTCCGTCACGAAATTGTGGGTTGTAAGGGTTATCACTATCAGTGAAAATTATTACCTGGAATAAAATCTTAACGTTGAGTAAAATTCTGTTTTCAATGTTTTTTAATGCATTTTAGCACATGTAAATAAAACTATTTTTCTACATACTTAATTTTTAATATCATTTTAATTTTACCCGACTGCAAATTATAGATCGTATATATGTACATTTCTTTGACACACCCTAGAGCCTAAACGGCTTGTCGTATTTTATGAGAGTGGTGTCAATAGATTCGTCTAAGTCGTGAGAATAACACTGGGAACAACAAAATAAAAAAAAAAACAAAGTTAAGGATTTTTGGCACCTAAAAGTAATCTAGAAAATATTAATGTTTTTAAAACACATCAAGTGTGGTAGCGAAATAATTTTTTTTTTACGGTGGCTATGAATATATATAACATAAAAGTTTAAAAAAAAAAAATTAAATAAAGACGGCAGGTATTGATGCAGTTGGGTTTTTTTACTAATAAATAATTTTACTATGGGCCGGCTCGATCGGAGTGATACCACGGCCTCACAGAAAACCGGTGTGAAATAGGATATAATAATAACCTAGTGAGTGAGGATACCGGAGGCCCCTCCCGCCATTCCTTTCCCAATCCCCAAAGGTCGGCAACGCACTTGTGACGCCTGTATTGTTGCGGGTGTCAATGGGTGGCAGAAATCGCTTGCCATCAGGTGATACGTCTACTCGTTTATCCCCTATACCATAAAAAAGTACATTTGATTCAACATATAAAAAACACATTTCCATTTCTAAGCGCAATCTTAAAATTATCATTGCCATTATTTTCACAACGTGTACCCTTACATACAACAATACCCGTAACATGCAACAATTCCGTCTCACTTCCTCGACGGTTAAAAGCTTCTAGTTTCTTGGGTTTGTTAAAAGCCGTTAAAGCCAGTATGAATTGAGCCTTCACGGCGAACACAATGGGCTTAAAAGGCAACATTAAGACCAGATTTTAGTCTTAAGTAAAGCAATGACTTGGAATCTCGGATTTATTCAACGTTACCATAGCAAATAATAATTCATAATTTTTCAACACACGGCTTATAAATCTCAAGACTCTCATAACTTCGTCTCAAAATAAATCCAATCTTCATTCCGCTTCCTTGAGTACTTTTGGGGCAAAATAAATATTTCAGCGCCCAAATACTTTCTTGTTTCGTCTTACGCACCTGTTATAATTGAGGGATCCAAACTAAAATGTAGTCCCGGGGGCGCAAGAAATCTTTAAGTGCTTTCGACATTTCAGAGTACAGTCATTACAAAATGTTTGATTTTTCATTCGTGATATTATTAAGTGGAAAGCTGTCAAAAATAAATTACGATATACCAAAATAACCCTGAAATGATAACGTGTCTTTGTACTTGTGTCACCTAAGAATTCTCAGAACAGTAATCTTAAATTATACATAATATTTTGCCTGTGGAAACGTTGCTATTCCCTTTTGTGCCATTTTCACGATAAAAGTATTCTGCAGCTGGTGCCAAAAGAAATAATTTGGTCGGCACCACTGAGATTTAGGTTCATGATTTTTCTAGATAATGGACATTTTTATCACGCCTTATTTAACGGTTTAAGATTCAAGTCCTTGAAGATTTATGAACATTCTGTGTTGTGTTACATGTTTGTAAGTAACACTTAAAGAAGATAGCTGTCGCTTAATATTTTCCGACCCCACTTGTTACCAGACGATGCAAACCGCCTACAGGCACAAAAACAATTTACTGCTCTAAGACCAGTTTTATAACGGTAGTAGGACTTTGCAAAGGATCCTTCTCTCGTACTTTTAGAAGTCTATTTTCATCACAAAGTCGTACCTGAGGCTAAAAAAGTAGCAGTGACTCATTTCGTTCATTGTACAGATTCTGATTGTCTAGTCAGTATAAAATGAAAAGAAGTTGAGAAACTTTTATCGGTCTATTTTAGTCGAGTCAAGCCATTTTATACTCACTTTATACTCATTAGTTATTTGACTTGAATTTTTTTTCTTTTCATGCAAATGAAAATCATTCATAAGACATATCATATCATCGTTTTTATTTAATAAAATATCATACATTTAAAACAAAATCAGTATAAAATATCAACAAGCCCAGACTACTCTCAGATATTATTTTACAAAGAAAACTCATCTCGTAATACATATATAATCTATATATATATAAATAAATCACCAAAATGCATCTACGCGCATAACTTCCGATCGACTGCACCGAATTGGATATTTCATTATTCTATGTGTTATTGATAGGACAATGTTTGTATATAAGAAAATTAAAAGAAACCTTTTTTTTTCACCACCTGTTCGAAACTGAAGCGGGCATAATTACTAAAATAAGTTTTTCTGAAATTATTTAAATATCACCAAAGAAAAATATGGCATTACAAAGTTTGCCGGGTCAGCTAGTAACTCGTATAAATATAAGTATGTACTTTTAAGATTTGAAGAATCTGTTCAGTATAAAAAGCGTGTGAAGATTCTGTCACTGTGAGGTAAGAGGGTTTCGCTCTACTTGCATACGGCTTTCCAATATATGTGCCTATATTAAGTTGAGAATAAAAATGGCTGCCGTACACCTGAAGTTTAAATCCGACGTCCATTTTTACTGAATTCTCACGCTTATCGAGTGGCATCTTATAACAAAATGGCTACGGAATAAAAAGGTCCAACAAAAAAAGTATTCACGATCAATTTCTGTAATGTAACAGAAAAGAGTCAGATAGCTAACCTAAGAGATTATTTGACGTAATATTTTTATAAATTATGTCAAATCATCTGTCAAATAAGCTACCCGGAACTTATCTGTAACCGGTGAAACAGGGCCTAAGTGTTTAGTATCTTTATTAAATACTAGTTCTACCCTGCCACGCTTTGCTGTGGCATATTGTAGGTACATTAACGTGAAATGAGGAGCAAAGCTGGCCCGAAAAATAGTTAATCATCTTTCTAGCCTTTATTATTCCCAAGACTATTTGTGGTCGGCTACTAGATCAACCTGTTTTACCTGAATGTCAGTTTTTTTACGGAGCGACTGACTGAAGTCGCAGCGCCACCTGTAGGTACTATTTGAACCCTCAATTGCCATGCGCCTTTCTACAAAGCCCTCGTGTCTCTTCCGCACTATTGTCTTAAATTGATAGTATTAAAATCTATAATACCGTTTCTGAAGTACGTTGTTGCAATATACCTTTCACGAAAAATGCATTATGTATGAAGAAATTTCAAATGGGTTATATAATTATAATATGGAAGCAAGAATGTACCTTCGTAGTTTTAGCATGTCACGTCAAGACGTATTCACAAGCTTTTAAAGTAAAAATGTTTAGTCAGTTACTAAATTTCAATTTCTCTTAATAACTTAGTAAAATAAATTCATTTTATTTTTCACGTTGTAAAATAATAGTAAGAACTTATTTGAAATTTTCTGTGCTGCTCTGTAAACAAATTAATTCATAAAATTTTCTACTTTACTTTTTCGAGTTAGTTCCATTAGCTGCTGGAAATACACTTGAGACTTAAAAGTAGTGAATAAGGCATTTACATATAAATATATTATATTTCTTTTCTCGAAAGGTCAACAATCAAATTCGTCTTAGAAACATAAGAAAGATACAAACTAAAAAAAATACAAACACTGCAGTTTTTTTTCTGGTTAATTACAGCCTAGAAACTATGACATTAGGATTAATTATCGAGATACAATGTTTTCGTATTTATGCCATAAACATAAAATAAAAATAAATATGTACTTTAATGAATGTGAGAAAGATATTACAGACAGATTTTTAAGTAAACTTTATGATATACTTGCAGGTATTAACTTTAAGGTACCGCAACTAAATAGGGGCACTTAGCAGCAGTATTGCCAATTAAGTACGAGCGTCTTTAGTAATGAAGATCGAACGACGTGGAGAATGGCTTGTACCAGTAAAATATGACTTACCTTATTCACATGAAGCCACTTTTCAAGTTTTACAGATCAGGAGATCAATGATTTGATATAACTTATAATATTTATGTATAGTGTAGATTATTTAAACACTCTTCTTAAAAACGAAACTGAATTCTGTCAAAAAAAAAGAAGTAGTTGTTTCTTATACTTTATAACTTACGAGCTTTTGACCGCGGCTCCGCCCGCGTGTATATTGGTTAACGCGGTAAAGAGTCTATCTCCTTCCTCAAGGATGAAAGAATCTCCATGCCAAATTTCATTGAAAGCCACCTGATGTCACCTGATAGTAAGTGATTACCGCCGCCCATGGACACCCACAGCACCAGAGGCGTCACGTTTCGTTGGTGAGTGCAAGATCGGAGACCATCACTAGGCCGCCATGGTGTGGGAGACCATGCTGCATTGTTGCCTTGTCTGCATTCGCAATGAATATGCTGATCACCACCCTTGGATTCTGCTTATGCTTTCCATCGGGCAGAGTAGAGTCATTGTGGCAGGCAATACAAAAAGAAATCTGGTACCGTAATTCGTGTAATGTGTATATAATTGTTATTTAAACTTTACTAAATGTAACATTTGACATTCCATGTCGGATGAGAATTAAATAACCATTCTACGAGTATAGTACATTTACATGCTAAATATTATAAATTCGATTTTTTTCTATCAATTTAAGCTAATTAATATATTCAAAAGCACACAAATCCTCAGGATGAGTCAAAAAAGCAACAAACTAATATTTTAATTAGTTAAGTTCGTATGGATCAATTTTAGATTTAACTTTTTATAAACAAAACCCTAACAAAGAACATGGTCTATTTTCTCTTTAAAACAAACCTTGAATAAAGCTAATACGGGATTCAACAAATTTAGAGTACATCTTTACAAGCTTTGCTTAGCTTGGGACTAGATTATGAGTGTTAATTAATTTTTAAGAACAACAATACTTACATAATTTATACTCTCGATTGTTGTTATAATACATTATACAATTTATAAAGCGAAACCGGTCAGGTGCAAATTTAATTAAAACAGTGGAATAAGTACAAGTGAGTTGATTTCTAGAACCATACTTACTATACAATAAACAGTAACAATTTTTTATTTCATATTTCATTTTTATTATCTAGCTGTAGCACGTTGATACGCCCGCATAAATGTCGGTTATCGCGGCAAATAGTAACCTGTGTGTTATTCTGATGTTTAAGCTATATTACTGTAAAGTTTTATCCAAATCCATTCAGTAGTTTTTGCGTGAAGAAGTAACAAACGTAAATACTCAGAAATTTTTCCCTTAATAATATTAGTGTGATAGTGGGATTACTTTCTTTATACTTTGCGATAATAAAAGTAAACCTTTTTTCTGATTTGTACTAAAAATATAAATTTTTCTTGTTCCTGTAAAGTACATCAAATAAAATCTTAATGAAGTTAATGACAAGTCTCTCACCGGAGGCAACTAAAAAATAAAGCTACGTCTAAGGAGATAGAACCTGATCATTAATTAAAACATAGCAGATGCTGAGAAGACACTTGCAATTAGTCCTGGGTAGTGAGTTAGGGCGGAGTAATGGCAGCCCAGAGAGGACGTCTTAGTTTTATTGCCTACTATCGTTATTTCTGCGAACAAAAGTTTTGAAATAAAATATTTCTCATATATATAAAGCCAAAATTTTACTCGGCTAGTGGTACCTACTTCCATAGGACACCTACTTCGTTTCCAAAAGATTTAGCCTACGGATGTTAACGGCTTTATGATCTGAACTAAATATAAATCAAATTAAATAAAAAGAAGTGGTGCAAACTAACAGGTGACTTCAAAAAAGTAGTAGAAAAAGTGATCCAGCCGGTGGAACTTTTTTAAAGCCTTAATGCATTCTGTAAGCCAATCAAATTTAAAGAAATATGTGAGTCTTGACACGGTCGTTACAGCACACTTCACTGTCGAAAGTTCGATTCCAGTCTGGAATGCATTAAATACAAGTAATGTACACGTACTAAGTATTGTAAATATTTCGGACATCTAACAAACGACGCCATCCAGTTCCAAGCTAAGCAGAGCTTGGGTTATAGGTTTTTTTTTTAAATATATACATATTACACATAGAAAACACCCAAACTCCGAAACAAATATTTGTAGATCATACAAACATTTGGTCCGACCCGGGAATCGAACCCGAGACCTCAGGATCAGCAGTCGCACACGACAACCGCGAGACCAACGAGGCAGTTAAGTTGTAGTATAGTCTATACAAATAAATAAAATTGGAGTGTATGTTTGTAATATTAAAATAACCGGTTTTTTACTAAATGCATATGTATGTATACATGGTACATATACCAAAAATGTAGTTAAAAATACACGGTACAAAAATGTATAAAAAATTTGTCTGTCTGTCTGTTTGTTCCGGGTAATCTCTGGAACGGCTGGACCGATTTTGACGGGACTTTCACTGGCAGGTAGCTGATGATTCAGGGAGTAACTTAGGCTACTTTTTTAGACTAACTTTGTCCCACGACGTTACTCGCGGTACAACAATAACCGCGGGTAACACCTCGGGGTTCAGCTAGTTACTTTATATAAATCAGTAATACGCCAAGATAAATCTGGCTAGTGGCTACTAGCATGTCATCCTTAAGAAATTAAACAAATTACTGTGTTCATCGTAGGATCCTTAAGTAATCAAATAAAGACATTCTAATATTGAATCGACCAAAGTCGGTCACGCGTGAAAACGCCACTTACACATTAAACGGAAAGTACCAATGATCAAAGTAATAAATATAAAACAGTGCAATAAATCGGTGGGCCACATCCTTTCGTCCATTATTACCGGAAGAGAAAGTCCCTAGCACATTAACTTTGGAGTGTATCACGTCTGCGGATAGAAAAGTTAAATTACATTAAACTACACTTGTTCTGAGTACTATGCTATTTCAATATAATATACACTTTTTTTGCTGTTTCCTACATGACGAAGTAGGGACATAGCTCTTAAAGAATTAATTATCATTTCAATATTTTGCGTATAATTTTCACCCGAGTAGTGTTAACTTGATTTATAATAATTTACCTTATAGCAACCACTGGTTCAGATTTATAAAAATACGTTCTATATATAATTGGTTCTATCCTCTAAGTGCAGTGAGAAAATAAATTTACGCGTAATTTTCCAGAAAATTAATATTTAAACCCGCCGGTACAAAATGCTACTCTTATAATTTCTTTTCACGGTGTACATTAAACGAGTAGTTTTTACAATATCAGAACAACACATCTGCAAGCCTATCGTAGTCACAGAAGACACGTAGTCACTGTAGACACAGAAGAACGAAGCAACTTCTTAGGAACACACACCTGTCACACACAAACTACAAAGTTTACTAATACAGACTAAAACCACTTTTACTTTATTTAAATATTCGTTTTCAACTACAATACTTGATAGATTTTGTTCTTTTAGGATGAGCCAGTGGTAGAATATGTATATACAGTACAGAAAACTTATTTTTATCAATATAAAGCGAATTGAATTTAGCAGTTTTTATGCATAGTGATTCGTATCTCTCAGTACAAAACACAGTTGAAAAATTTTTCAATATCTCGTAAACACTATTATATATGCGTCAATTACGTGCATGTTTTATTCATACTGTTTTTTCAAAGATTATTTCATTTTTTAAGAACCTTAAATGTTAGAATAGAATGGAAAATAGAATTCTATTCCATTACATATTTGTACGCCGCCACATATTATGAAGCTAAACTTAATAAAAAATATTAATATGATACGTGGAAACGTTATGTCTGAAGTGTTTATATTACATATTTGAATAAATACTCACTGGTACGATTATATTTCAAGTTATATTAGTCAATCATAATATACTATTTGTTCACGAGTATCTACCGTTCGCTCTTGTAAGTCTTCTATGAATTTTATATTCGAGGAAAATCGTCGACATGATTTTCATTCAAGATAATATGGCTGAAGCAAATATGGTCGAGCTAAGATAAAATCTAGGGTAGGATTTGCAATATTCAAGTCGAGTGGTAAGACGATCGCCAGTTCTCCCAAGAGCAGAATGTCTCACAATTCTAAACGTCCGATAATTTGAGACTATCCAATGAATATTATGTCTATCATTTTTTTACTTACATCTTTTTCCAATTTCCCATTATATTCTGAGAAACAATTTTTCTGCCTTTGTTTGATTTGTAGGTATCTATTAGTAACTTTGTGTTCAAGTTAGTAGCATAGGTGCGGCATATAATAATGTATAAATGTTACTTTGGTGCTTATAGGAGCGGGGTAATCTCGTTTAGCGCTATTAAACTATATATGAAAAGATTCAGTAAACCATGAATACCCTGACATTTCAATCATGGGTCATTAGTCATAGTGGACTGTTTCCGAATAGAATAATTGTTGTAAGTTACTTGTATTATGGGTCAGTGTAACTTGACAATATTAAAAATAGACTAGTGTTAAAAAGTATTTATAAAATTCTAAGCGCACATTAGCTTTTTATCAAGTATTAGTGATTGTAAAAATTTTAAAGTAATTTTTATTAAGTTTGATTTGATGACATGTGCAATCTTAAGATTTTAATATTTGATTTAAATATGCAGTACCCGAAAAAATCACAAATATATTAGCAGTACCAGCACTAAAAAAACTAGCTCATAATAAAAACCTCTAAATAAATAAAGATAAAAAAAAACTAGCTGTCAACATCTAAATACACTTACTAAATTCGCGAAGGGTTGAAAATGTAAACAAATAATATAGTTTAGTTTATATACACATGCTCGAGTAAAAGCATTTATGTCTTGTTTTCAACTTCACTATTGAAAGCTTCGGATTCTTTGCCCTATCCTTTAGTGAAATAAGCACGTCTGAAATGAAATTGAGGTTCGTAAAAAAGGAGTTACATTGCGCGTACCTTGGGGTCGCTAAACGTGGCCGAGCTTTTTCGAATGACAAGTACGAAGTTTGTTGACATTTAGAAATACCCCATCTTTATAAGTCTACGTTGTTTGTTTCCCTGAAAAGGTATCTGCACTGAGACAGAATTCAAATTACAGTTACGATACTTTAAATGGCGATTTTATTCTGATTAAATTCATTAAGGCGTTCTCTTTTTATGTCGGAACAATAGAACAGTAAAAACTTTTGATGACGCTGTTATCGAATTTTAAACACGAATTTGTGAATACAAAGTTTTTTCGGTGGGATAAAATTGTAGCATTTAGGTCTCAGGGATGAGTTAAAATACCAGCGGCTTCGCCCGCGAGTATTTCGCTGATCGCGGTAAAAATTAACTTATGCCCTTCCTCAAGAATCAAAGTATCTCCATATCGATTTTCATTGAAACGGGTGCAGCGGTTTATCCGTGAAAGTGCAATAGACAGACAGAATTGCTTCCTTCGAATTTATAATATTAGTATGGATACTTAAACAATAATGGTAATTATTTTGTAAGAAGTTTAAGAAATTGTCCTAAATTTTGTAATAGCATTATTAAGATGTTATTAAGATTTATGTAATATGAAGAAGAATGTAGAATGATTGAGCTGCTAGCTGCTTTTAAATATTATTTGTTAATTGGTTTAAGTAAGAACATTATACAAAACAATTTTCTGGTCAGTTTATTTGAATTAGTTCTACAAAACAAAATAAAACAGTCATTTCAACGTCACATTCCTTGAAACTAAACTGAACTGATGTGCTACTTTATAATGTCTTGGATATTACATATCAAAATCGATTGATTATACAACTTCTTATTAAATAGAACCTCCTCTTTTTTGAAGTCGGTTAAAAGGTGCCTCAACAAAAACGTACCAACGAGATACAGAACAGCTACCTTATTCTGCTTTTAGCAACCCTGACTACTTGTTGCAGATCGAACACATAGCTTAAGTATCATGCTCGGTTAAAATTTCTATTCAGAGACTGCTTGGTTTTCAATATTAAAAAGAAGAATGCTTTTACCCAAAAATAAAATACAGAGACTAAATACGGCGTCAGAATATTAGATAGAAAGTTTTTTAACATAGTTCACGTATATAGAATCAAATTAAGGCACGTGAAGGGATATAGGAGTAAAAATGTTTTCCGATGTTATTTGTCCGACCAAAAATATCCGTATGTTATTGAAGTAATTTGTTATAACTTAATATGTAAATGTATATATATCATGTATATATAGTAGTATATATCAATATGTATTTATTTAAAACTGTGTAAGTATGTATGAATGATTTATTAATGTTTTTAAACGTATTTATTTATTTTTTATGAATAGCCTATCAAAAAGGACTTTCATATAAGCTTTCCACTTTTATTTAACCCCTATAGGAATAGAATACCCATAAACGCTGATATAACTATTAATTTATTTGTAATCAAAAGCCTGAAGACAAAGTTTCAGGATACTAAATTAAAGAATGACGGATTTCCACACTAACCTATATACGAAATTTCAATGCCCATTTCACCCCTTAGAGGTAGAATATCCAGAAACGCTTAAACCCATATCTAATAGTTTTTAATAAGCAGCCCAAAAATAAAGTTTCATGTTTCTAACTTAAGAAATATCGGACTTCGGTTCAAACTTTCAACCCCTATTTCACACCCTCAGAGATAGAATATCTAAAAATGTTTAAATACGTATCTACTCATATTTAGTTAGTAGCTCAAGGGTAAAGTTTCATGTTTCTAAATTAAAAAAATACGGACTTCCATACAAAATTTCAACCCATACTTCACCCCCTTAGGGGTAGAAATTCCGAAATTCTTTCGTTAGTGGGTGCCTACTCGCCTAATGAAACGATCCTATTTATAAAATTTGATAGCCCTAACTTTAACAGTTTACGCACGACGATGATGAATCGGTCAATCAGTCAATCACTCAGTCAGTCAGACAGGATATGTTACTTCATAAGTAGTACATATAATAATAATAATAAATATAAATTGAATTTAAACATGTAACATAATTGAAACTTCTACTTCATTCTCAGACATAAAAATTAATACAAACAGCATTATCTGTGAGTGCCTAATACAATTCATGAATATTTTAAATCGTAATATTGATCTATAAAGATTCCATAAAATAGTATATGAAAATAAAATTGAATAAGTATGCACGTAAACAGTTTTGTACCATACCATTAGTTAAAAATAAAATATAGTATTATGTAGTTCTAACGGATGGCGTAGTGATTTACGGTCGACTGGTCGCTTTCTAGTGCGCTGAGTGTTATGCTTCAAGTTCCACTTAGAACAAACAGTTGTGTCATCCACAAATTGATGTTCTGACTATGAATATTCCTTATGTCCGTTTAATATATGTTTGCAAAGTCCCTCGTGACGAAGGAGTATTCTTAGTGCAGGAGATGTATTTTCAAAGGAAAAAAACTAACCTGGTTATGCTTATATATATATAATTATTTTTATTCAATAGGAATTTAATTTTAAAGTACTTGGCTTGGCTTTTTAAATAAAGAAACAAACTTTGATTTCCTATTTTTGCATATTTAAATTTGAAAAATGTGAAATATAAGGTGCCGTTGCTGTTAACTGAAACATAAATTTTCTGAAGTTTAAATGAAAAAAGTTCTAAAAACGTTTAAGATACGAATAGCTTAAGATGCTAAGCCATTAATGACGAAATTACCTCTTTTTCTATTGTTGGTAGGAAAACTTTACTTCTTTAACTTCAGTGGGGCTCTAAGCCCGAGCTCTGGATAAAATAAACTTTGTATTAACTTTAAATGTCTTAGAAACATTTTGGGTAGCAATATTATATTCATATTTGACTGCCTGGTTGATCTTGCGGTTGGCCTGTGCGACTGCTGATCATGAGGTCTCGGGTTCGATTCCCAGGTCGGACCAAATGTTTGTATGATCTACAAATATTTGTTTCGGAGTTTGAGTGTTTTCTATGTATAATATGTATGTATTTACAAAAAAAAAGTATAATATGTATTTATATCAGTTGTCTAGTACCCATAACACAAGCTTTGCTTAGCTTGGGACTAGATGGCGTTGTGTGTTAGATAAATAATAAATAATAAATAAATATTTCGGACATCTATTACACAACGCCATCTAGTCCCAAGCTAAGCAGAGCTTGTGTTATGGGTACTAGACAACTGATACAAATACATATATACTTTTTTTTTTTTGTAAATACATACATATTATACATAGAAAACACCCAAACTCCGAAACAAATATTTGTAGATCATACAAACATTTGGTCCGACCCGAGAATCGAACCCGAGACCTCACGATCAGCAGTCGCACACGCCAACCGCGAGACCAACGAGGCAGTCAACAGATGTCCGAAATATTTATATTTATATTATATTTCCTTTGCGAATTCAATCACCAGTGTTGCGTTCCTTGGGAAACATTGTACTAGTCTATTACGGCAAAACAATCACGCCTGGTAAACGGATATCAACTGAGGCGCTTCGACTCTTTAACCATATAAGTTTTTAATAACCTTATGTAGTTTGCTTCAATAGGGGATGTGGTGAGGGCGCCCCTTTTATAATGTCCAACGTAGTTCCGTACATTACATAAGATTCCGTTTTATAATAATTAAATTAACTTAACAAAACACGCGGTCCGATCAATCTCTCGCGGAAACTTTATCACAATCAATTTCGGCCCAGCGCCATGTTTCAGTCTTAACGTCTTATATCCGAGTCTCCTTTTATAATAAATTAGCTCACAAAACGCGCTGGCTAAACTAAAATCTTACCGGAAGCCAAATTTTACTCGTCTCAGTCAAGTGACTTCTATCGTCCGAATGTCAGAGACATTTGACACTTGTCAAAGCATCTGACAAGAATCTAGTGTTGCCATTATTATATTATAGTTTATACTTCTTATAACCAAATCGAAGATTTGGTATCGAACATCCTTCTTTCATAGATTAAAGAAATAAACATGAAACGAACAAAAATGACACCCAGACTCATAACAATTATTAATTTGTGGTCACGCCAAGTTATGTGCCATGTGGGATTTGAGCCTAATAAAGTTTAAACCCTATCCCATCCTTGCCTTCATCCTTGTCTTCAAAATATTATATAAATGCAAAGATTCGAATAGTTACTAGACTATCATATTGAAACAGTTGTAAAAAAAATTTGGATCACATGGAGTACATTAGGGTCTGAAACAAATTGTAACCTAGTCTTCATGCCGACAAATTAAATCAACAGTGAACCGAGTGATACCCGCTATATTTGTAATCAATTCATCAAAATACCTACAAATACGTACCTATGAACATTTAGAATAACGGCCTTTGAGTCACAAAACATTGTAATAAGCAGAATTTTAAATCGTATTCATAACGCATCTTTGTACGTTACCCTCCTCAATTAGTGAAGCTCTAAAGAGTTCGAATGTAACGATTCTCTAAAGGATACGTTTTATGAAACGGTAAATTTTCCCTTTACAATATATATGTCGCTTACATATACAATTCTTCATTCATTTGCCGTACATTGAGAGTCCTACAATGACAACAACATTTTAGATAATTACTGAAACCAAAGAAATTAATGGAAAATTCAACTCGAGAGATTATTTCAAGTAATTATGTTAATATATATATACTACGTAGTTATGTAACTGTTACAATTTTGGTTGTCAGCATCATTTAAGGTTTATTATAGAACAAAATACTTTACAGTAAACTCCTTATATAGCACGTAGAATTCAGCTAATATGCAAAAAAAAAATGGAGGTTGTGGGACTAAACATTTATGAAATAAAAAATAGTTAGTTAAAGGTTTATGTTTATTGCACACTTATCCTACAATAACTCGATGGATGGATATTTTATTTTGGGTAAATTTTCTGAAAATATATCCTAGCTAGATACATTTATCGCCACAGAAACCCCCTGCATACCAAATTAAAAAATATCCTTGAAGTCGTTTCCGATATTCTGATTATATATATTTATATATATAATACTTGGGTATTTAAAGGTATTAGATAGATACGCATAGTATAATCAATATTTACAAGTTAATCGGAGAAGTAACTCATAATATGTAGGTACAGTTTCTTGTGGATACATTTATTATTCACGTTATCTATATCTACAATGTCATACGGCCCTGAGTTTCAGACTTTTGACAGGTAAAATTTGGACTGAACAAGTTAGACTTGAAAATTGAAAACAAATTGCATAAACTACCAAACAAATACTCATCTATTTGTCACAAAGGGTCAATTGTGGCTTGTTTTCTTTGTTCGACGAACATTTCAGTTTATTGTGCCGGTGGTAGACAGCTGACAAATGTAGATTTTATTCAGATGTTGCTTTGTCACGCGAAATAAAAACATTTCAATATGTTCCGGATCATTTTTTGTGGGACTTTATCCATTTGAACTTTGCTGTCACACTCTATGGTAGGAAAACAAACAGATTGGCGTTTTTCAGACGATTTATTTCTTATCGTCATATTGATTTCTCGAAAAATATCATAAATAAATAAAAGGCAAAGTTCCTTATGTTTTTCCTATATGGTAACCGTTAACTGTGAGGTCTTTGGTAGTTTTTGTTTTTAACATTTTGATGTTAATGCGTCAACATTATATAGTGTGTTTACTAAAAGGAATTTGGATTTGTATAACTGAACGAAATTCACACCTTTTTGTAAAATATTACAAGTCATTTATAGTGCTCGCATAAAAAAAGTTCTAAATGCAAAGATTTTTTTGCCCACTGGGATTTAGGTACTTTATTTACAACGTTTCAATTCTATTTTGCAGAAAACATTTATACTTGTTCGAAATTTGAATAAGCTACTCGGTCGAAATATTCAAATCCCTTTTTTAAGTTAAGAAATGTTTTAATATAGTTGTTATTCAAAGTTAGAGCTCATATATAACCTTCGTAACAATAAATATATGATAAAAGTTAAAGTAAATACATGTGACAATTTTTTTTCTAGTTTAAAATATTCTGTAGTACTTTTATCTGTCATGTCATTGTCATTTTGCACATGTCAACCCTAATCTGATAAATATCTAATACACAAAACAGAAATCATTTTAGAACATTGATAAATACAGAATCACACTAATATAAAGGAGAAACTTTGTGAGTGTGTATGTTTGTTACTTTTTCACGCAAAAACCACTGGACGGATTTGGATAAAACTTTACTGTAATATAGCTTATACATCAGAATAACACATAGACTACTATTTGCCGCGATAATCGACAAATTCGCGGGCAGAGCCACGGGCAACAGCTAGTATGGGTATATTTTCTTTAGGTTAATATGAAAAGTTGCTTCCCATAATCCACTCGTATTTATTATAACATAAACAAATAAGTTATAAATTATGTCATAAATAACAAAAGTAAACCATCAAAGTTGTGTTTTTTGAAAACTTATTTGGTTTTTTCGCCGTACATAATTATTGCAATAGCTCTTTCGATGCCCAACTTGTTTTTGGTTTGAGAATTTAGATCTTATTTCATGATTTTTTTGCTAACTAACTACCAAAGAAAAATTAACAAAGAAAACAGCCAATGACAAATCCTCACTTGTATATAACAGAATAAAGTTAAAGTGCACAAGACAAAACCGAGTAGACTCGAAGCCTGTATGTGTCTGTAATGTATTTATGTAATATCTATTTATACTACCCTATATTCTTTCTTGTACAAACAATGTTGTTTCGCACACAAATTTTTAACATACATTTTTATACTTTCAATTATCTTTATCTAACATATATTACTATTTATACTTCCTAACGCTAACTGATGGACTTTGGTTCACATATCTGAACAGATACACGTCCTCTGGTTTCGAAATAACGTAACACACTGCACCTAGTCTACATCCACATTTATATTTACTTAGCTTTTGCCCGTGACTTCGCTTGCGTATAAGGCGGTAATCGCGGTAAAAAAATTATATAATATGTGCTTTCTCAAGAATTAAATTATCTCTATGCCAAATTTCATTTAAATTTGTGCAGCGATTTAAAGTGTATGGACATACAGAATTACTTTCGAATTTATTATTTAGTATTGATTTTCATTTCAACATTTTCTTTCATGTTATATATTCTGTTTATTTTTTATTATTTACTTAATAAAAGAATGTCTTCCAATACCGTGTATTTCTTATGAAAGTTTAAATAAAAAAGTTTAAGTAATTTTATTTAAATAATTTCTTTCAAACAAAGACGTTGAATTTGAATTGGAAATTTGAATAAACTTTGTAAAAAGCCAACCAATTTTATCTGACCGTTTTAGAACGATTATCTTTAACGGAGATCTTTATTACTGGTGTTAAACCTAACCTAAACTTGGACCATTACAAACATAAAAATATTTGCATGTATAGATTGTAGTACCTGGATGACCGGCAGATGGTGACTCGCCAACTCAATGGTAATGAGTTTTTTAGGAATACAACAAACCTTACGTATGTTATAAAGGACTATTGTCTATCAAAATCAGTACCCTACTCAGAAAGATTGCCTACTGCAAAAACGATTTACGGCCTTGATTATTGTATAAAAAAATCTGTTTTTTATTACAGTCCTGTTAATGACAGTACCACTTAGGAATATTTTATGGCTCTGCCTATAGCCCTCTAACTGGCTGGCTAAATCACGAATTATAAGCTTTGCGGGCCTCTTTGACAGCTTATAAGTCGTTATTCATATTTTATCGTACTCGTGAAGTGTTATTCATTTTTTTCCGGGTATCTTACACACAACGCCATGTAATCCCAAGCCAAAGCTAAGCAGGGCTTGTGCTATGGGTACTACCCACTGATGTAAATACACACACACACACATATATATACATATAATATTGTAAATACATACTTATTATACATTACATAGAAAACATCCAAAGATCGAAAAACATAATTTACAAATCATAGAAACTTTCTTGGAATCAAACCCGAGACCTCAAGCACATACGCTTCCACTGCGCCACAGAGGTAGCATTTTGGTGTGTTTTGTTTACGTACGTTACATAGGTTTGATTCAAATAGGTATATTTGATTTGGTATTATAGTGTCGGAAATCAGGTGTACTATAACTATAGTACCTTTCGTCTTAACCCTTTAAACAATTGTATTGCGAATAAGTTCTGCTGTACAACAAAAACTATGTGTAAAAGTTGAGAAAGTCTAAAAAAGTTAATATTAGCTATTATAAAACATTATTTTACCAACTTTGCCAATTATGAACGATTTCTGTTTATATTTTCTCTTTGGAACTAAGCAGTAACTGAAAAGAGGAAATTTGACTACAACGTAATTATTTTAAGTTGTCCTCGGTCGGATAATAAGTGGAGTTTTCAACACTGAGAAACAAAAATGTTCGTCCAGGGATGCTAACGATGTCTCTTTTAGTTTACAAAGATGATAAACCAGGAAAAGAGCCGCTTTAAGGCCAAGTAGGTTATGATCAGTAAGAATTGTCAAAATGAAGAATAAACGATAGCCTTGGGGCCAATGCATACTGCAGTCAAGTCAAATCCGTAATCACTGTCGCCTTGGTTTAAATGGTATGAATGTAGTGTTGTTTTAGCCGGTTTCAAATCTGAACTATTGTTTAAAATTAATTTTATTAAAAGTACTGTGTTTTAGCATTATTATAAATGTCTAGGTTTCTATTGGAGCTCACCTTTTTAACGTAGACAATTTGACAACCAGATGGCGTAATAATTTGAGGAATGGTTCGATTCCCGCTTTAGTTGAACACTTGTGTGCATGAACATTTTTTGTTTTAAGCATATTATTCTAGGCAAAGCAAAAGTGTAATTCTATCAGTTGTCTAGTACCCATAGTACAAGCTCTGCTTAGTTTGGGACTAGATGGCGTTATGATGTAACTATGATAGAATATTATATAGAATTATACTTATAAATTTTTGGGAGAAGATGTAGTGTTTATTTTAATTATTAGTGGGTTTTATTTAATATTGTTCGAATAGTTACTTCTTAGTTACAACTTGTTTAAAGCGGTAGAAAATTCAAACTAAACGTAAAGAGTTACAGAGATGATTGATGAGAAAGTTGTTATTTACTCGTATGAATATTAATCTGCCTAAAAAATCAGGTTACGTTATTATTTTTAGGTTTGGCCCTTATTACTTAAGTAGAACTAAAATTACACTTGACGAAACGTAGGCGTTTAATACGCTACTATCTGATTCTGTAAAAGAACAAGCTATATTTAGTTGGGATAGCGATGTCTAAAATTTTCCTATTTTCGTTTGGTAAACTTCCGAGAGATTTTTTTCGAGATCACACATCACATCAAATGTGAAATCAAGGAACGACTGATACTAATCAATTAATAATAGTATTATACATAATTATATATATCTTATATCAGCATAAAGTGTAGACTAATATCTAAAAAAAGTGGACAAATGATTTTATATTGTTGTGGCAATGTGAAGTCTTCGTAAGCAAGAGAACTCATTTATTTAGTAACAGATTTACAACTTTTTCTAATTTAATATTAATTTCTTGTAAAGTATAAGTAAGACGAGCTTGAAAATGATGTTAATATTGAAACAAAAAAAAATTGCTAAGTGTTTCCACTATTTTCTAATAGTACGCTACAAACCAACCACTTTTTCAGAGTCACAATTGCCTCCGTCTAAAACCCTTTCGAAGCCACTACTCGTGGTACTTCTTGTTTGAAGTAAGTGACCTAATTGGATTGACGCCGACACTTCCGTACAAAATGTAAGCAACTCAAAATCAAATCTTATACTTTTCAAATTGAGTCTATTTTCCTGCCTACACTAATCGAGGGAACTGAAGATTGCGTCTCGCCTAACCAATTTATTGTACCTCTAAGTTACAAGAGAAGTAATAGTGATGTCTACTTAAATGTTAATCCAATAAGGAAAGGCAATTCTGTTCTCTTAATTAACAATGCTTTTCAATGAAATTATCTCGCCTTGCACCTTTAAAATGTTTTATGTAAAAGGTGAGGGACGCTTAAGTACCGTCACAAAATGTCATTTTGGCATTAAATATGTTTTTGTTAGACCTTTCTGTGGCTGTATTAAATTATCTTATAAGCATTTTGGTTGGACTCATATTATGGGTGTGTAATAATATTGTACTTTCATATTAGGGTGTTAAAAGGTATTAAGTGTGTGTATTGTTTTTAAGAAAATTAATGTAGACAGACAAATAAAAAGGTTATTTATAAAATTAAAAATATATTTTTTTAATATATTTATAAAAAAACTATATATAAATTCTATTTGTAAGTATATTTAGCATATTAAAGAGATGTTTTGCCTTTTATATATTACACAAAATTAGTTCTAGGTTTCTCATTTAATAAGAGTACAATTATATCATGATTACCTATACGTATTTATTACATTGTCTGATGTTATCTTTATACAAACTCATGTTTATTCATAAATGTAAATAATTGTAAAAAAAACAATAATGTCTCAAAACTCCGTACTTCCGTCAATTCTACCATCAACATCCCTATAATGCAGAAGCATCACTAGGCCGCCATCACCGCCATCACCATATTGCATTGTCTGCATTCGCAATGAGTATAGTGACCAGCACTCTTGGATTCTACTTATGCTTTCCATCAGGCAGAGTAGAGTCATTTTGGCAGGGCAAACAGAAAAAAACACCACTATCGGTATGGATCTAAGTAATGACATGACAGACATGATTTTAGGAGGAGGTTTTTTTTTAAATGAAAACGAACCCCTATAGTTTCTTCATGTCCCTACGTCTTTCTGCACTATCTGACACATTAATACTGTACTTTTACGTGAACATGCGATTGTTTATTGTATGTACAATGCGTTTGAGTTAATAAATGAATATTATCTTATCTCATTGTAAAAAAAATCTTGAAAAGTATTTTTATTCACTTCATACAGAAAACAAAATATACTTTTCCAAACATAAATTGAATCATAATTACATAAGTACAAAACTGTAGAAATATCTACCGAACGTCCTGATATCCATTTTAATCAAGGTACCTTACGTACGGAGAAATAAAACTATTCTTTCCGGTTCATAATGATCGAATCGGTCGACAATTGTCGAACAGACAAATGGTAATTCAAGAGCAGATTCTGCCCGTTCAGTGCTGATCATGAATATTTTCCGCCCTTGTGCACTTCCTAACCACTTTTCTATCAAGTACAATACTTTGATAGGTACGGCATTTTATTTTTGGTAAGTATGAATATTAATGCGAATTTTTATTTAAAATAAGATTGTTAAAAATTAATACTAAGACATTCAAGTTTCTTTTTTCTATTACATTTTTTTAAATGAAACTTTTGTGACTGTCCAATATTGTCCATTCGTTACGAATCAGTATTATATATTCTGCCATATTACCTATTATCCATTCTTGTGAAAAGGTTGATTTCAATTAACGGGATTACTGTTAGGATCTGATCATGTTACTTTAAGCCGGTAGTTATCGGTACCAGCAAACTTTGAAGAACAAGATTAATTTTAACTTTAACTAATTGGTAAATTTAAAAAGAACTTTGCTAAAATTTAAATTTCTCTATGAAACTTATTAATAAATCATTTTTGTCAAATTTATCCTAAAATCCAATGGCCTTTTAATTCTTTCTACCTTAAATAATTAATCAACATCGTGTTTAGATTCAATTTTAATATAAAGGCTTGCTAAAATTACTTTTGCCAAAAATGACACGAATAGCTTGTAGTAATAATTAAAATGGATGTCTAATCAATCTTGTTGACACATTTTAAGGGACGTTCCAAATTGCTACTATTGTTTTTTACATTGTTCCGTAAGCGATCAAACCAATAAACGACAGTGACGCTTAAATGCGTATTGAAAGCATGAAAGATTATATAAATATTTTGTTTTTTTTTAAATAATATATGGATAGGTATGTTCATTAGCAGTATGCTTACCATAGTACAAATCCAGCCAACTTTTGGATCAGACGGACAGTTGCTAGTCGTGTAAAGTTATAGATGGATAGAAAACTCTTTATTTGTACACCGTATTACAGTTTTACAAGAGAATACAGAAAATTACAAATTTATAATGTATATAATGTACAAAGGGCGGCCTTATTGCCGACAGCGATCTCTTCCAAGCAACTTTAGGATGGATCAAAATATATTAATCGACGGTAGCAGTTGACGGTGCAATGAGTTTTGAAGAGTTATTATGTTCTAATGAATATAACTAGAAACACACATATATCTCCATACATGGATATATACATACACACATATACATTCAATAAATAAATACATACTTATAGATATCATCAGGTGAGTGTCGATATCATTGCTTTTCATTAGTTTTCATAATTTAATAGATTTTCAAACACTATATACTCCAAGTAAAAGAATAGAAATCATGTTTTACGGATCCTGAAGCAAAGATAATCCAAAACCACTTATAAGGGATTAAAAAGTAAGGAAAGTTTTTTTACCTTTATTTAGTTAGTTCTTTTTGGACTTAGAATTTTAAAATATTTATTTTTAAAGAAAATCCTTCTATCCTTCAAAATAGCGAAGTTAACCGAGTCTTTTTGCAACTTGAAGATTAACAGCCGCTTTAGAAATATCGACTGTCAATTTATATATTTATTTCTCTGAACAGAATTTCATTTATATTGACTCATTCAATTATCGAGTCTATTTTGATCTTAAATGGCAGTAATGATTGATTTAGGGATAACTTTCATGTCTTAGTTTCGCTTCAGATATTTAAAAATTTATTTATTTCTGAGTATTGGAAAATGTTAAGAATTCCGTTTACGTTTTCATTTTATCATTGTGGTTTTTAACTAGTAACCTTACCAGGTACCTTAATCCAGAGATAGTGTAATTTGAAGAAAATGTTGTAATACTGAAGAGATGCACATAATTCTTTGTTTTTTTTTATGATGTAGGAGGGCAAACGAGCAGACGTATCACCTGATGGTAAGTGATTACCGCCGCCCATAGATACCTGCAACAACAGAGGCGTCACAAGTGCGTTACCGACCTTTGGGGGATGGGGAAAGGGATGCGGGGAGGATTTGTGGTATGGGCCTCCGGTATCCTCACTCACTCAGTGAAACACAGCGCAGGCGCTATTTCACACCAGTTTTATGTGAGGCCATGGTATCACTCCAGTCGAGCTGGCTCTCCCACGGTGGCTCTTGGATCATAAAGGATATGAGGTATTGATATCATGTTTTAGTAGTACTTTGTTCTTTTGTTGTGGATTATTTCGAACTATGATTGAATGTTATAATTTAGTTTAGCACTATACTAAATAAAAAAATTGCAAGACATTATTTTAGTTTAGTGGTCACCATACTAATTGCGATGCATTCGCAATGTGTATGGTTCACAATGCAACAATGCAGGATAGTAAGTAACCCTATGGTGGCCTTTTGAGATGCTTCTACATCATAGAGCCTCCGGTTTGGCACTCACCAACAAACACCGACAGCACAAATGATGTCATTTTACGTTGGTCTCAAGTCGGAGGGTAGGTGATACCGCCCCCGTCATGCCGGCCCGTTTGTGCTGAAGTGAACAACATATTATAAAACTGAAGAGTTAGTTTGTTTCAACGCGCTAATCTCAGAAACTACTGGTCCGATTTGAAAAATTATTTGAGTGTTAGATTGTTTATTTAACGAGAAAGGCTATAGGCTATCATCACGCTAAAACCTACAGGAACTGAGCACCATTGAAGAATGTTACAAAAACGGAGGAAAATTATCACGCTACGGGCAATGGGGGACGCAAACGAGGTTGCGTGGATCAGCTAGTAGTAAATAATAACCGTTATCTTTAAAGTTAAAGATCTTTCAATAAATCTCATACTTGTGATTTTCAGGCTACATAGTGATCCTGGCAGTCTCTGTATGATCTCAAAGAAATACGCAATAGTTTGGACGATTTTTCAAGACGAGTGGATCTTGGAATTAATATTTACAAGGTCATAATTATTCATAACTAGTTGTTGCCCGCGGCTCCGCCCGCGTATACGTCGGTTATCGCAGCAAATAGTAGCCTATGTGTTATTCAGATGTATAAGCTATATTACTGTAAAGTTTCATCCAAATCCGTTCAGTAGTTTTTGCGTGAAAGAGTAACAAACATCCATCCAAACATCCATCCATCCTTACAAACTTTCGCATTTATAATATTAATGGGATATGCATGTAGGTATATTCGAGTCTCGTGGCCGTTAATGGTTTTATCATCGCAATTATGCCAGAATACGTTTATCTTGGCCAATTTAAGCACCTCGGCCAAGACAACTAAGCTTCATATCCGCCGCATAGTCGCCGATCCCGCAATCACTCAAAGTTTTAACCAGTAAAGTCGCACAGCATGCGATGGAGTGTGGAGCTCACTGGAGCCAACAAGTGTAAGAGTGGAGACCGTAATTAGGCAAACGTGGTGTAGAATGCCCTGCGGCATAATAGACCGATGACTTGAAGAAATGGCGGCAACGGAGGTTTGCGTTCAGCAGTGGACGACAGTAGGCTGAAGTAGGTAAATTAATGGTATGTATATATAATGATGCTATTTGAAAATGAAAAAAAAAAACACAAAGCAGTCATGAGGACTGCCGACAGAAGTGAAAACTCAAAACTATAAACAAACAGTTGTTTAAGATCACCTGAAATGAACCTCTTTGCTCTTTAAATAAAATGCGCGATAAAAAGAAGTAAAAAAATGCTTATTGTTATGTTCTTCTTCTTGAAATGGCAACCAGCCGGATCTCTCAGATCAGCTATTTCTGCCAATGTCGAGTGTTTATAGTCCTCAAATCATAAGTCTTCAAGTCACTAAGTCTTCGTCGTGATGAAATTAATGATATAAAATATAAAAAATGTGGATGAGATGAAATGGGGACCGTCTTCAAAAACGATCTCCTATTGTTATAAATAAATAATAATATAAATAAATATTTCGGACATCTATCACACAACGCCATCTAGTCCCAAGCTAAGCAGAGCTTATGTTATGGGTACTAGACAACTGATACAAATACATACATACTTTTTTTTGTAAATACATACATATTATACACAGAAAACACCCAAACTCCGAAACAAATATTTGTAGATCATACAAACATTTGGTCCGACCCGAGAATCGAACCCGAGACCTCACGATCAGCAGTCTCACACGCCAACCGCGAGACCAACGAAGCAGTCGTTGTGTTGTTATGTTATAAAATGCTATACAGTATAAACATATTACCAGTCATGTCATATTTGATAGTCGAGCCATCAGTTGTCCGTGGTTGTCACCATGCACACTCGCGCAAGCGCCATGCACCACCGTACTCGCGCAAGTGCCCTACGCTGTCGTCTAAGGGTCATATCACGGGTCGTGGCGAAATTTTTTTGTCACTAGTTTAACATTTTTTAACCATCCCAAAATAAATTGTACTTAAGTGAAGAACGCCGCTTAAGAGGTTTTCACTTCAAGAATATGAAAATAAAGCCAATCTTAATAATTTACAAACACAAGTAATTTTTCAAAATGTCAAAAAGTTTTGTGTCAATTAAATAAGACAGATCATTATTAATCATAATCGTTCGCTGGACAATCGATCATTTCAATTTGTTAAGTATATTCAGAACTGTTAGTAGAAATGTTCAATATTTAAAAGATTTTTCATAACTGAATATTTCATTAATAATAATATCTGATCATGGATTTATTGCCAAGAGTCTTGATCAACCATAACCACCAACCAATTATAAATATCAAATACTTCTTCACAGAAAACCTCATTTTTTTATTTTCTTAAATTTTAATAGTTTTTAGCTGCGCTTGCTGTCATTATCGCTGTCATATGTTTTAGTATGCTCTATACGCGTTTCATGCTCAGTGTTAATTAATACTTATCCATGTTTCTATAACAAATTTCAATTTCTCAAAGCTTACACAGAAGAGGGTTTCGTTGACTCACATATCGTGAGAGATCACTCTCATTAGATTGGGTTAAATTCTAGGCGGCATGCTTACCAGATGAAACTATGCTTACCTCTTTATGGCAGTCCTTCACAACCTGATCCAGATTCATTGTTCTTAATTGTAGGTATCTCTGGTTGGCATTTGTGAAGGTGATCCTTGTAACTTTGGATTGTGTATATAAAATCACTAACGTTAAAGTAAAAAAGTAATAAAACTTTAAATGGGTTTATTAACATGTAAAATAATGTCTAAGTACGCCATTCTTAAGTGTTAGTTTTAAGGTTTATTTTAGTGGACAACACAAAAACATTTCATTTAAAGTGACTTGTGAATTTGACGAAACAGAAATAACATTATCGATAAAATATAAAGTTCTACATTTGATAACCTAAGTAATAAACTGTTAATTATAAAGGCCGTGTGGTGTCATGGGACACCAGATAGGAATGAAGTTCCTTATCATAAAATATAATAATTCATGCAACTTTCAAATGGCGCTATACAACATTAATTTAAAATGGTTTGTTAAAATATTTAATAATAAAAAATAAATATTTCAGACATTTAACACACAACACCATCCAGTCCCAAGCTAAGCAGAATTTGTGTTATGGGTACTAGACAACGGATAATATATATACTTTCTTTTTGTAAATACATACATATTATATATAGAAAACATCCAAACTCCGAAAAAACTAATATTTTCAGATAGTGCAAACATTTGATTCGAATCCCATTCGCACATCAAGCACAGCTTCGCATACGCTACCATTGCGACACCGAGACAGTAATCTTACGTTACGGTCGCTTTTTGCCGGCTAGAGTATCCCTCCGCATAAGGAACTTCGTTCCAAAACTAAAGTAATCAAATAATATTATAGCCAACGTGATTAAAATAATGGTGCGAAGTATCTTAAACATATTTATGACTGTTGTCAGATACCTCAAAATATTATTTGACAACTTATGTGTTAATATTACTAAATAAACTTCGGAATACAAAAATGAAAGCGAAAACCATAACATTGAAGTGAATAGAAATCTCTATTTAGGTACATAAGAGGTACAAAAAGTAGACGGAGATGTGACGTTGACAGATGGTGTGGACATTAGAGCAGTGCCATTAGTGGTGGACTGCTTTGCTTTACTTGTAGCACAGATATTAATGGTTTTATACATCCCGGACCCTTCATTAATTTAGTGTACGCTTTTGCATATTGAGTAAAACGTTTTTAGTATGTATATTGTTAATTCATATATCATGACATACACATTTTATGTTTTGTTGCTTTAAGGCTGCCTTTTTAATCAGGTTTACGAATGTTTTTTAAATTATTATATTTCCTATATCACTACATAAAAATTCTATGAAGGTACTTGTCATAACAATAATACTAGTATTTTTAACAACAATCAATTTATCTTATAATAACTACTGATCATTTAAATACCGAGATAGATCATTTTACATATATACGTGGGCTTTCTAAAAATAGTTAGTGAAATTAATAATATTTGAAATATAAAAAAGTTTATATACTGCTTTTTAAAATATCACTCTCCAATTACATAGCACTTATGCATTCGGGTGAACCAGCTTTCAAAACATTAAATAAACGTGTTTTGCACAGTGACAAATCTGCAGTGCTAAATTTTCGCCCACGAAGAATTTTTTTACCATGGGATATAAAAAAATCGCATGAAGATAAATCTGGACTGTACGGAGGATGAGGTAACATTTTTACTCCCGAAGTTTTCAAATACTACATAGTTCTAGCAACTATGTGAACGAGCGCGTTATCTTTGTGAAAAAAAAATGTCACGGACGGCCTCCTTGAGCGCTCCCCATCCAACTCCCCGGAAGGTTGAGGCAGACAAACTTCACTATCACTCATGCCGGATAGGCCCAGAAGGAGACCCCAGACTAAATGGGATACGAGACGGAGTCTGTAAAGACTGCCGCGTGGGGCACTCTAAACGTCCCTCTGCTCTAGCAGAGGGCGTATTAGAGTGCCAGTAGTTCCGAGAGGGACAGGGGGCGGACGGATCAGGTCTGGTGCAGACCCCGTCCGGCCCAGCCGTAATCCTGAACGGACAGGACCGGTGGCTCTTGAAGCCGCGAGGACGTAAACCTCTATAAAAATACCCTAAGCTTACGCTCTGACGCCTGGCAATGAGCTGAGTCGCTGGAGGGAGTCCAGTGCCAAGGGCGTCCTGTCGAAGGACACTAAACTAAAAAAAATAATGACATGGGGAAAACTATAGATAAATCTACCCAGGAGGGTTCCAGACGCGCAGCGTCTGGGGAGTCCCTTCCGGTGCCAGTCGGCGCCGGCCGTCCCCGATCGTATTCTGGGGGGGACAACCAATGTCTCACACGCCCGTTGCCGAGCGTCAAATCCGGCACCAAAAATAACGCGGAGGTCGCGAAAAACTTTACTGATTTTAGTTGTAATTTTAATTTTAATTTGGACACGGAGCGGAAAAGGCCTATGCGGAATAGCAAAGGCCAATTCCAGAGGGCGGACGTCCACTCGTCCAACGAGGATGTCGCTGCGGCTGCAACGCCTATACCGGTCGGGCTCCCAGAAGTCGATCTGACTGCTGGGAGCCGAAGACAATCGGAACGCGTGCGTTCCAGGTCCGCGGTGGATGTCGCGGGTAGCAGTTCCGGTGCGAGGACGGACGCACCGGAACCTATGGATACGGAGGCAGAGGGCCGAAAGCGTGGTCGCCCCCAGGGTTGCGAGAGCGACATCTCCCAGGAGATGTTGCCTCCTCCCAAGGTAGCAAGTAGCCATAGGGGGCGTTCGCGAACCCCAGTGTCGGCCCCATCGAATTCCGCCTTTAGTAAGGCGGAATCGTACAGGCGGGCCAGGGCAGACGGCGAACTGCAGGCGGAAGAGGAGATCGCAGGCCTCCTGCTTAAGATCGGTGAGCCGGTAGATGGGGACGCAGTGCCCCAAACACCGTGCTCCCTGCAGGAGAGAGCGGAAGCGGCGGTGGCCATCATCCACAAGGTGGCCACCAAATCCGTGAACCTGAAGGGCCCTTTCGTGAGGGCCCTCAAGGACTCCTCTTCCGCCGTAGCCGAGGTCGTGGAGACCCTAGCTGGAGACGTGGCGCGCCTACAGGCGGCCAATGACCGACTGACGGAGCAGGTGGCGGACCTGATTGCTCAGTTCGCCCAATTTCGGGCGGAGCTTCCTGAGCGTAGGGTCTCTGTCCCATCTGCGTCCCAGTCGGCCCCGAATACGTCCCAGCCGGCCCCGTCTGCGTCCCGGCCGGCCCCGTCTGCATCCCGGCCGGCACCGTCTGCGTCCCGGCCGGTCCCGTCTGCCTCCCGGCCGGTCCCGTCTGCCTCCCGGCCGGCCCCGTTTATGTCCCGGCCGGCCCCGTCTGCCTCCCAGCCGGCCCCGTCTACGTCCCAGCCGGCCCCTACCATCCCCGGGATACCAGACGCCGTCCTGCAGCAGATGCTGCAACAGATCCTCACCACGGTGGGGAATCTGGTGGACGGTCGTCTGGCCGGCCTGGAGGCGAGGCTGCCTCCCGCCCCTATTCTTCGGCCACCTCTTGCGGCGCCGAGGCCGAAGGTCGCGTCGGCACCGACCCCGCTCCCCGTGGTGGGGGGTCGCGTGTCGTACGCGGCGGCGACATCGGCGCCGGGCCCTGCCGCTGCTCGACAAACGCAGCGGACGATAAGGGCCCCAGCCAAGACGGCTACGCCTACGCCGAAGAAGACGGGGCCTAAGACGGCGGCGAGGGCAGGAGCGGAGTTTCCTCCGAAAATTTGGGTAACCCTTGCCACTTCAATTATAACTTACACGAGTTTCAAAACTATTAAAGGGCTGTCAGTATTTAAGTTCGTCTAAACCAACTTTACAACAAACACAAATCGGTGAGGCGAAATAGATTATCCCGTTTACCTAAACTTACCACTTATGTCTTAAAAGATTTTCTAGTAAATAGGCTCTAAGAATGTGTTTGAACTGTGAAAGTGAATAAGAGAGGTTCAGACATTGACGGATGATATTTGTAGGATACCAAGAGGGATCCCCTGCACTCCTTGCCATCTACGCTACTTCGCAAACAACAGGATCATTTAATTACAAACTTTTCCGAATATTATAATAAACCTAAACAAAGTTAGAGATAATTAGCTCTATTGTACGCCTGTTTAATGTCTAAGATAATTAATTTATATGCACATTATTTAACTTATATCAAAACCGCAGGCATATTTATTTATAGGGTTGCTTACTGTACTGTGTTTTGGATTTTCATATTTTTATGTAAAATCGAAATTAAGGAAAATAAATCGATATTATAAACTAGCTGAACCCCGCAGTGTTACCCGCAGACATTGTTGTAAAGGTAATCGCCGCGAGACAAAGTTAATCTAAAAAAAGTAGCCTTATTTACTCCCTGGATCATCAGCTGTGTGCCATTGAAAGTCCAGTCAAAATCGGTCCAGCCGTTCCAGAGATTACCCGGAACAAACAGACAGACAGATTTTTTTAACTACATTATTGTTATATGTACCGTGTATACATACATATGCATTTACTAAAAAGAGGTTATTTTAATATTACAAACAGACAATCCAGTTTTATTTATTAGTGTAGATGAAAAAAAACTCAGACCAAAAAAAATCTTGTAGTTTAAATCTATAACCTAATTTGGTTGTTTTATAAATTATGAACTAATATATGATTACAATATTTTTTGCATATTGTTTCTCATATAATAGAAAATTTACTTTTGAACGTCTTTAAAGAGATCAATTCCTTCATTCCTAACTAAAACACTATCGATAAATTCTCTGTTCTGTCAAAATAAAACTGAATACTATTGGGCAATTTATCTAAAAGTTGAGATATACAGGAACATGCAATACAAAACACAAACGATAATATATACGTTCAGCGTGATAAACCCGGAGTAAAGATATTTAAATTATCGCAGTGTGGTTTGATATTTTTTTTTAATAACAGCTCCCGGGGCCTTAAACGAAAAGTGGGTAGCAAAAAATGGATCAAGATTCAGTTAAGTCTTAGTAAATTATACTTTTTCCGCTTTAATTTGTCCTAAAATTTATATTTTTTAACTGATAATGACATTCGAAGTAATGCATACTGAAATCTTTGAAGACCTATATTATTAAAAGTATATGTGCCGAGGATATGTACAGGACATAGGTATAACATAGTTATGTACTATATTATACCTGTACAATAGTAATATATGTAATAGTATGTCCAAACATATCCTAGATTTATGCTGTATGCTAAAATATAATTGATATCGAAATCTGATCCATTTTTTGCAGCCTGCTTCACGTGAAATGCCCTCCCGCAATAGATATATACCTACATCCTGTGTCACGAGGCTCTTTATAAACATACATGAAACGGGGACAAAGAACATCCAGAGATTATAAAGTTTTATAACTGTATTCACTAAGTAGTTTTTTCCGCTCACCCTCCATTTTCAAGCATTTTTCTGTCTCCTTAAAGAGATATTTATTAAAACTGTATTGTTATTGGCTTTTGTAATATCAAAACACAATCAAAACATTTTATGTTTCAAAACACGTCTTTATGGAATATTATGTAAATATTTTATTAATTTATTTTTGTTGGCAACCCTACAATTTGTATGGATTTTATGTAGCCGATTAAATTGACTTAATCCAGCTACTTATGTTTTCAACTGTACTCGTAAACCGAAAGCTTTTAGGTGTTATTAAGCTCGAGAGATTTGAAATGGACACATCAATAATGGCTGTACGTACGAGTATAATATATTCATTTTACGGCTCTCAGAATGATTATATTTTTATAATAATATAGCTCTATGCTAACAGTTTTGTCCTGTTATTAATTACGACTATTTGCTATAAGCTCTCTGTGACTGTTTCATTATAATTATAGTTTAGAACATTAATAATGTAAATTTCTTTAGGTTTTACTTTCATATATTTGCAAGTTATTTCTTTCGTGTAATGTGATTAATATTTCGCTGTCGACCTCAGGCTGTTGCGAACTCCTAAGCACTTCTGAATTACTGAGAATTATTTTACAAAACTCTGCTACGCTCTGTCATTAATTAAGAAACTGCAATGTCAACAAGTGGAGTGATTTTTTAAAGTTATCGAGTGTTTGTTCTATAACTCAATTCGCTTTGCAACTTTTAGAGTGCAATAAAGTGTGAAGTGATAATGTCATTGGTTGTAAACTATCGTTAGCGCGAGTTTCACAATATCTTATATTTATGAGGCTGTGGTATTTTCATCACTTGGCAAGTGTCCTGAAAGGAAAGCTTTTATTACTGCTCGGTCTCACTTTATGTTGTCTAGTAACGAGAATAACATGTTCGTTATTTTTTGTAATGTTTATAAAGTTTTACCCGTTGTTGTTATTAGTGGAGCTTATTAAATTTAGTTCTAGAAATGAACAATACATACAGGAGGTTATTAAAGATATAGTGAAATGTACTTTATAAAATATTATAAGCCTTATTTTTTTCATGAGAAGAAAAACTGTTATTTATGTCGGTTCTTATAACAATTTTTTTATGGAATAGGGGCAAACAAGCAGACATATCACCTGATGGTAAGCGATTACCGCCCCCCATGGACACCCCAGCAACACCAGACGCGTCACAAGTGCGTTGCCGGCCTTTGAGGGATTGGAGGGGAAGTGAGGGAGGGGGGAGTGGGCAGGGGGAGACGGGGAGGGGTTGGGATATGGGCCTTCGGTATCGTCACTCACTCGATGAAACACGGCGCAAGCGTTATTTCACACCGGTTTTCTGTGAGGTCGTGGTATCACTCCGGTCAAGCCGGTCCTTGCATGCCGTAGAGTGGCTCTCCCATGGTATAAAAAAACTAAATCTTAATTGAGAATAATGAAGCAGATTTCAGTCTTGATTATCTTATAGTAATTCTCCGTTCGAAGCTACTTTCAGGGTATTAAACGTAATCTGTATTTTAGGTACGTATACTTATGTACTTTGAACCGAACTAGTAAACATTCTGACCCAAGTTTTACCATGAATGTAAATAGAACCGACTGGTCCTTAAAATCTATTCAATACGGATAACCTTTGAGCTCTGAATACCTTCCTTATACTTAGATAAGTCCACTAGCACCTCTAGGGATGTTTCAAAGGCGACAGGTTTGAATCAAATCGAATATTACCCTTTCAGGATGTCCTATTCATGGGTCACTTTCTACCCTTCGGTTTACGTAGTTTTATCGTGAATTAATTATGAGTGTTGCGTCTGGCAAAGATTTTTATATTAAAACGAAATTCAGTAAGCGTAGAGTTCTTAATATAAAATATTTGATGTTTCTTTCTTTTTCTTAGTAAATGGCAAACTGTGCCGATTTGAATATTTCTGAAAATATCAAGAGCGGGGGAAATATGTGTTATTTTTTTCAAAATTATTAGTGGACTGAATGTAGGGCTTTTTGTTACGGTTAGTACACTCAAACAGACAGACAAGTAGAAAAAATAAAATATGTATAAATACTATTTATTATACATTATTGATTGATCATCAAATCAATATTGCAATATTTAAAGTTACCCAGGTCAAAGTTCAATGTCATTGTATCGAATAAAAATCATTAAGGCTTCAAGGAGGTGGGTGAATGAAAAGGTTACAAAAGATGCAATTAAATCATTCTGTTTTTTATCCAATGACGGTTAACAATGAATTATTAAAATTTTATTTTAACACTCTCATGGTTCCTAGACACTATGCCGGTGGCCAGAACGACGGGTTTTTGACGCACGTGAATACCACCAGCGTAATCAGTAGTCCGTTGACATTATTTTGCAGTCGGTGGTTTATTTGCGCAGGCAGCTCAACTACTTTAACTTAAGATTAAAAATGACGAGATGAAGATTACAACATAAGCAGTATTTTTCTGTCAACTTTTTAAATTACGCATACGTTTTGACCGCTTAAACCATTACGCTAACGATGCGATAAAAAATTTCCACTATTTAATGAACTTATGAAAGATTTCTTTACCATGAACCTATCATGATTTAGGCGCATTTAAGTCTATTTCGCTTTTTTAGCAGCAAATTATAATTGTTAACACAAGTATTTTAGTTTATAATGAAAACCAAAGTTTTAATTAGATACAAATGTGTCAAGCGGCTCTCGGGTTCTTTAGCTCAGTGGTGAGAACATCAACTTGACGACAAATTAACGAACTTCGTGCCACAACAAAACTTCTTAAAAATGTGTTTATTCTTTATGTTGTTCTAGATAAACCACATTGTACCTTGATTGTGTATAAATATACAAATCTATAAAAATATATAAAGCTGAAGAGTTTGTTTGTTTGTTTGAACGCACTAATCTCAGGAACCGCTAGACTGATTTGAAAAATTCTTTCAGTGTTGGATAGTACATTTATTGATCAAGGCTATTAGCTATATATCATCACGCTAAGACCAATAGGAGCGGAGCACCGAGGAAAAATGTTTAAAAAACGGGGGAAAATTGTCACGCTACGGGCAATAGGAGACGCAAACGAGGTTGCGTGGATCTGCTAGTTATGAATAAAATTCTAGTCGCTCTTTAAGTAATTCCGGTATATCCCCTAAAATAACTCAGGGTGGATTTTACTGCTTACCCAAAGAAAATGCTGTATCTTTTTACCCGACTGCCAAGGGAGAGTTGAAATTGAAATGAAATCATTTATATTAAGTAAACCTTCAAGTAATTTCGTCATTTAATTAAAATTTAATTATACATATATTTAAAAAAAGCAAATTATTCTAATTATAATAGCCAAAAATAATTCACTCGATGAGATATTTATTAGGAATATGCTAAAGACTTTGTCTTAAACTTTTATTAACGTCTTTCTACATTTTGTATTTGTCTGTGCCCTGTAGGTATTGATAATAGAGAAACATGCCTGATATTAATATGTTCTTCTAAAATATATCCTTAAGGGATATATTTTAGAAGAACATATACTTCAAATACCTTCAAAGTATATTATATTAATATTTAAATATATTTTCATATTAGTAACAGAGGTAATTTAATGTTTAGGAATGCTTAAAGGTCTTTGTATTTACTCCCATGTTAAAGATTTCGTTGATAAATTTACTGGGTTCAGTTCAGCCTACTACTAATATAAACGTTGGTAAGGTTGCGTAATTAGTTACTTTTACAAACAAAACTTTTAACAAAATCTCAATGAAATTCCTTAAAATACGTGTCTTACTTAAAACAATTTGCATTAATATGTAAACTTCAGTCTTCAATGCACCTATATTATGATGATCTATTAGGTACGTGTATTCTTCGTTATTTATTATTCAATTTCAGCACTGTATGCATCTTAATAAACGAAGGAAATTCTACCAAATAAAACAATAAAAAAATTATGGTTTTCTGAGTTAAGGAATAAAAAAAAACGAGTAGAGAACCTCACATTTCTATAAAAGTCAGTTTAAAATGGCAAACTTCTGCATTTAGGGCACCCACAAATAACTGACATCGCATCGTAAGTTCCTATGATGCGGCGTTGCATCGCATCGCATTATGATGCACATAACCATGCTATGCTATGGCATAGCATGGTTATGTGTGGGAGCCCTTATACGTAAGGTCATATTCAAATCAAAATATGAAAATACGTTTGGTTTGAATATCAGACGATTCGAATTTGACTGTCTTTTGAAATCTTTCGGTAGACGGTAAAGCACACTTAAAGGGTTAATATCACTTCAGATCCCGAATAAGGAAAACATCCATATTAAATTAGTATCAGCATCAGCAATCTTATTTTTATATTTATGTTGTTTGCTGAATAAGTTGATTTATTATTATTTATTTTGAAAGTTTATAGGTATGAACTATAGATACATTTTTATGAAAATAAAGCTAAGCCAATACCAGCGACGTGATGGCGAAAAGTTTACGGTATATAAATCAATATTAACAATGATTATATGAAATTTGAATGGGTATTAGTATAAACGTGAATTGAATTGGAATGTCATGTCAGTGTGATATATGAGACCAAAACATCCTTTCATTTTATAGCACATATATAATAGGTACATAAAATCTATATACATAAAAATAAATCCAAAATTTATGTACGCGCATAAGTCCAGATCAGCTGCACCAATTTTTTTTTTATGTGTTCATTATTGTGAGGACAAGGTTTGTGTACAAGAAAAATTAAAAGACAACGGGAAAGTTGTTTTTCTCCGCAACTCTCCGAAGCTGAGACAAATATGTAAAAATGGCGGTACGAATTTCGCAGGGTCAGCTAGTAGCTTATAGAATAGGAACCTATTATTTGCATTCTTCAGTGGTAATTTTAATGTTAAAAACAATATTAGATTTTAACGGAAATAGGGAAAGGAATAATTCTGTAGAATATGGTAGTCATTTCCAACCTTTGATCCGGTTACTTTGACTCTAGGTTAAGTGACTTTCAATATCATAGTATACATTTGTCGACTGCCTGGTTGGTCTTGCGGTTGAAGTATGCGACTGTCGATCAAGAGGTCTCGAGTTCGAATCCCGGGTTGATCTAAAAGTATTATTGAGTTTTCTGATTATATAAATAATTAATAACAGCTTGGAGTTTGGAAGTTGGGATCTGAACCCCCGTCCCTCGGAGAGTACGCAATGCTGTCGGTGCCGCGCCTGATCTCTCCCCGGTCATTTCGGTTAACCGTCCCATCGCATTATCAGAGTGAAGGAACAGAGAGTGCACCTGTGTTTTCACAGACACTTGTGCACTATAATATCTCCTGCGTAGTTGGGTGGTCTCCGTTGAGACTTCCCACCGTGGCCGTTATCGGCTAGGAGAACATGATCATACATATGTCAGTCCACCTATGAGAAATACATTTCCATGCCTAAAGCAAATAGGTTTATGTTAATAACTTTGTTCATATCATACACTTTTGTGACACTGTTGTCACGTAAATAATAGTACCTATAATATCATATACCTAACTAAAATTGATCAGTAAACATTATCCCACTGTCAACACATTGCCTACGAATAGTGGGACAACGAACAAAAGGAAAGATGTCAAACAAACTTTGTTCATTTCAATTAGCTAACTTTAAGACCACGGTCCGACATGATCCGAAGTTTGTTTTTATAGACTATATTACAAATATGGAGCATTTATTTAATTTGGGTTGTCGAAGAATGATTTTTTTCTTTTTTGGTGTGAAAACCTCTGAAACCTCAATGTTGACCACATTTTAGGTGAACAGAAATTTTGTAACTCGTGTCATTGTCACCGAACGCTTTCCATGAGCTTTTTTTTAATTTCTTTCATATAGCTTGCATTTCTGGTGAGCTTTAACAACTGCCTGTATATAGTTTTGAGTTTTTACTTCTTTCGCCAATCCTCATGACTGCTATTTTATATTGTCAAATCAGTTGCCTGGATTACGAGCTGATGTGGTGTAATTAGAATGTGGTTTAGGCTATTAGAGAACTCCCTTAGAGAAATTAGGAAGTTATTAGTAACATTCCTCGTCACATAGCACAAGTATAAACCTTGGTGGTTTTTAGTTGCTATTAGTATGTAAGATATTGCATTTTTTTTTTGGTGAGCTGTCCTGCAAGCTAGTGTGGATGTTGGTGAAGTCGTGATTTGTAATGGAAGTCATGCCTGTTGATCAGAAGTGATAAAAGAACATTATTCAATACTACTATGTTATTTCAAAAATGTGAAATGGAATGGTTATATTAATAATGTAGAGTAAAATAGCAGTGCGATAAGATCGGTCATTTTGCAATACGTTCGACGTCCACTGCTGAACAAATAGTTCTCCTAAGGAGCGCTAACTATACCGGTCTTGGGCAGTCTACATTCATATACTATTAGATAATGCGGACGAAAACATTATCAGCTAGTTCACATAATCAAAACTAGCTTTTGTGAGCGGCTTCGTGCATATGACAGTTATCGAGATAAAGTTCATGTCCTTCCTTAGGAATCAAAGTATCGGTGCAGTGGTTAAGCCGTGAAAGCGAGACAGACAGACAGAGCTACTTTCCAATTTATAATATTAGCATAGCATGGATTAGGGTCACACACATAAAATATATACATCACAGACTGCAGATAGTAACTTAATATATATATTTGTGAAATGATACATAAAATAACATTAGAATCCCACAACATGCAGCAAGTCAACTAAGTTACGATTCCTATCAAGATGTTACAGAAATCAATTTAAAGTTACTCCGAGTACACAGCCGTTTAATATATCACTCAAACCCTGCTGTAGAGATAGGAATCAACTTTTTAAATGAATAATTTATCAAGCATTTATACAAGTGGTATTATCTATACTAATATATAAAGCTGAAGAGTTTGTTTGTTTGTTTGAACACGCTACTCACAGGAACTTTCAGTGTTAGGTAGCCCAATTATCGAGGAAGGCTATAGGGTATATATCATCACGCTAAGACCAATAGGAGAGGAGCACCAATGAAAAATGTTTCAAAAACGAGGGAAAATCACGCTACGGGCAATAAGAGACGCAAACGAGGTTGCGTGGGTCTGCTAATATTATTATAAAAGTTTTGGTTTACTACTGCAGATTGGTGCAGTGAGTCTAAAAAACGTTTATTCTAATAATTTGTAGTCACAGTTTTTTTCTTCATACTAAAGTACTGCCAATGGAGTGCTAAAGATAATTCAAGTATAATGACTTAATTGACAGAGAAGGAAAGACATTTTTGCGTTTGAAGACACGAAGCACAAGATCGAAAGTACTTATATTTTACATGCCTACTTAATAAACTGTTAAATCTTACAGACAACTCAGAACTCTTAACTGATTGTTTATAAGCTTACAATTCAATTAATATTATTTTTATTTCTTTAAAGTATTTTAACGCAATGTACAGAAATCTGCAGATTAAAAAAATATTTTTTTTAGATATTAGCATTATTTTAGATTATCCTTGATCGTAATATGAACTACAGATCCAATGTTTGCGTAAAAGAGGAAATGTAGCTACGTAGATAACGTAACGAATAAGTGTATGATATTGTTTTATGAATACATTCCAAGAATAAAACTTTCATTATCACACTATAAAGATATTTCTATTTCTTTAAGTAAAGTAATGAAACTTTTTTAAATATTTAGATTATCAATGAGTACGATATTTTGTAACCAAAGGAATGTTATAGTTTAATTTTAGCAGATATTGAACATAATTTTACTCGAAATTCATAAAGATCCTGTTACACTAATTTTATTTTCTAAAACATGTCGGATCATTTGAGTAAATGACGTATTCTCATACACTATGTACATAAATAAATAAATAAATAAATAAATATTTTCGGACATCTAAACACACAACGCCATCTAGTCCCAAGATAAGCAGAGCTTGTGTTATGGGGTACTAGACAACTGATAAAAATACATATATACTTTTTTTTTTGTAAATACATACATATTATAGATAGAACACACCCAAACTCCGAAACACATATTTGTAGATCATACAAACATTTGATCCGACCCGGGAATCGAACCCGAGACCTCAAGAACAGCAGTCGCGTACGCTACCACTGCGCCACCGAGGCAGTCATGTACATCTCTGATAAATATTTTACGATAATACGGACATAATACAGGTAATGTTCTTGCACAGTTAACAAGCTACTAAATTACTTCCCTTAGGATCTTAAGCTGTATTGCCAGCTAAGTAAGACGGAAAGACGTATTTACCCCAGTCCTAATAAATTCTAAACCAGGCAAAAGGATTACATCAATTCTGCCACCACTTTTCACTGTTTCAAAACAAATCAAACACGCTGGAATATTACTTAAAAATAGCATTTTTACAATAACTTTTTAATTGCTTTCATATCCTCTTTTGTGGACTGTTCATATCTATACTAATATATAAAGCTGAAGAGTTTGTTTGTTTGTTTGTTTGTTTGTTTGAACACGCTAATCTCAGGAACCGCTGGTCCGATTGGAAAAATTCTTTCGGTGTTGGATAGACCATTTATCGAGGAAGGCTATAGGGTATATATCATCACGCTACTACTAATAGGAGCGTAGCAACAATGAAGAATGTTTCAAAAACGGGCGAAAAGGCGCAAACGAGGTTACGTGGGTCAGCTAGTTGCGTATAAACTTGCAAGAATTAATTGCCCTAAATTTTTGTAGTTTATTTGTATGGCCTACTTTTACTCTCATCCTGTGAATTATTATATTTATTATATACCTTTACCAAATCAAAACTTATCAGATCTTAAATAAAAGGCTCTCATAAAAGTTAATACATAATATATAACTATTTCAGTCCCAAGACTGAGACTGGCATGATAGAGATTGGGTGTCTTCGGTTAGTGCCAATCAACCTTTTATGTGAACTTCCTCTATACGTCTGATATGACGTGAAGTCCATTCCAATTTCTAATAATATCTTAGTAATATTACATTGACTTATACTATGTAAGGAATGCCTTTATTCTTATAGATTCTTATATTGGAAAATTGATATTTATTTATTTATTGTTCAAAACATTATTTTGATAAGCATTGATATGATAAAAAAGTATATAGACTCACGTGTTTCCGTCTATCTTAATGTAACAACAAAAACGGTGTACAAACAAAAACTCTTAACAAACTAGAGGATTACCTACAAACTTCGTTACTTCCGATGTACAAACGAACTTCTTTCTATTTTCCCCTTTTCTAAACTTTTACGGCATCTTACACTTTTATTTCAGTGATTCAAAAGCATTTGCGTGACATCTTTATTCAATAAAAAATAAATCGTGAATAGTTCAGATTTTTTTGCAGAAAATAAACACGTTTCTACACATGTTTATCTGTGGTTCATCACTAATGGTGGAGTAAAACGGAGCGAGCACCTCATGCTCATTAGGTGTCGGTTACGGTACGTGGTACGTCATCAATAGTCTTCGTGGTCCGTGAACATGTCAGATTTATTTCACGTTTAATTCCTACATGTCTCGCAAAGTATTTCTATGCATGTGAAAGCTGTAGGCATGTAAATTATAAACATAAATAATGAAAAATGTATTATTTCCTATGTTGTAAATCAGTAATGTAATTATTTCACCTTCATATTTCCTGCTGTCCGCTAGGTACAAGGCCGAACCGAGAACGGTTGCCCACCTCATTTATGATTTACTATCTCCAAGTTAATACGTTTATCTAATTTTGAGTTTGAGGTTATAGGTACATTATAGGTAAGTTGTATCTTCTCTGGTGTGATATTTGTTTAGAAATATGTGCGGTCGTGATCACAAGTCCAGACATATATATGTTTAGTTTCTATTTGTAAATTCGTATTGGTCTCTTGAGTTGCAGGGTTCTGTGACCGGTGACAGTTTTTTCACTTTAGTTTTCTATGAGTACATAGAATTTTGATGATCCGTAAACAATACATACATAGAGGTCGCACAAAATGCCGTCTCACGTGCTTACACGTACACGTTTATCTATCTATATATTTTTCCACTTATTCTAGCCATTCACGGTTAGTTATTGGTGACAGATTTGCCTTTTCAGTTGAACTTCACGGGAATAGACTCTAACATGTAAGGCTTGCTAGCCACACACTTTAGGGTATACCTGGTTAAACCAACCTGGTTAAGCTTCACAGGTAAATTAGCGCGTGAATGTTTCACAACAATACAAGTATGTCTTCTACTAAGCTCAAACTTATCAAACGGGAGTTACCATACAGGTAAACCTGTCAGGTACACCCTTCTATGTATAATGCTTTATTTATATCTAACTAAATAGTTTAATGACTTCATTTAGCAAGATCAAACTGATTACCAACCCCCTTTACAAATGCTAAAACAGATTATCGACAATTAATTGGTTGATACATTATAAATGTGCCACTCTAATAAGACATTGATTTTGCGTAACCATCGTTTTGCGAAGGATATGGAAATTTTATGTAGTCTTCTTTTGAATTAAGCCACAAGTAATTTATGATCTCCATTTAAACATGGAAAATGGGTAAGGTAAACTGGTTAGTTAGCAGTGGAAGTATAGAGTTGTATAAAAGCACTAGCCGACCCACGCAACCTTGTTTGCGTCTCCTATTGCCGGTAGCGTGATAATTTTCCCCCGTTTTTGTAACATTCTTCATTGTTGCTCCGCTCCTGTAGGTCTTAGCGTGATGATAAATAGCCTATAGCCTTCCTCGATAAATGGGCTATCTAACACTGAAAGAATTTTTAAAATCGGACCATCGGTTCCTGAGATTAGCGTGTTCAAACAAACAAACAAACAAACTCTTCAGCTTTATATATTACTATAGATAAAGATTTCAATATTTCAAAATGTCAATGAACAAATGAGATTTTGAAGCGAGTCACTGTTGTGACCACTTTAGCTGACTCATTACTATAAGATTTTGAGAAGAACTGCATAAATCTATACTAATATTATATAGCTGAAGAGTTTGTCTGGTTGCACGCGCTAATCTCCGAAAATACCTTTAGATCCGAATAAAAAAAATATTTAAAAGAATAAAGTAACCTCAGTTATCTATATATATATTATAAAATATATTTTAATATCTGGTCTCAGCTTAGGTTCAATATTTTTCTTTTTAAATAAAATGAATGAATGATAAACGATTTTAATATTCAGTTAACAGTTCGGCATCCACAGAATTCTCTTAAAGGGTATTTGTACAGCAGAATTAAAAGCCGCCTACTTTGGTTCATAAAATTTTACTTCACATAATGTCGTTGCAGAGTATTGATTTAAGTTGTATGTAGGTATATGCCACTTGCATGTTTTCAAAACAAACCCCGAAACAAGGTCAATGTTTCGGTATTATTTTACCGGAGGCGAGGTTGTTCCTAATCAGATGAAAACATTTTACAGAATCCCCGACGGGCCTTGATCCTTGATAGGTACTCGTACATTATATATCAGAAACATTGTTTACAACTTGTCTTATGAAAACATAATATATTTTGTTGATTGTGGCTACTTATACATGTGATTTCAATTCAAAACCTATAGTTACATTATTCTAAACGTATGAGACGACCTTTACCTTGAATTGAATTGAAAAAATTATGTGTCTAAATAAACTTCTTGGTGACGTTTATTACTATGACTTGTACCATTCTAGCCACCTTTGAATAAATGTTTATGTTAAAGTTTCACTTCACTTTCTCTCCGTTGAAGCTTACGGTTAGAGTTTATTAGTGTAAAGAAGTTGTTTACTGTAATAAATATGTTTTAGGAATTGAATTTTGTGTACTCACATACGCAAATAGCGTAAACACTTTACAAACTTCAGTCGATAATCGGGTAAGATACTAAATGGTACATACACACAAATGTCAGTAGAAACAAACATTTGCAGATCATACTAAGATTTTTTCCGACCCAAGAATCGAACCTGAGTCTTCAAACACAGCAGTACATATGCTACCACTTCGCCACCGCGGCAGTCACTAAATTATGCAGTATTTGTTATCCACCTGTGAGCACGCTAATTGGTTGATTGTTTGAGCATGATTAATACTGGGCTAATTGCTTTTCGTAGTGAGAACTAATGAGGTAACGGAGTAGTCTATACTTATGAAAAGTAATTATTATTTCATAAGTTTTTTTCTCTATGGACGATAGCTGGGATATATTGGATGCAGTAAATAAAGGACTACCTATTTTAAATAAATCTTCACTGTTTGTCTTCTGAACAGCTTACTTGCTGGGCCTGGACCTAATAGAATCGTCGTGGGAGAGCCACGCTTAGACATAATGGGCCGGCTCGGCCTATTAATGATACCACGGTCTCGCAAAAAACAGCTGTGAAACAGCGCTTGCTTTGTGTTTCACCGAATGAGTGAGGATACCGGAGACCTATACCGCAACCCCTCCCCCCATCCCCTAAAGGCCAGCAACGCACTTGTAAGCCTCCTTGTGTTGCAGGTGTTCATGGGCGGCGGTAATCGCTTCCCATCAGGCGATACGACTGCTTGTTTGCTAGATGGCAAATAACTTCAATAAAAAAAGAATATATGTATATTTTAATCGATAGAAGTTTACTAAAGTGAACTCGCATTCTGATCAGATCCAGTCCGGATACGGTCTTGAGTAACGTCAATTTACGTCAATCATGTTACAACACGAACATGCTTTTAAACTAATGTAATACTAGTTGTTGCCCGCGGCTCCGTCCGCGCATATGTCGGTTATCGTGGCAAATAGTAGCCTATGTGTTATTGTGATATAACTATATAACTGTAAAGTTCCATCCAAATCCGTTCAGTAGTTTTTGCGTAAAAGAGTAACAAACTAACCCACCATCTATCAAAATCGTCTTACAAACTTTCGCGTTTATAATATTAGTAGGAATTAGAATATTCCCCAATATTATATCGTTTCCATTTACAATCTATATATATAAAAATTTATCGCCGAAATGTATATAATTAATAAATAAAATATAATAAAAAATAAATAAATAATATGCGCATAACTTCCGATCGGCTGCACCAAATTAAATATATTTTTTTATGTGTTCGTTATTGTTAGGATAAGCTTTGTGTACAAGAAAAATTAAAACATAGCGAACCCATTGTTACACACACACACCTCCAAACTTATTCAGCAGTTAAGCCGCTACTATGGTACATACAAACATATTTAAACTGCCAAAATTTTTACTCTTTCTTCCATCTTCACCGTAGTTGAGTAAAAAGAAGTTCGCTTTTATCATGAAATAAAAAAATAAATCTACATTTTTACAACTCCTAACAATAATGAGAAAGTAAACAAAGAACACACACATGTAAACTAAAATGTCATAGAACACCTCATCGCGGAACACCTACTTTCAATATTGTTGGAAGGATATTTCCTTCCTTACTAATATCCGCACTATACCACAAGAGCATCTTCCTTGGCTGCGACTATTGGGGTTAAGCTTTAAATATATATTCGAATATGTGGTAAAGGTCTCGGCACACAAAGATAGGAGAAGTGAACGTACTTATTATATGTCATTAATTTGTGTAATATAAAACTATGTATGTCAAAAGAAAAGAGTGATATTTTTTGTGCCATGTTATAACTTTGCTATTTCTATTGTTGTGGTAAAATAGCTTTTGTACTTTCTTCAGAATCAAAGCATCTCTATGCCAAATTTCGTTCCTCAGTTTAGCCGTGAAAGCTACAGAGTTACACTTTTACAATTAAAAGTATTCAATAGAGACATTGATGAAGCAGCACTTTTATCAGGAAGGAAGGTACTTTTAGGGTTCCGTACCGAAAAACCGTACCGTACGTATAAGAAAAGAAAAGACAAACAGACGGACAACACTTTGTTATCCGTCTGTTTGTCTTTTATGATCCTTTTTCTTAGGAACGCGTAGAGGTATCAAGCTGAAACTCATATTAAATACTCCAGTTCACTGCCTCTTGGAGCTGTGAAAACATAAAACATCTAAGCCAACGCAATCAAAAGATACAGCCATTTATGCTGCAAATTTTCGACACTCGCAAGGGAATAAAACCTACAAAGTACTTCCCGTGAACTCAGAATTTTGAAATTTGGTACGAAGCAACGTCTTAGAGCACAGATAAAGTAAAAATTGCGAAAAGCATACATTTTTAGTTAAGACATACAATTTTTTTTTTAAACTTTCTGTTTCTTTTCTAGTGAACGCGTAGAGATAATAAATTGAATTGATTTCAACTCCTCAGGTCTATAATACCTTTAAAGTGTAACAAAATCAAACTTCTATGTTAACGCAATCAAAAGAAGCAGTAATTCAAGCCCCATATTCTGAAATTCACAACTACTCGCAAGGGATTAAAACCTAAAGGATACTTCCAGTCGACATAGAAAATTGAAAGAAGCAATAGCTTACAGCACAGGTAACAGAAAAATTCAGAAAACTTTTACTTATACATATGCCCACAGGTTTGTACGGAACCCTCGATGCGCGAGTCTGACTTGCACTTGGCCGGTTTTTTATCTTCTTCTATGATGTTTACAATATTTCCTATATGAATTGTAAATTTCCCCAAAAACTTTTAAGTATTTAAGGTGTGAAATCGTAACAAAAAAGCAAACATAATCACGTTCCTATTTATATTATACCTATGTAACAAATGTGTATCATTTTATTATTATTAAAAACATAAAACGTAAACTTTCCTAACATGCATTGTTTCTGAAAATAGAGAAAACATAGCTGAAACATGTTATGAAGCTTGAAGTTACAATTAAAAGTTTTTCAAATTTTATTAACACAATGTGATTTTGAACGTGGAAATGAATATTCAACATTTACTCATCGTTAGATATACAGACTGTTATAAAAAAAGTTAAATTTACGAAAGTTAAAACCCCTTGAAAAAATGTACCGTTACAACTTTTATAAATAAAATCCTGTTTTTTTTTCAAGTCACTTCTACAGCTCACTTGGTTGAATTGACCAAAAGGACTAAAATACATTCTTGACTGATGGACGACAGGAATAACGTGATAACTTTTTTGATACAAAAAAATTTAACCTGAAAACTACACCCTAAAATGTTTTATAAATATTATAACTTTTGCAACCATAAACGCAAAAATGCATTTAAACACGACAGTATAATAACATTTATTTCATAAATTGATACTTTTAAAGCGCTTGATATTATCCTTGTATAAATCATAATTAACTAGATGATCAGAAATTTTCATCATTTTTACAACATTTTAATAGATATTCGACTCCTATTAGTCGTAGCGTGATTTTAGAAGAGAATTAAGGAAATTAATCTAGCCGTTAACGCATGACGACGTGACCAAGGGAAATAGGGATTCATCGAATTTTTTAAAGAGGTAAAGTTTCTAATTTGTTTTGTATGATTGTAAGGGGTAATAAGAAGTACTAATTCGATTCTGAAAATTCTTTCACTAACAGAAAACGATACTATTCAGTAATGATATAGGTCATATTTTATTATGATGGAACCAAAAAAATCAGTTAAGAATAATAGTATTTGTAAATCAAGTCGAAGAAAAGCGGGCGGTTACCGCCCAACGAAGTGGGTCGGCTCCTTTTTATATAAATAAGGATAGTTTATTATAGTTGATAATTAAGAAATTATAGATCTATGGCACGTTATTTCTTCCGAGTCATTTGTAGGTAAAAAAGTAAATGAAATGAAATGAATTTAAGGATCATAAAATGAAAACTAATTATAAGCAGATCCAAATTGGTGCCGAAGTTTGTTTGTCTCAAAAACACTATTAATATCACTCAAGAAAGATTACCTCATCAAATTAATATCACAGAAAGCCTGAACAATTTATTGCCTTGTACACAAATTATAAGTTATAAATCGCTGCTATTTGATACCACTTCTAAATTTATCGTAGGACTATTGATATCAATGATCAGAATACAGAATAATTAACATTTAATTAAGTTCAGTCTTGCGGGTATTTCGAAAATAAAGAAGATTTAAATACATTAATTTGGATTTGTGTTAAAAGGCATATAAAAGATTAAATGACATCAAATGACTCTTTACAAATAAAATTTGTTTTTATTGATCATCTCAACTACTGCATAATGAAGAGATACAAGTACTTCCTTTCATCATCTACATCTCTGTCCAAAGACGTCTACTGAAAGATTATTTAAACCATGATTCATCACAACATGCCCTTAGAAATTATTTTTTTTGGACAGGTGAAAGTTATATTGTCGACCCGACGAAGTTAGTACCGCCCATTGAAGAGTAATATATATTAGTTCAATGGTACCGCCATTTTTTTCGTGAATAATATTTCAGCTTTCCACGGGTAGTGTACAGTTGCAGATTGAAAATATATAACACTTTCGGTTTTCTTCTAATTTTCTTCCGTATAAATCTTGCCCTGACAATAACAAACACATAAAAAGAATTATCCAACTTGGGGCAATCGATCGGAAGTTATGCGCGACATGCATTGCAAATTGTATGGATTCGCTTGCATGCTATTTTAGTTTGCTATATATCTAGAATGTGATATAAGAATGCGTTTATTTTAACAATCTCGGTTATTGTCAGCTAAACTTGACCTGGCTCATTCTTTGTAACCAGATCATTATCCCTTTCACTTCACCTCATATTTCAGTCGCGAATAGATCCGTATTTTTCCAGAAAAAATATATGGGATTGCTCTTTTTATTTATTTGTGACCTCCTTTACTTTTCTCGTGACAGCTGTTGAGTTTTCACAATCACAATTTCATTTGAATATATAAAACTACTTCCTACATTATAGATGGCTCTTCAAACTTTTCCTTAGCATTAAGTACAAGAGTAGATGAAAAGAAAATAATTTGAATGCAATATTAACTACAATGAAATCAAAAATTAATTCACTAAACAAAAGCTTTATAAAATAGTTATTGATAACCTTTTCAGAGAGCGGAGGCTATCGTGTAGTATTAAAAACCATTATGTCTTTGTGTCCAGATTGTCTACCACTTTTTCGACGTTTGCACTAACCACCATTATTAAACACTATAGAAAAAGATCAAGAAATAAATAATATTTCGTCTCCAAGAAATATGTAAACATAATCAAACATAATAACGAAGTCTGTTGCGTTCCCCAAGGGTCGGTGAAAAGTCCTTTTATTTTGTTTGGGCTTGCAAGGTGATGCAGAACGCGGTAAAATTAAAGTTTATTTGTTTTTCTCTGTATGGTCGATAACGATTTTTTATTGGTAAATAACCCATTGCAGACCAAGAGTTTAAAGCTGAATGTCAAAAAGAATCAGAAGGTGTTCTTTAAAATACACAAGCAAGTTTATGTCGCTGTTCATTGCGTAATTGAGATTGCCGGAACCCATATACTCCTAACTCTTAGAGGAATCCAACATACTTATGATTCTTGAGTTACAGGGGTTCTTGGTCAACGATAGTCATTTACCCTAAGGTGTCATGGTGTAGGAGGTGACACAACGGCTCGTTTTTTCCATTATAAAAACGTTCACTAACAATAACTCACGAAGAATATCAAAACAAATTCTTTTATAATCAGGTACTATCATCATCATTATCAGCCCATTGCAATTCACAGCTTGACATAGGTCTCTTCCTAGGCATACCACAGAGCCTGATCATCTGGTATCAAGTACTATGAAAACACCATTTGTTTTCAGATTAAAAATATTTGTAACAAACATGTGTCTTCCAATACTTTTTTTGTTTTAAAGCACTACATTTTATAGAGCAAAACTTGTATCTTATTAATCATATTTTTTTTTAAGTAGAACGTTGTACAATTGGGTAGATTTATACAGCGAGTAATCAGGTTCTTAAGACCCAGCTGAATGGAAAAAAATGAAATCCGAGTCCAATATCAACTGGCTAGGTTTAATATAATTTTTATTAGGTACTAGTGCCTTCATTCTGAGGTATTGGATGTAAAAGATTTTTATAGCTGTTATCCCGTTTATGAAACCATCCTTAACTGTTGATACACTAGGTGTGTTGCCTTTTACGTATTTCTCGTAACATTTTTATAGTTTTTACAGCGTGTTATATAGCAAGGTGGAGATTGAGTAGTTTTATGCTCGACTAGTTTTCTTTTGAGAGTTGGCTTATACTAGAATATACACATTTAACATAAAACACTATGCTTATAAAACTAAGAAAATTGGAATGACTTTCAAAGTTATACTCAAGCACTGTCACAAAATGATGGAGGCATTTCTTTTATTTCTTTGAATTTAGCATATATGTGAGAATCGAACAATCAATCTAGACTAGCAGTGAATCCTTCTAAGACCCAAGTAAGCAGGCCCAGCATCAAATAAAGGATAGATTAAACTGATACATCGAACATCGTATTTGTACTGTTCTGTTTTAACAAGAATATCGATTGGTTCTTGGGATTTATTTCCCAAGTGTGTAAGCAGTTGAAAGTATTGAAATATTTCAAAATCTAGGCGATAGAAATATACTAGAATGTAACTAACATTTAAATGCAGATGATAGGCTTCATTTGACAACAAAGCCACAGATTACCTATGGGTACTCCATTATTTTGTATCAGTATGGTGATGGAATAAGAATAAAAAGTGTTACCACCCTGATCACGGTCATCCCATTGATATCGTAAGAGGTGACTAAGGGAATAAAATAAGCAGGACAACATCACTGCAAAAAGAAGGAAATAAACCCTATACCAATCCGTCTAGTCAGCGTGGTATTGTAGGTCAAAACCTCCTCAAACCTCCAAAAAAAGGAAAGGTAGTTATATCCAGTAGTGGACTATTGAAGGCTGTTGATGATACCTCCGTTATTTAAACACTACATATTACAAGGAAAAGTAATAGTTATATAATAATATGCAATCTATTTATGTTAGTATATTTCCCGTAGCGCTTAAACTACTGAACTCGTCATCATCTTCCTAGCCTTAGTTCGGTTGAACTAAGCTGTTGGTTTTAGCTAAATATCAGTATTTAGTGTCTCTGGATTGATAATACTAGCCTGAGTGACATAGGCTTAATATAAATGATTTACAACAACAACGTTTTTAGGTATTCGGTTTACGGATTTTTAAACTTTTTAGTTTTTTTTTTTAAGAAGTTTCTAGTGTTTAAGCTTCAGATTCAATTTTAAATTCAGCAGTAATTTATAGCTTGAATCCAATGACATATTGCACTTCTATACTAACTTTTAAACTTTCGCGTTCCATGATATATTAACAATTATTTTTACGCCTGTGAAGTCAGCCTGTGACCACGGCCAGTGCAACCTGGTCGAAACGTCAGACAAATCCGAGATATATAATACCTTTTAATAAGTGATCGCGTTAATTCCCGTAAAAATCATTGTTAATATATCATGGAACGCGAAAGTTTAAAAGTTAGTATAGCAAACCGATACGGGTCGGAAATTGCAAAACAAGTGCGTCTGAGTCAGCCTGTGACCACGGCTAGTGCAACCTGGTCGAAACGTCAGGCAAATCAGAGGTATGTAATACCTTTTAATAAGTGATCGCGTTAATTCCCGTAAAAATAATTGTTAATATATTGCACTTCTTTCAGTTGCTTACTTACCGTTGAATTTTTTTACAAAAAACTGAATAAGTAAGGCTTTCCGGCACTGAAAGTTTTCTCCACACCCTAAGAGCCATTACCGCCGGATGAATAACGGACTTATCTATTTACAACCTCTTGTAAAACAATGGAACGTTCCTTCACTACAAATTTTATTTTTATATCACAGTTTATATTTCTATCGCGTATTTGAAAAAACATTAAGATAAAGGGTTGTTTTAATTCATATTAATCTCTTTTATTATGTCATGTTTTAGGCAATTTCATTTTTTAAATAGTTATGTGGTACTTCTATATTTTCTTACAACAATAGTTATTTAAACCATCAGTAATCTTAAGTATTTACTACTTTAAACCTCTTCATAACTTCAAACGAAATATTTACGCTATAAGACTATAAAATACTAGCTGAGTCCCGCGGTGTTACCCGCGGTACAACAACAACCGTGGGTAACGCCGCGGGACAAAGCTTGTCTAAAAAAGTATTAGCCTAAGTTACTCCTTTTATCATCGGCTATCTGCTACTGAAAGTCTCGTCGAAATCAGTCCAGCCGTTCCAAAGATTATCCGGAACAAACAGAGAGACTGACAGACAAAAATTGTAAAAACAATACTTTGGTACATACACCGTGATACATACATATGCATTGCATACTTATTATTTATAGTAATATCATTATAAAATGGCTGAGCCCCGCGGTGTTACCCGCCGTACAAAAAGAACTGTGGGTAGCGCCGCGGAACAAAGCTAGTCTAAAAAAGTAGCCTAAGTTACTCCCTGGATCATCAGCTACTTGCCAGTGAAAGTCCCGTCAATATCGGTCCAGCCGTTCCAGAGATTACCCGAACATACAGACAGACAGACGACAGACAAAAATTTAAAAAAATGTTACTATGGTACATGTATCGTATATACATACATATTCATTTATTTTAAAACCGGATATTTTAATATTACAAACAGACGCTCTTATTTTATTAATTTGTATAGATTCGAAATTAACTCTATCTGTCTTTCTGTTATGCTTTCATGACCAAAGCGCTGCACCAATTTCTATGAAATTAGCCACGAAGACGCTTTCATTCTTTACGAAGGACATAAAGCTACTTTTTAAGGCGATAACCAACATGCTCGCAGGTGGATTAGTAACAAATTTAAGCAGTAGTTAAAAGTATGGATGAAAGTCTAATGATGTTTTAGGTTAATTGAAAATTGAAATAACTTCAATAAAAAGTCATAAAGCCTGTACGTAGGACTCAATCTGCGATCTAAAAGCTTTGTTAAGAAGACTATTTCTTCTTTCTTCGTTTAATACAATTTAATGGCTTAGGGAGGCAGTAACGAACCAACACTGAAATGTAATTGTGATCGTGTTACTTTCGTTCCCAATATCTGCTATCCATTCAATCAGTGAAACAGTCCATTACTAATTGTACTTATTATTTTCCTACGAACCATTGCACGGTGTAATACGAAATCAATTACGTAAATTGGTATTTCGTGTTCATTCCTTATTTAGAGACAGTTAAAGATATTTTACTTTATTAATGTGCTTGTGTCTGTACATTCCTAAAGAGTTTCCTTAGAAAGGTAAAGAAATGAAATTTATACCATTAATATAAATTCGAAAGTAACTCTGTCTGTCTGTTACGCCTTCACGGTTAAACCGCTGTACAGATTTCAGTGAAATTTGGTATGTAGATACCTTGATTCATGAGAAAGAACATAGGCTACTAATTATCCTGATAACCGAAATACATGCGGGCGTAGCCGCGGGTAAAGCTTACTATTTATATGAAGTAAAAATAATTTGAATACGTTAAAATATAAAGTATCTTTTATCTTTCTTTTTTATGTTATTATTTATTTGCGTTTAAAGACTACAAAGTCAGATGAAAATGCTGTAGATATTAATAAACATTAAAATATAAATATTCAATAGAAATAAAAATGAAAGTAGCTTAAAAGCTACCTTTGTACGCATCATGATATTGCCCCGAAGCCATTCTAACAATGTTGAAAGTTAATCTGTAGGTATTAATACGTTTCCTCTAACATTTCGTGCTTTTAATTTATAATTATATACGTAGTTTAGAAACATTTTAATGATTACTTTATTCTACACTAGTTGTTGCCCGCGGCTCCGCCCGCGTATATGTCGGTTATCGCGGCAAATAGTAGCCTATGTATTATTCTGATGTATACGCTATATTACTGTAAAGTTTCATCCAAATCCGTTTAGTGGTTTTTGCGTGAAAGAGTAACAAACATCCAAACATCCATCCATCCTTACAAACTTTCGCATTTATAATATTAGTAGGATTGTGATGAAAACTGGGAATGTAATTTATCAGTTAGAGTGTGTAAACCTTAGTAATATTTTCAATGTGAAAGTGACTGTATATATATGTGTTACACTTTCACAGCTAAATTACTGAACTGACTTCATAAAATTTAGAATGAAGGCACCTTAATTCTTCAGGAAGGATAGGGGTTCCTGTTAGTTACAACAATTAATATAATTTAATAGCTTATGAACAGTGGGAACTGAAACTGTTAGTATATATGATTCTATGTGAAACAATGATTCCTTAAATAAATCTTCTATAAGTTAATGAAGAACTCACGAAGAGCTATTCTATTAACAAGAAAACATTTCACGCACATAACACAGAACATCGACTATGGGGACAAGATTACATCACATACTGACTCAAGTCACGTTTCAAACATTCACTGCGACCGACTCGGTCCCGACATAAAATAATAATATCGTGCTCATGTACAGTGTATTGTAAAACGATACGTCTGTCTGTTCGTATTACTGTACCAAAGAAAAAATAAGGGTATTCCATGGTCTATTGTCGTAGCACGTTCTGACCGTGCAAATTGATACGCTTAATTCCTTACCACGACTTGGTAGTTCATAAAAAAAATATAAATAGGTCAACCTCCTTACAATATTTCTATACAATTTTTTTTTTTTTTTTTTTTTTTTTATTTATCTAAAATTTATTTTTAATACAGTACTTTATGTCGGCTAGAGGGCAATGTTTTATGTAGATTAATTTCAAGCAACAGTTTATAACATAAAAACTTCCCTGTTGAAACTGCCAAATGTTAAACTGTTAAATGTTCTACAACAAAGTCTTAATTTAATAATCATTGTCTCGAAAATGTACTATCTCTTTAAGAAGCTCAATTCCTGCTTATTACTGAGAAGAAAATTATTGTCAGTGCTAGATATATTACAATTATTGGTACTTGCTGTAGTCTTAATCAATTTCGTCAGTAAAAATGTAATTGTAATGTAAATAACTTGTAAATTTAATTTTCATAAAATTTAAGGGATTTTTATAGTACCTCCAAGTTATCGGCCAAAAGGCAAATTCAAAAGTAACAAATGGTACGCCATAAAAGCGCAGTCAGTCTTAATACAATAACAATAAAACATCGTTGACATAATTCACGCTAAATATTTGGCCGTGAGGCTGCAACCATTTGTTATAATTTCCTCCCTTAATATCTACGCCTCCATGAAAACATAAAAAACAACTTGTTTGTAAATTGTGATAAATTATTATGACAACGTCTTCAGTTTGGACACAAATTAAGTGACGTATTAATGTGTGCAGAATTAAATTAAAAAAACGAAATTTTAATAACAACTTTATGCGGGATGGCACTTTGTGTCAGTACCAACTGCATAACTACTGTTTCTTAAAGTCTTATGAACTGTTAAATTTTTAAATTCTTACTCTCCAACTTTAAAAAAGGAGATTTTTATGCTCTGAAGACATTTGTACAGAGGATGTGTATCAATAAGAAGTGAGAATTCGTAGAAAAGTAATATAGCGCTAAAATGAGTATTAAATAATATACTTAATACATAGATTATTGCGTCCTTCGTACATTATTAGTATGCATTATATGTCACGTAAGATTGCAAAAACCGTTAGATTACAATCTGTTTCGTGAGATTGCAAACAGTCGAGAGATTGTGAACTGTAACATACTGCTTACAATTCAATGTAGTGTTTTTATTAGTTAGATTATAATCTATCGAACTGAAACCGTTAAATTGTGATATGTTATGCGACGAATGGCTTCTCGCGCACTGATTGATTGAAGTTAATTTGTGATTACTCAAAGAAGTTCTAATCTATCCTAACTTTATGGCCATTGATCGGTCTACTGTAAGACCGATCGATCAGGGACAGTTGTAAGCAGTATATCACAGATCAGAATCTATCCAAAGCTAATCTCACTAGGTAGATTATAATCTAACGGTTTTTACAATCTTACAGTGACATTTTCACCGTGGGAGAGCCACGCTTCGGCATGAATATCACGGCCCCACCGGAAACCGGTGTGAAACAACGCCTGCGCTTTGTTTCGCCATCGAATAGTGAGTGAGGATGCCGAAGGCTCATACCCCAACCCATCCCCCTCCCACTCCCCATTCCCCAAATACCGGTAACGCACTCGTGAGTCTCTGGTGTATCGGGTGTCCATACACCACAATACATGCAGGCACAGACATAAGTATGGACGGTCAGCCGCTACCCAGAGTAGTACGATTCAAATACTTAGGATCGATGCTAACTGCGGACGTAAATGTGGATTTAGACGTGACCCATAGAGTCAAAGCAAGCAAGCAAGCAAAGCAAGTCAGTTTAAATATATAACTCTTTCTGGTGTACTGTGTGATCCCAAAATGCCTATAAAACTTACGGGAAAAGTTTACAAAACTGCGTTAAGGCCTGCTATGATGTTCGAAACAGAGTGCTGGGCCATAAGGAAACAACATAAGCAGAAGATACACACCAACGAATTAAAAATGCTGCGATGGGCTACTGGGGTAACAAGACTCGATAAGGTGCGCAATGAGTATATCAGAGGCTCATTTACGGTTACTCCCATGGTAGAGAAGGGACTAATCCCGCCCACACACCCACCACTGTAACTCCTGTACACTAGGATCAACAGCAGTGGCCCACGAACACACCGAATTATGACACTCGGGAAGTCCCAGGAAAAAAATTAACTGTCTTGGAACCCGCAACGAAGTTAATCAGAAGAAATAACAGGAGGAGTTGGAAACGGTAGTAGTTGTAGAGAAGATGGCGGAAAGCCGTACGCGTTTGTATGTGTACGCGGGCATGTGATGAGACGTGATGAGGAGCACGTTATACGGAAAGCCCTAGCCATCCCAGATAAAAAGAAAGTCCTTCGTCATTTTTCTCCTTTAGTCGCTCTTACGACACGCATGAGATGAGTAGTGATGGCGACACTCCATATTCTTAATGCGTCAATATTTGTTACTCTTTTACTCAAAAACGGCTCAACGGATCTGTATATAATTAAACATAGAGATCGATTATACTCTGGAATTGCTATTCCAGAGTATAATCTATCTCACACTACTACTACTACTACGCACATTGGCTACTTTTTATTCCTAAAAATTCTCTTGGAATGAACAACGTACGGCAACAACACCGGAGTTACAGCTAACATGTTTATAAACAAAAAAAAATCAATTAATATTATTTACAGTTAAAAGTAAGGAAATTTTCACCATAGATATGAATACAAAAACAATAAAATTTTCATAACAGAGAACGACGTCTGTTTTGCTATTATCACGTACCCATGTACTATAGGGGTTGCATGTTAACGGGTCATTATCGAATATCTGAAAACCTTTCGAGTGTATTACTAGTCTCTGAAATTGGCGAGAAATTATAAATATGTCAATAACAAAGGTACATGTGTATTGTTGTAAATACCAACTCGTCTGTCCAGCGTTTTATTGTAGACCAAAACCTTAAGTTCTGTGGTATCAGAAGCCCAAGCAAATCACCCAAGTATCTGATAGAAATGTTTAAGACACAAACATGGTTATAAAGCAGTAGAGTTGTACGCCTTGGAGTACGGTACACAATACCGTATGTGAGTGTATTCTAGTCGCTTTCTCAGCGCTCTACTCCGAAAGCGGTTAATTTTACAGAAAGATGCAAAAGGTTTTTTTTTAATAATTTTACTACCAATCATTTTATAGTGACTTCTATTGGTCGCAAGATATTTGCGAGAAACTGATTTTCGTGAACTTTATAACTTTTTTAGCCAGCATGATCATCAATTTCGATTTTTCACATCTTCATTACAACGCTATAATAAAGGTGTATACAGAAATTCGTTAAATTAAAATGACTGGATTAAATGTCCAACTTTAGACTATTAAAGGCTGTTAATGATAGTAACACGTGTATAATATTACAAAGTAAATAGCTTCTTAAAGATAATGTATTAATTAGAAGACGTGAGTACATGCATACATACTTAAAACCACGACTGTTTCTCCAAAGCTGTAAGCAGAGGCATATTAAATGCCCACTTTTCGCCAGTTTTTAGGTCCCAGGTAATAGGTGGCGAGCTTATTGCCGCTAGTCGGGATATATTATTTACCTTGTCCGTCGATCAGCAGGTGCACAACTTACAGGTGAGGTTGGCTTGGAGTCTTTAGTTCTTAGTGGAAACCCTATGCACTCATGTCAAGTGCCATGAATATTGTTAAATTGTATTTCATTAGAATACGTACAAATTCTACTGTTTATTGAAATACAGCTTTCAATTTCTTGAATTGGTTTGGCGTAAATATTTTAGCCTATATCAAGAAGAAGATATATGCAATGGTTAGATTAAGAACAACGACCAGCTTAGTATACGAGCTTAGGTACTTTATCCATTACAGTCGTACTATATATTATGCTGCATATATTAATCCATAAACGTTTCTACGATGCGGGCGTCTGTATAGCTACTGAAAAATTTATCTAAATAAATGAACAGGCGAATTATAAGATTGTGTTTTACAAATTACTGACTAAAACAATAATAATGTAATAAATAAAAATTGTCTATCTCACACAAGGCCGTACTGCATACCTGTGCCTACAATGATAATTGTACAGCTTATAAACATACTTAAATATTTTTATTTCTCAAATATTACAGCTGAATAGACCTAGACACGTTATAAATAATCGTGCTGACCATTATACCAAACAGGGCAGTCATACATAAAATAACATGAAATGAGCTAGAATATCGATCGAATCTTTTCAGTAGGTAGAGAGTAATGATGCAAAATCCCAATGGGCCGCCACAGTGTGGGTCACCACGCTGATACGTTGCATTGTCTGTATTCGCAATGAGTATGGTGACCACCAATCTTGGATTCTGCTCATGCTTTCCATCAGATAAAGTACAGCCACTTTAGCAGTATCATACATTTAAAAATAATAGTCACCACGAAGTACTTCCAAATCTTTCGCATAAAACTTCCCAAAATTTATTATTATATTACATGTACTTGTCACGGGGCAGCGCAGTGCTTGGACGTGCTTAGCTCCGCACCTCGCGCGCGCACCACCCCGCACTCCACCCCGGGGCAAGATATAAGGATGAGCGCACCGAAAATTCGCTCTCTTTGCTCAGCAACTCGCCTCACTGGGGCCTGGTTACTAACGCCAGACCTAACGCGTCTTCTCTGCCTTTCACCGGTGCCACTATCCACTGGACTCTGGGTCCACTGGACTCTGGGTCCACTGGACTCTGGGTCCACTGGACTAACGCCTGGACCTCTAATTTGACGTCTTATGTCTACTGATACATCGCAAGTTAAGTGCTACCTTCACTTTGGAAGTGCCAACACTGACAAAACTTAATTATTCTATCAATTGTAAACTTTTCTCGATAACAATAAATAATCTGTAAATTCTTGTGACCGAGTGTGTAATTTCTCTGATTTTATTTCGCCTAATGGCTTCACCATAACCACCACATGGCTACTAAGCCTTTAGTGTGACATGCTTAAAGAAGAGGCAGTTTTTACTTACAGTCGATACACAAATTGCATAATGTAGCAAAGATGCTGATGATAGTTAACGAGATAAGAAGCCAGCGTAAAGCCAACATCAACACGTTTAGTATCGCTTAGTCCGCCGCTTTAAGCTGTAAACCCCGCGGACTGACCATAAAAAATGGCCATAAACCAAACCATATCATAGATGGACTAGTTTCGTTGCGTTACTCTATAATTTTACTGTTATAGTTTTATGATATTTATAAACATAATGGACACTCAATTCTTTCAGTGCACTGTGATTATGCCAGCTTTTGTTTTCTTATTAATAAAATACCAGTAAAAGAATATCACTCGAATTATTTTAGCTTTACATCGTTTATTGGATGAATTATATGACTTAAAATCACCTAAAATGTATAAAGTACAATATTTATTCTTTAAAGATTTTGATGATTGCCTTCATCTAAAAAACAGGATCCAAATGGGATGTTATAACATGCTTTAATGGTTTATTCATTCAGCTCTCTGATTATTAAGCTACTGTTCCACATCGTTTACTTTTAATTCTATTAAATATTCCTTTAACAAAGAACTAAATAATTTACACGATTATGTAGAGATCACACTAGATTAGTTCATGGAACCGTTACTACTGACTCGATGGTGAGTGGATCCCCCGCAGATAACTTTTCCAAAACTCTTAACTACATAACTAGTCTAATTTGAAAAAAAAACGCTAAATTCATTTCCGCACCACCCGATGCTTGATTGGTAAAGAATATCTATGACATTAAGCCCGTCATTTTATATTTTATGCATAAAATTGATGAATAAATAAATTACTACTGATTCAGATTCTAATAATAACAATAAGTCGGACTGCACACTGGTTAGAGCTCTAGGTACTGCCGTAACCACCTTGCTGTTACTCATTTGTTTCTAAAAATATTCATATTATCGATAAAATAAAGAAATTTATCAACGATAGTGCCTATCAGGTAACATTTATCAAGCCTATGATCTTCAGCTTAACAGTATGACTCATTCACCACTAAACTGACAAGGCTATTAAAAATCTGAAAACATATCTAGAAGTTAAAAACTGGCATCCGCTATTATGTAAGATTGGAAAGCTATAATGTGAAAATAATTTAAATTACTAGTATAAAGGCAATAACTTGTTATACATACTTTTAATATACTTCTTCTACGTTTTTTACTTAGCAAAGACGTACTAGAAAATAGAGCGAGAATAGGCCTTCTATAAGGTGATCAAACTACCTGGTGAGAATCGCGGGAAGCTTTTGGATGCAGATAGCTCAGTTTATTGTCTGGGAGGAGACCTTAACCATGGACGTCTTTCATCTGAGAAGATGACTTGGTAGTCATAGAACCAGGGTAAACGATTTGTTCACATATTTTGTTCAATATGCGACCTAAACTGAATTTTATTTATAACAGTTTATAAATCTTATAATTGGAATTACTTTTTTCTTTGAATATAATATCTACATATTTATCGATGATAATGTAAATAAAAAGCAAAATTTATTTGATAACAATTTATTTTACTTCCATTTGCTGTATTAACATTTAAGTAGACATTTATGTTTAGATCATTATGTATCGACGAAAGTATTGTGCGATTATTAAGTTTTCCATCAGACAGTCTTGTTAATATGTACATTATGAGTAATTGGATATTGGCTAAAAATAAATAACTTATAATATTTTATAAAGCTTTAAAGTAAATTAAGTATTGTTATAAATCTATTTAGCAAATCGTTTGTGTATTCTAGCGTTTAAGTTTCTTTAGATATAAACATCTTGAAATAGACTATGAATTAGAATTTAAACCATTACGCTGCAGAACTATTTTAGCGGTAAAATAATAAAAAAAATGTTTAAAAGGTTCATTAAAAACATTGTAAGAAAACATATGAATAATATATGTTTTCAGAGACATATTAAATAATTAAACTATTTTTCTTGTTTACTGATTGCAAGAATTATAAAACTGTTACTTAGTTGATATTACAATGCTTTGTTAACCATTGTTATCTTCCCTTCACGTAGTATAAACATTTACGTAATATACTACAGTATTTTTTCATAAGATATTTACACAAACTTATGCGAGTCTCCCTTAAGAAGTAGATGAAGACCGCAAACTACATCTAACATTGGCACAATTTATTTCTCAATGTGTACAAATCACATTAACACACTATTATAATTTACAGAATTCAGACCCGATACTACTGGTCCACGTGTACTTAAATTTAATATCTCCTAGTTTGTTACACAACTAAGGGATGTTTTTAATCTGACAAAATACACTTTTGAGTACAATGGCGTCTCTGTTCGGAGGATAAATCCAAATGAACAACGTTTACCGCTCTATCAAAAGTCACCCTCGGGAGTCATCGTGTTAATGTCACTTCGGTATCACTTGAACTCCTGGAGCTTTCTTTGATAACGTCAAGTTCTCTATTTGATAGAGACGAGTTACGCGAAAATTTATGAGCACTATATTCACTTTTTTCATCAAAAGCATCCGAGGCACACCCATTACCGTATTCTTTGTTTTCATCTGAATCATCTTCAACAATATCATTCACTTCCACTTCTAGTAAGTTGCTATTCTCCTTTAATCCGAAATAGCTTCTTTCATGACTTAAACTGCGTATTCTGTCAAGATTATGTTCTAAGTGATGCATGTCATCATCGATTCTTGGTGAATCTTCAAATTTCCACTTGATGTTGGAGTTAAAATGTTCCACTCCTGGATACATACCTATACTGTTACTTCTATGCCCGAAAATCGGACAATTTTGGAACTCTCACAATTCTGGATGTCTACCATTACAAGACTTGTTGAAGTTTCCCTCATCTAAGCTCAGGTTAGAACGAGAACGACCGCAGTCCAAACCAGTACTTGGCCTAAATAAACACATATCTGAGTTTTTTAATCTGCATTGTCTGGAACATGATTCTATTTGAAAAGCAGATCTATCTAGATGTCTGTATTCAGTGGGACCATATCCTTCTAAATATCTCGGGTCTTGCTTACAGTTACTAGAGCAGCCTTTGAATGATCCTGAACATCGTAAAGGGTCACGGTGGCATGCTTTTTGGATAGCATGAAGAGATGAGGATGAGACAGTACGTTCTAGTATCTCCCCCCAGTATTTTTCACCAAGGCCTTCGAATTCTCCTTTAGATTGTAATCCGTCCGATGTAACTGGTGACCCACAACATCCCGTTGTAGGCTTTTCATAACTCGGGAATGACTTGGATCTTCTACAACAAACCTAAAACAAATAATAAATATTATCAACTAGTTGTTGCACGCGGCTTAGCCCGCGTGTATGTCAGTTATCGCGGCAAATTGTAGCCTTAGTATTATTCTGATGTATAAGCTATATTACTATAAAGTGTCATCCAAATTCGTTTTGTAGTTTTTGCGTTAAAGAGTAACAAACATCCATCCATCCATCCATACTTACAAACTTTCGCGTTTATAATATTAGTATAAATAGATGAAGACTACCAAATATCAATAAAACGTTATATAATGCTACCATCATCCAGTTGGTGTTTAAATTATAAGAATTTGCAATATCTTAGTTATTAAAAGAAAAGTGGCATATTAAGGTTGTCTTGATCTTTGTGAGAAGGCTTCAAGAAAGTTGTTTTATTAATTCTTACACAATAAATTAAATAGATATTTCAATCAACAGTGTTATTAACACTATTGATTGAAATATCATTAAATGAGTAATGAATGATATTACAAACTTAAACTTATATTCTCAAATACCCATATTCAATATAATAAACAAATGTTTACTTAAAATACTTACGTAATATTGAAGTAACTCATGACTTATCCTTCTAAAGTGACTATTTAGTAGCCAGTAAAGGAAAGGATTCCAAAAACTGTTACTTAACGCCAACCAAGTCACAATAAAATCCAATGATGGCGGTACCTATGAAACAATAAAGAGAACATTAAAGTCATTGTCAAAACCAATGATCACATAACTCGACCCTTTCATCCTTTTGAAAAGCTTTTACAATTATTCTTATTTATTTTATTTTCTTGTGCAAAGAGAGAACGGAGAAGACAAAAATAAAGAAATTTGCCGACATTTTACTAATATTTTCTCAAGACAAGTTAACAATGATCAATGCTAAATTCAAATGGAAATGGAGTATAATAAAACAAAAAAGTTTCCGAATTAAAAGGCATTAATTTGTAGATTGAATTTTTAGCGATAAATCTACAAATAACTAGCGCGTTCTAAAATATTTTATGTAATGTTTAACACCAAACCGCCTTTCGAAGGAGAGGCTTATAATCAACAGTGGACTATAAATGAACAATGAAAATTACTGTTTCTGTTTATATTTCTATATTTTATAGTTTCTATTGAAAAAGCAATAACCTTGTGCCATCACTCAATGAATCAATAATATTCATATTTTATATTCAAATTTATCAATAATTGACCTAGAAAAAATTATATATTTTTTTTTTAATATCTATTTTGGAAACGGGCGATACGCCTGCTCGTTTGCCCACCTATTCCGTAAAAAAAACACTGGAGATATTTTTTATGGAAAGTTACCTTGCATCCAGTGCAGGCTGCTACTACTTCCTGAATGGTAGCAGGTGTCACCATCACGATGAACCCTAACGACATTGCCGCCATTGTCCGTGACGTACTCACACTGTGCGGCCTCACGGGCGCTTGGATCTGTTAAAAAAATATGATAGAAATATTAAAATGAAATGAAATCATTTATTCTGCAATTAGGTTACATAAACACTTTAGCAAGTTAAACTTATTTTGAGCAGATGAGTGTGGCCTTTTCTAACTGGACTAGCTCTGAGAAGAAAGGATGAAACAAACTCAGCGATCACCATCCATCACCATTTTTGTTAGGTTCACCAACATTTGTTTACACTAAAACTTAGGTACGCAAAGTGCATTCACAAACATCATAATAATGATAACTCAAAGATAAACACATCATCTTAATTTCAAGTAAAGTACCTTATATTTTTATTTAAATTAAACATATGAACCTCATCAAGAATATTGTAATTGTAAGTCGGTATATTACAATTGCCTTAACGTATAGCCTTAACCCTGTCTTGAGAGAAGATCCGTGCCCGGCAGTGGGACAATATGGGTGGTTGATGATGGTCGATGATATTATAATTGTATTTTATTAGCTAACTATTACTTCAGTGCAGTAACAACAATCGGTAACAAACGTACAGATGCATTGAGAAGTTTACATTTTTAAAAGTCGGCCAATAAAGTACAGTTAGCAAAAAACACACACATCCACACTACATCCAAAAGGGTTTCTGTAAGATCAAGGTAGTAGCGCCATGCTGATTTCAGCACGATCGGGCCGGCTCGACCGGGGCGGTACTACCCTCGCACAGAAAATCAGCGTAAAATGACAGCGATCATGCTATCGTGTTTCGTTGGTGAGTGCGAGACCGGAGGCCTAAAGATGTGGAAGCATCACTAGCCCGCCATGGTGTGGGTCACCATGCTGCATTGTTGAATTGTCTGCATTTGGAGTATGGTGACCACCACTCTTGGATTCTGCTTATGTTTTCCATCAGGCAGAGTAGAGTCATTTTGGCAGAGCCAAATATAAAAATATAATAAAAAAGATCACCGTGAGCGATCAAACAGCTGTTGTTACTTATAGGCATCTAAATTGTAACTCTAAAGAAATTAAAAAATAGTTGTATATTGTAAAAAGTTACAAGTATGCTCAGCTTCTCGTTTTTTTTATTATAAGGGCCACAGAAGATCACACAAAAGATATTAAATTAATTTATTTCAATAAATTTACGACTGAAATTAAGCGATTAGTACAGTAATCTTTATAACCATCGTAATTCATAAAGCCTACCGCTTCATATTTTAATTTGATGACTATAATTTTCTTTAACTCTCAAACAATCTAACAGATAGCGTTACATAAATCACTGAGATCGTGAAAATATCATTCTTACTGGAAAAAGGAAGAGACAATCATAAGCAGTAACGAAGTTTCGTGAAAAAAGGATATGAGTCGGCGGATTGCGAGCAAAACTTAATTTACTTTATTGATGCAATTACTTCTTTACAAAATGTTATTTATCATTTTGATTTAATTTTCATATCACATACATTTACAAGATATAAAAATGTTTTATTGATATAATAAAGCGTTTGAAGGAGTTTTTAACATGTTCTATTAGCAGTTTTTCGGCTAGTTTGAGATGAGACAGCTATGTGTCAGGATGTTATACTATTACAATGGCGTCTTGTATTTAAAAATATATTATACTTCATAAAAGATAATATATAAAAACAAAATAATAACATACCACTACTTCGTGTTCACCATGTGGCGTCTTAGGGCAGGAAACAGGTACACCATTTGGTCTGATAGGTTCTGGTTCATATTTACTCCTGGTTTTGCTTACATGAAAACCTGATCCGTAGCAATACATCAACGCCATCGTTGTTGGAAAGTAATAAGCACAACATGATAATATCCTAAGAGAAGAACAAATATAGCTTTAGATCGATAGATATAGTTTATTTCCAAGATTACAAAAATAAAAATGTAGTGAAAAGATACCTGAATGCAACTCTGCTATGAAAAACATCACAGGCCATGAGTCCAGTCGAATTAAAATAATATCCAGATCTAGGCAGCACCATGACGGCAAATAGGGATACTGATAATATCCACGTAATACTTATAACTAGGACGCAACCCTGTGGAAAATATTATTAGAATTAATACTACATTGAGACTGAAAATGCCTGATCATTCTACTAAATTTCTCGATCACACCTTTTGTGTCCAAGCAGTTCGGTTGTGGAATACCTTACCAGTTGCAATTAGACGTGCACAAACACTAACTGCTTTCAAGAGACTTGTAAGGGAGCATTACCTGGGAGAAATCAATGCCCCTTAACTTGCTATATATTTTTTTGTTTTGTCTATTTGGTCACACAGTCACACTACTACATTTATATATGTAATTAACAGTATATTTATCTTATTTCTTGTTTGTATTTATTTCATAACCCACACTATGTATTACTATAAACTATATTTTTTTAATCAAGATACTTTGGTATTTTGATTCGAAAATAAGCACTCAGATGTCACATCTTAAAAATATATTAATAGTATTCAATCAACCAAAGAGTAGTACTTAGTGAATTAAAAAAAAAGACTTTAATTTTTATCTGAATTAAACCCACACTCTACCGAAAAATTTAACAATTCATAAGAAAACAGACTAATCTAGTCCATGAAATAGATGTAGAATGACAGCTTTCGTGCTGTCGTGTTTCGTTGATGAAGAAGCATCACTAGGTCGCCATGGTATGGTGTGGGTCACCATGCTGCATTGTTGCATTGTCTGCATTCGCAATGAGTATAGTGACCACCACTCTAGGATTCTGCTTATGCTTTCCATCAGGCAGAGTAGAGTCATTTTGGCAAGCCATACTTACTAAAAAAAGATTTTCATCGTATTTAAAAATATTGCTAAAAATGTTGTTTACAGTGACCTACCTTTTTACTAGAATGTTTGTGATACGTATCGGGATGAAGCAAATATAAATATCTATCAATCGCCATGCACACCAATATAATGGCACTCTGTTGGCTAACAGCACCACGTAAAAGCGCCTGAAACAAAAATAAATAAATCCCTAGTCTTATAACAACAAATTTAGAAGCAAGTCAAGTCAAAGGTAGAAAAGGATGTTGAATGCCTAAACAGCCTTGATCTACTAAACAAAGGAGCAGTTCTGAAAAAGGAATAACGAGTCAGCGGGTCGGCGGGCGTCTGACATAAGTTTCAAAAGCTTAAACTTAAGCGATCCTTACTTTGTGCTCGGTCACTATAAACCATTAGGCGATCCCGCATTATGTGTTTCTCATAGAAGTTTTCGCGATTTTATTGTTCACGAATCGCTGCTCAACTGGAACGTCAACATTAACCCTTTTTCAAAGCTGCTTTTGTACCTAAACTTTATAAAGTATCTGTATTATTAACGTTAAAGAAACTTTACATAAGGTTTGATACAATTTGAAAATGTTTAAATTCTTAACCTTAAATTTAGACCTGTTATTTTTTTATCTCATCAACAAGTATATTTCACTATACGAGTAGTAATTGCTTTTTTAAACTAACTTTACTCATTTTCTGCTCGTCTTTTGATTCAACAAACTTGAACGAAAACTTTGTAGCTTCGCTTAGTTCTAACTAGATTAGGCATGTCTCCAGAAATTTTAAAGGCAAGTTAAATAGTGTATCATTATTATATTTTTATTGCAATTCTAACTTTAGAAATTTTTATGCATAAATAATAATGTTAGTAAAATATTGTATTACTCTTTAATTTTAATAACTTGTAGTTACAGCTTTCAGAGAAATTATTTTACTGTGCACAAATAATATTAAAAATAATGGATTCAAATAAATTCTTACTTGTATCTGACAGAATATTTCACCGTAGGGCCAGCACTTGTACAGAGCTGGAAGAAGTGCCACTGGAGCTATCAAGATCCCCGTAAATAAATCGTTCAGTGCAAGCGATGTCAGTAAGTACCTTGGCTGTAAAATATGACAGAATATAAATTGTTTTTGTCACGAACTATCGCTGTGAATTAATGGACAAGAAAGATAGTCAGATGGTTTCAAATAACTTAGAAACGGACACGGGATAATATTCCCCCATTTGTCGTAAGAAGGCAATTGTAACTGTCAGGGATAAAAAGAGTCAAGGACGGCAAATTTATCAAGCAAACAATTTATGACTTGTTAAAAGTGTAGCAATATAAAACGTAACTTTCAGATTTCATAAAAAGAAGAATATACCTGATTATCAATATACTTGATGTAACGTCGATTATTCAACACACAAATCAGAACTAAATTTCCGAATACAATTGCCATAGAGAGAGCGAATATGAAAAACGCTTTAATGATATCGGCTGGAGCAGGGAATGTCGAAGGCCAGCCCTTGCCGTTTAGCCAACAGGAACTGTTGGATAAAGATGGCGCTACGAGTAGTGCGCCTTTAGTCGAGTCAAACATAGTCGGCGCCTGGAGGCAGCACTAACTTCTCTTGAATAAGGCATTTAGATCATATTATTTTATCTCTGACTTCACACGTCCGTAATTTATTTTTAAATATTAAGCACTCTTCTTAGATTTTTTTCGACGATGTGATTGGCAAATCCTTCATCATAACCGCTTGTAAGGCTTATGTTTTACTGCTCTCCAAACCGTCATGATTCATCTGTAACATAACAACCAAACTCATTTTACGTTGAATATTCAATATTTATTGTATTGACAGTTTTTAACCAATACTATATCATTCTTGATCATTTGAAAATAAAATAACAAAAAAAAATTAAATTCTAAAATAGATTTTCTAATAGTCAAACATGATTAAAAATCATTCACATTTACTTAATTAAAAGTCATGTTAGTTAGAATTTTGTCTCTTAATTTTAGTGCAGTAGAAATAAATGGTATCACATTTATGGAGCGTGCGTGACAAAACGTGCCTAGAAATCTTTTGCTAGAAATATATTTTTCCAATTGAAAGTTTTTCTCAGCTTGGTAGCGAGAAATCTGTCGACTTTCTGAAGGAAACAGCTTAATACTACACGAAATAAGCGTCTTATGACAGCTCTTTATGTTTATAAGGGTTTAAGAAAGTTAATTACTTGATGTATTAGATTTCTTTTACGCCTCATGGTCATAAGAGGAAATACAGTTTAAGATAGAGTTCATAAATCAGAAATTACTGAAATTTTTGTTTTATCAATACTGCAACAATATTTTAACTTGTTAGTCATCTTCGACTCTAAATAATTAAAATCCTCCTCCTAATGGGATACTAATTTTTCGGTTATATTTACATATTTATATATTATGTGAAATTAGAAATATCTACTAAGCCGATATCAAGATGCAAAGTATTTCGAAGTTCTACCAGGCATAGTGAAATGTACCTAATACTTTTGCGGACTTAACCAACTCCGAACTTGCACTCGTCTTAATACCAATAAGGGAGAAGGGATCTGGGTTGGACAATTTATTGGAGCCTATAACTTTGTTTTCTTCAAGAGACGAAAGATATTAGGAAGTTAATGCTAAGTAGATTGGATCATCTGACGGAAAACACAATGTTATGGAATATATAGTTGTTTTATTTAGGTGCATCTCCAGTATCTGAATTAATACGACTTAGATTACAAGACTAACGCCTTAACACTTATTATCTATACTAATATATAAAACTGAAGAGTTCGTTTGTTTGTTTGAACGCGCTAATCTCAGGAACCGCTGGTCCTATTTGAAAATTTCTTTTAGTGTTGGATAGTAAATTTATCGAGGAAGGCTATAGGCAATATATTATCACGCTCAGATTAATAGGAGCGGAGCAGCAATGAAAAATGTTTCGAAAACGGGAGAAAATTATCACGCTACGGGCAATAGGAGACGCAAACGAGGTTGCGTGGGTCGGCTAGTTTATCTATAAATCAAAATGCTCTTTTTTTCAATGCATGAGGTACATATTTTTAGGGAACAAAGCACTTTATTTATTTATTTTAAAAAGACAACTCCCGCATTAAGAATGTAAATCCTGCGTCGCGGGGAACTTTACAAACATATAAAGAACACTCAGACTCAGAACAACAATTTGTGGATTACATTTCTGTTGTGTTGTCCCATGTGGGATTTGAACCCACTGCATTTGGAGCAGTAGAGAGCAGCATGACCGCTTAAACAATTAGGCCAACTGTCAAGTCAACTTACAAATAAAATTTATAGTAGATAGATAGATAGATAGAAAATTCTTTATTTGTACACCGTTTTACATATTTTCAAGAGAGTACATAAGGTGATCAATATAATAATGTAATGTACAGTAGTTATACTATTTAGCATACGTCATTAGATTTTAAGGAATTAGAATACATTACAGATAAATAATCTAGTGTCTGTTTCCAATATTAAAATAACCGTTTTACTAAATGCATATGTATGTACAAACGGTACATATAAGAGTATACCAAAATAACAACTTTTACATTTTTTGTCTGTCATTCTGTCTGTTCCGGCTAATCTTTGGAACGGCTGAACCGAATTTGACGAGACTTTCACTGATTGGTAGCAGATGATATAAGGAGTAACTTAGGTCCTTTTTTAGACTAGATTCGCCCTGCGGCGTTACTCGCGGTACGGCAATAACCGCGGGAAACACCGCGGGGTACAGCTAGTAGTATTAATAAATACGAAATCAGAACTTGGCAGATTGTGGCGACAAGTTGCGAAGATTACCTCTCTTGATCTTAATGCTATTAACTCATACTGACTACCAGTCTTAACTCGATAAATAACTATAATATTATTATTCCTTAGAGGCTTCAAAGAAATAATATTAGCCAATATTTCTTTTGCAATATGGACATCTAATTGCTTCTGATCAACAGCTGAAATCTTGTCTAAGTGTATTATTTGCTTAATGAAATATTGACCTGGGACAGAAATCATCTTTGAAAATATTTACAAATAGCTATACAGCCGTAATGTTATTTTTCTATGCAGAATACAACATATTATTTTTTTTTTATTTTTTTTTTTTTATGATCAAGCTACCAAAATGACTCTACTCTGCCTGATGGAAAGCATAAGTAGAATCCAAAAGTGGTGGTCACTATTCTCAATGCGAACGTGGACAGAGCAGCATAGTGACCCACACTATGGCGGCCTAGTAAGATGCTTTTTCACGCCCCGCTTAAAGGACCCGGGATCATAATGGGATGGGAACACGTGCGGTGGCAGTGAGTTCCATGTTTTAATCGCTCGGCACAAGAAAGAAGAACCGAAACGTTGCGTTCGAGAGCGTATGTCTTCTACTCTAAAAGGGTGACTGCGAAGGCCAGCACGTGTTGTCCTGTAGAGGAATGGAGAAGGGGGGACCAGTTGAAAGAGCTCTTCAGAACACTCCCCATGATACAGGCGATAGAGGACTGCCATAGAGGCGACATCTCTTCGCAGCTGCAGAGGTTCAAGGAACTCGGTGGCTTCGGGATTACTGATGATGCGGACTGCTCGCCGCTGCAACCGATCGAGAGCGTCAAACAGATACTGTGCGGCACCATCGCATAGATGAGAACAGTACTCCACGCACGAGCGAACCTGGGTCTTGTAAAGAAGACACAGATGCTCGGGCGAGAAGAACCGTCTCACCCTGTTAAGTACACCTAACTTCCGCGAGGCCGTTTTAATGACGCTCTCGATGTACTCACGCATGTTGAGGTCATGGCAGACATCCATACCCAGGATACCGAGCTTATCTTGTAGGGGCAGTTGAGTGTTCTGAAAAGTGGGGAGGGTATTATTCGTTAAAGTAAATAAGGCAACTACTTAAATTATACTTGTCAATTGCTTCGTCTATGTTATGTATAATTGTATCACGTGCGATGTATATGCTCTTATATGTATATCTTTAGTTTACATATTCAGGAAATATAAAAAAATTGTTTCTTGTAACTTATATTATCAAAACTCGCATTTATTTGTATTCATAAATCAATATGCTAAATATATGTTCGTCATACACCATCTCGTTATCGTGGATAAATAAGGAAATTGTATAAATAATGTCAAGTTTTGCCCTCGGGGACGCGTCAAAATATTACCAACACAAAAGTAATCCTTAGAACTTTGAATGGCAGTGACCTCATACCATTAGTACTAGTATATCAATACCATATATTTTAATTAAGGTGTCTAACAGAAAGCTCTAACAAAATGTTCATGTCAGTAAATTGCGGTAATGCGACCTAACCAGAGAGGCGTGGGATCACACTTATTATAGAGAATTTAGGTGTTTTCGTTCGTGTATTAAATTAAATGCTTAATTATAAGAGTAAATCTATACCGCACCATTCTATAAACGTAATGTGAACTATTAATTTGGTAATTAAACACATTTGATGGGAGAAAACATAAAAATAGCAGCCTGACACACACATTTGATATTTCAAGAAGAAAAATTACACTATCATCCAAATAATTCAAAATTTTAAATACTTATTTAATACTATAAAAAATATTTTAGATTATATACTGGTCTTTCAGGCGGTGCGCCTATGCCTTAACGACCTCGCGAAGACCCATTTTCAGCGTTAAAAAAGTTATAAATAATAGAGTTATAGTTTTGGGAGTTACAATTTTCTTATTGGAAATTTCCTCTTCTTTCAGGCTCTTTTTTGAAAATTCCTAAAATATCAGTATTTTAGAAGTTATTAACGAAAAACTAAATACCTTGTATTTTTTTTCTAATTTACTTCCTAACAATTGCAATGTTTTATGTGCTAATAAACCCTCAAAAAACATTTTTCCAGATGTCATTCCGAATCGAATGAGGTATCACACATATTTTTAGGAGTTTTATTTCTATTGAACACGTTTTTGAACTTGTTGAATAGACTAATAGTAAAAATAAGTGTATTAGCTTTAACCACCGCTTCGCTTGAGGTAAATCGTTTTCCTTTTTTTTCTGTTCAACGTTTAACTAGGTCATGTGCTTCCTATCTCTGGCAATGTATATATAAATAACGTTTAAAGTATGGTTGAGGCAACTAGGTATACTAAGCAAACTCATATTCATAAAATTAATTCTTATATTATAAAAGCTGAACCTCGCGGTGTTATCCGCTACAACTGAAAGGTACACCCTTTCAGTTGTAGCGGACAGCAGTTAAAAGCTGTTGATTTGAAATTACAAAAAAAAACACTTCAAATTTATTTATTTGTATTAATTTCTATAACCTTACAATAAGTATTATATTAGAAGACACGCATAGTTTTTTCGTGAGAAAAACTTTATAGACGTTTGACGAAATTTAAAGCAACCATCTACTCTTAATTCTTTTTATATTGCTAACAAAATTTTTTACGCATTTTTTATTACCTATGTGAAGATCAAAGAATTGTGTCTTATATCCAACTTCGAGATATACGTAAATATATTAGACGGAATACTTTCTGCCACTGTGAACGTATATAATTGGAAACACTGCGCCTCAACGTTTCTCAAAAAATGTTATTTACGAACGTATATATCAAATCATATCGTAATAAAATTAATATCTTTCTTATAAAGAGAGGAAAACTGGATTAAATACGATATAGTACGTCTTTTCTAGAATGTACATGAAAAGTATTAAGAAGCTTCCTTGTTTATAAATAGCATTCGTTAAAAACGAAGTGTGTAAGAATTATATATGCAGATAATACACAACCATCCAAAGTTTTACCAATAAACAATAAAACGCCTACAAAGTTATAACTTGTATTATATTGTAACGATAACATCCGACGTTAGGCCAAAGTTAATGCCACATTCGGCGACGACGTGTCTCGGGTGCGGTGTGAGACCTTTGTTTTAGATTTTCACAATAATTTTGTCAAGAACACCACTGGAATAAAAAAATACTTTTTTATTAGTTTCTTTTGGAAGCTTGTAAAGTCGTGGGATATATTATTTAGGCGCATATTATGCTAGTATTAATTCTGCTTGCTTATATGCTTTTTAGGTACTGACAAATTGAATACTGTAAACAAAATTTATACAGCGATGGTTTAAAAATTACTTCTAATATATTGCTCGTTGTGTATGTCATATCTTGCCTCATTGGTTAAGTGGTTATCGTATGCGACTACCGATCCGAAAAGTATTATTAAGTTTTCATAATTATAGAAATGCATAATAACAGTCAGAAGTCCGAAAGGTGTCCTAACAACTGTGCCGCAGTGAGCACGTTAAGCCGTTCGTTCCTACGCCAGATTTCTCCCGGTTGTGTTATGTAACCGTCCCATCCGATTGTGAGAGTGAGGGAATAGAGAGTGCACCTATGTGCGTGTGTGTGTGTGGGTGTGTGTGTGTGTGTGTGTGTGTGTGCACTTGTACACTGTAATTTCTCCTAGGTAATTGACCTGTGTTCTTTTAGACTGGCCGCCATAGCCGAAATCTGCAAGGAATACATCTTTATCATTAGTCATGTTTTGAAATCACTTGTTATTGTGCTTCTATTTTCTTACTAAACAACCTATCAAAAATTTAATCTATTTATTTATGCCTAAAATACGTTAACAGTTTTTACACCATGGCTGGCGTCGCGGCGTCGACGATCTGATTTGAAACGAGAGCAATTTAAATGACTAATTCAGTATTAATATAAAAAACTATAGCGTTACTTTATGTTTTTAAAAAAAATATATAAAATACATTATTGATGAATTGTGGATCAATTACAATAAATGAAAATTTTATTTACCGGCTATTTTTGGAATTAAATATCTTTTTTTTATATTTTATTTTTCAAAATAAACGTTTCGTATTACAAACCGACATTTTATATTATTGGCTTTTTGTCCTTTTAACGGGAGCAAGCAATTTTCCAAAACTTCAAATATTTCTATCTTAATAAGGATTAGTTCAAAAGTTAAACCATTGCAATCAAAATACTAGGAAAGATTATTATTACACGTTACCAAGTATATCTAAGTGGATTTCTTAAGGAATAGTAATAAAATTTAAGGCAAAAACTTAATATCTGAGTAAAAGTACTGTTAAAAGTACTCTTATGGATTAACCCATGTTTTAAGTGTGAACATCTTTTAATTTAATTAAGGTTGAAGAGCTCTAAATCTTATATTTTAACGAGATCTAACTCTTGGATTTAATAGACTATAAAGGACTCAATATACCGCAGCAAGCTTTGACGATACACATATATATTTTTCTTGCATTTATTGTTTTTAGGTATATTTGACCCAAGCAAATTAGAGATTAAAATGATTTAACAATATTTCTACTAACCTCAATCGAATAACCGGTTTAAAAACAAGAGAAAATGACGCCAAAATTTTTTTTATTTTTTATTTTTTTTTATGTTTGACCCTGCCAAAATGACTCTACTCTGCCTGATGGAAAGCATGAGTAGAATCCAAGAGTGGTGGTCACCATACAGCGAATGCAGACAATGCAACAATGCAGCATGGTGACCCACACCATGGCGGGCTAGTGATGCTTCTGCATCATTGGGCCTCCGGTCTCGCACTCACCAACGAAACACGACAGCATGATCGCTGTCATTTTACGTTGATTTTCTGTGCGAGGGTAGTACCGCCCCGGTCGAGCCGGCCCGTTCGTGCTGAAATCAGCGTGGCTCTACTACCTTGGAGTAGAGCCACGCTGATTTTAGTAAGTAAAGTAAAGTAAAGTTAAGATAACAAAGTAGTAGACTGAATTCTAGACTCTTCTTTTAATATTCTTTATCAATCTGTGAAGCATCGTCATATTATTCAAGACCATAGTTAACCAACAATATTAATAGGGTAACACAGACAAAGGAAAAACATTTGCAATACCAAGTATATGTGATAAGTAGCTGTTGATATTTATGTTCAAAATACTCTCCATTAGCTCTGGAAAATTAGGCTATACACAAAAGACGTCATCACAACATAAATTAGACGCCATATCTCCACAGGGCAAGTTGCCAACGTGATAACATAGCGTCACCTTTGGATATTATGTAAAGAGGAGCACATACACATTTCATGCAACCGCAAACATTAGCAGAGAATCTCAAATGAATTTCATATCGTACAATGTGACATAATTCAAGCGACATACAAAACGTGAACAATATTGGTACAGAAAAGATATATTACACATGAAGCACTCTTTATTGTGAAGATCTTTGTTCAGATTATTTTCAGAGTTCCGTTCTTTAAAGGAAACGCTTCTACTTGATAGTTCGTCTGTCTGTAAATAGCTAGCGTAGAAGAGCCACGCTTTGGCATGAATGGGCCAGTTCGACCGGAGTGATACCACGGCCTCACAGAACACCGGTGTGAAATAGCGCTTGCGCTGTGTTTCACCGAGTGATTGAGGCCCATACTCCAAACCCCTCCCCACATCCCTTTCTCCATCCCTCAAACACCGGCAACGCACTTGTGAAGCCTCTGGTGTTAATCGCCATCAGGTGATACGTCAGCTCGTTTGCCCCGATTAGCATAAAAAAAACTTTTTACAAAAAGATGGAGGAGGTATGAATTGAAATCAACAGCTTATGTTTTGAGGCCTTTTCAATATTGCGCGGAAAAATTTAAACATTGGATTACTTCTCATTTACCAAAAGAGCAATCAAATACTGTATTTGTTGCAATATAAATATTACAAAAAAAACTCGAGAGGTGTCAAGGGACACCCGGATTGAACGAAGTTCACTGTCAGGATTCATTATTTTTATTATTTTTTATTATTTATTATGTACAAAAAACCTGTATATACTCAACAAAAATAACCGTTGCGACACCACACTGTTCAATGCGAAATAGAAATGAAAATGTCTGGCTTGCTTTCTGTAAGAGAGAGACAGAGACAGAGAAACATGCGCACGCCGCACGGCTTACAATCGCTTACTGTAGCAAAAGGTGTCGTGACAACTTTTCATAAGAATTTTTGTGTCGTGAAAACATTTCGTAAGATTGTTTGTGTCGTGACAATATTTCGTAAGAATTTTTGTGTCGTGACAACTTTTCGTAAGATTTTTTTCCGACTAGCCCCCTTTCACAACGCGCGATAAGGAACTTCGTGCCAATTATTTTGCACATCGATGTATTTGTATGATGTATAAGATTGTGTAGTCAAAAAACGGAAAAACGCTTATGAGGGCCCATCATCGAGAATCTTGGTGCTTAAGTCAGCTTGCATTTGTTCAGTTTTTTTATATACTTATACAATACAGAATATTGATATTTTAAATACTACCTAAATTTCATCGTATCTTTAATTTACTTAAGTTCTCCTCAGACTAGATCGTAGTTACGAATATCAATAATGATGAATATTGAAGTAAATGTTTTGCAGCTCATAAACTACACAATATATATATTTTTTTATTCTACTTGAAATAAATATATATATACTATATACGATAAAAATGATTTGTTTTACACTTTCACATTTTCAGCTGTACTTTTGTATTACTTTAATGAATTGTGATGTGGGTACGCTTAAACATACAACTGGTAAAACTGCATTTCTCACACTGTGCGTGGTGCGACGCGCACTTGACCAGTTTTACAATACATGTCGTAAAACGTACGTTTTCGTAAAATAATTAACAAAACTCCAGAAAAAAATCACGCTTTCGTTTGACCTTAATAACAAGTATATTGTACGTATAAAATAAATTTCAAAAGCGATAACATGAAATTTGACAGGCTGGCAGATAACTTTGTTGTTTATTATTTTAATCTAGAAAAGCTTTGTTAGAGTTCATATTTCGCTAAATAACTTTCGTCCCTACCAGGTCTATTTACAGATTAATAGGCAAGCTTAATCTATATATATAATGAATCACCGAAATGTATATACGCGTATAACTTCCGATTGGCTGCACCAAATTAGATTATAATTTTTTATGTGTTCGTTATTGTGAGGCTTGTTTTGAGTACAAGAAAAATTTCAAGATAACGGGAAACGTCAATTTTTTTGTCTGCGATTGTACACTGCCGGTGGGAAGCTGAGACAGATATGAAAATATGGCGGCACGAAGTTGGTAATCAATAATTAATTTTTATATATTTTAGATGGATTTTTAATATTGTTTATTTTTAATATTTTTTTAAATAGCGTGTAAAAATGATACTGATGTATTAAATAGTATTTTACAGTACGAAAATTTCAATGAATATAAAGAAAACACGTAATTATATAATCATATATTTAAGAAAATATACTAGCACTGCAGCGGGGATCTGTAAAATGTACCTGGAAGTGACATTACAAAAATATGTTCAACTAATTATATATTTGTGTAAATATCCTCTAGTTCTCTGTTTAACGATTTAAGGATCGCTAATACGAAGTAAGCTTCTAAGCTAGAGATCGCGATGCAATTCCCACCCAGGATTAAAAAATGAAAATGATTGCTGCCAGACCAGACTGCCCATTCCAGAAACACTGGGTGGAGACAGTCACAGGTCTGTATAAATAAATAAATAATAAAATGTAAATACTAATAACACTAACTTCTCAACTTAAGCACTATTGTTACTAACACCAATTTACTAACATATATATGGACATTGGTCTGAAATAAAGGTTTTATTATTATTATTATTAACATTGTATGATGATTACGATCATTTTTAATTAGGTGTAAGCTATCTGTAATGTTTGCCACTCACCAGACCGTGTGGGTGCAAAGTATGGGTCACCAAACAGCATTGTCTATATTCGCAATGAGGATGGTGACTTCTACTCTTAGATTGTACTCATGCTTTACATTAGGCAGAGTAGAGTCCTTTTTGCAATTATTATATACAAAAATGTATGTTTACTTAGAAACATTTATGCCTGTAAAACACTATGTATGTATAAAAATCCAATCGTATATTTTTAAAAAGAATTGTGTTATCCGGAAACCATGAATATAACGTTCTAGCTTCGCCCATACCCCCAACAGTGTGAGTAATAACCGAGTTACGATTCATTTAACAATCTCCATTACATTATTTTTTTGAATATTATTTTCGTAACATTTTTATTTTTCGTGGTATTCGATCTATCTGATTTGATGATGTTACTTTGAGAATGGAAATCATAATGGATGTAGCGTAGATATATGTACATGCATATTATGTACGAGTACATGAGCCCATAAATGTTTGTTGTAAACAAAATGAGAGTAAAGTAGCGTATTTTAGCGACATAAACTTAAAAGGGTTACCGCAAGAGCATTAATATAATATTTTATTCAATGTACAATATATATATTCTAAAGATAATAATCTATGTTCTCAAATTGTGTTTACTAACGCATGTTTTGTTGTGTGTAATATTTATTCCAAGGAATATTAATACTTGTAAAGATTAATTATTTATTAATATAAACAGAGAGTTTTAGACTTTTAATTTAAATATACCTATATTCCTAATAGTGCCTTGAAGTATTCCGATATTTTAATTACTTTCTCTCGTTTATATTCTCTAATTTGGACCTAGTCTCTTTTCAATGTCTTTGCATAAGCCTACAAAGTGTATCTCAACAAAGTATATTCGCTTCTTATTTTTAGATTTTTATAATTCGATGGCGTAGTGTTCAGTATAAGATTTAAATACAAATATTACATTTCATATAGGACCAGTTTAAACAGTGCCTGATACAGTTTCAGCTTGTTATCTACCATATAATAGTATTTGAAGGATAAAGGTTGCTTATAAATTTATGTATATCTGATGTATATTATCTCCATCTATATGAAAAAGACTTTTTTAGTTATCTGGCACATAAGTTATCATTAGTCTATCAGAAACTTTACCAGCAGGATTACACAACACACTAATACTTGCCATTACATAAATAAATCATTTTAAAAGACTTTCAAACTTTAAAAAAAATTACATACCCTTATACTCTAGTTAATTTAACCCCATACTTTTAGGGTAAAACAGGACTCTATTACTAAGACTCCGCTGTCCGTCCGTCTATCTGTCCATCTGTCACCAGGTTGTATCTCATGAACCGTGATAATTAGACAGTTGAAATTTTCACAGATGATTTCATTAACAATAAATACTGAAAAATAGAATAAATTAAATACTTAAGGGGCTTCCATACAACAAACGTATTTTTTTCCCTTTTTAATAGATTATGGTACGAAACCATTCGTGCGCGGATCCGACTCGCACTTGGCCGGTTACTTACGTACGCTACTTAAGTAACGTATTGAACACCCACTTAAATAAATCAGCTTAACGTCGAACACTGAAACATTTGTCTCCAGTTTAATTTCCTGACAAAATTATTCAAGGAAATGTAGAATGAGAGTCCCGATTATGTTGCAAAGTTTAGATTTATTATTATTATTACAGGAACAGTTAATAGTTATAACACCATTACATAACTATTATGGCGATAGTTTGACAATAAAATAATGTTACATAAAAGGGATTGTTAAAGTCATTTTACACATTTATAACGTGTTTCCCTCCCACTATGATCACGGGTCCTTTAAGCGGGGCGTAAAAAAGCATCTCACCAAGCCGCCGTAGTGCGGGTCACCATGCTACTTTGTGCTTATTCGCAATGAGGATAGTGACCACCACTCTTGGATTCTGCTCATGCTTTCCATCAGGCAGGGCAGAATCATTTTGGCTGCTGACTACAATAAAAAAAAATATTCATAGTTCTATGTTGAGATTTGTTCTGCAGTAACATAATTTGTTTTTGTAATTTTCTACCTTACCAAGTTCGTTTTATGAATTAAGTTGAGGTAAAGAAAATATGAACAAACAAGCTTTGATCTTTGTTTCCGCGTATTAATCAAATCTGGAAAGCAGCAAATGAATATTTTAATGAAAAATTCTGGGGGTGTTTATCTTTAAGAGCTATGAATCTTTGCAAGCTAACTCACTTAATTTCGCCAGCGTACCTTTTCAATCATGCTCGGCTCCCATTGGCAACAAAGGTTTGGTTGTACCATAGTATCATTGCTAAATTGATAGGAAAAGTAATTTAAATTTTATCATAAGGGCTGTCGTATCGTTGCTTAATTTATCAAAACAAAAAAAAAATATTATAACAAACTTTTGACGAGAAAAAAACACAAAACAGTCATGAGGATACACAAACAGTTATTATTTTTAAATATATATTTTTTAGATATTAAAATGATTTATTTGATCTTAAATTAAAGTTTGAGTGATCTGAAGACGCGTATTAATAAACTGTAATGATATAATATGTATATATAATATATCTTGTTGTTGTGGCGGGGCGGTGTGTCCAAATCGAACCGACTAACACCACACTGTGTGCCACTCTGCGCCTGAGACCGGAGGCATCTGGGATTCCGGGGAAACATTCGTCCCTGGTTCAAGCATTAACACGTCACGTGATTGTTTAGATGACGACCTACATGAATTTTATTCTCATCCAAATATGCATATAGAAGTTTTCACTTTAAAAATATTAATCTTGTATTGTTCTAATATGGTATACGGACAGGCAAATGAACTGATGATAAGTGACCATACCTGCCCAAGGGCAGCTGGAACTCCAAAGACGTTAATGCGTTACCATCGTTTGAGTAACTTCCCGAAGAATAAACTGACTTCTCTAAACTTCACTCACAGAGAAAAAAACATAACAAAAAGGCTGAATTTGTTTAATGTTATAATAATTCCCCCCTAGAATTAATGGCAGTGGATATTATGAAATGTACATAATTATGTACATACTTGATCTTCAAGCAAATACGAATTTATAATAAAAAGTAAATGTATTTCTCCAAATTTGATATTAACCATTTATTTGTTTTTTTTTTTTGAAGGACAGCTCAACCCCTGTATCACCCCCGGTATCTCTTTGATGAGCTGTATGTCCCTACCCTATATTTACCCCATATATTTACCTAAATATATTTATTTATTTATTTAAACTTGATGCACATTTTGCACAAAGGCGGACTTAATGCCATGGGGCATTCTCTGCCAGTCAACCTTAAGGTGATGTGGAATTATGAAGTGGTAGGTGCGCAACAGAATATAGTATAATATGACATATATATTTGATACGTTGGTATGAGTATAACTAATATACACAATATAATATATATATAGGAATACTATAAATCTGCCAACATTCTCAGGATTTAATCATTGTACGTGCTGGCAAATATAAAATACGCGCTGCTTGTTTAATTTACATGTTGTGGATGCCTATAGATTTTAATTTGAATTTCTTAGTCCTAACAAGAAAATGTCATAGTTTAGTGTTCTCCATCTTTAATACAAAAATTACTTAAATGAAGTTATTGCTTATTTAAAACGGCATGAACAGAACGACGAAACTATAGATCGAGCAATTGTTCGACTATATTCTTATAATGAAAGGCATAAAATTTTCAAATTAACCTCACTCAAAGCTTTGGTTCCTTCCTTATTATTAAAACAAGAGTAAAAAAGTGTAGGCCTAGTAATTTGAGTGCTGAATTGGGCGTTTCAGAGATAAAGCAATTGAAATAAAATCAGATTTTTATAAGACAAAAATAAAAGTGTCTGATGTCGACTGAAATGTCTGAATTGGATGGAATGTAGGTATTAACAATTTATTGCATACTTCAACAATCATCATCAACCCATAGCGTCCCACTGCTGGGCTCGGGTCTCCTCCCAGGAGAGGGTTAAGGCCATACGTCCTCACGCTGGCCAAGTGCGGGTTGGGGACTGGCAAGACATCGTTCTGGCTACGTTATCTTGTCGTTGGATGTTTTTTTAAGCCGCCCAAAGGCCTCCAAGTAAGCTTCACGACTGTTATCATATGATAGCCGGGACCGACTGCTTAACGTGACCTCCAAATCACGGAGACGCTCATGGTAACATGCCACTAACGGTCACCCAACCCAACTGACTGCGCCGTCGTTGCTTACTCTCGGTGGTCGTTACTAATCACCGAGTACAACTGGGCTATGAGCGCCTATTACATAGCTAATTTGCATTTATAAACTGATATAGGTGCTTTTTCATCACTTGAATCCGTGATAACTAGTTACTAAACGTTTTACAGACAAGCGAATATTCATCACACAGCAAAAATATGTAGGTACCGAATAGTTTGAATTAATTTAACACTACCTACTTTAAAAAAAAATATATATAATAATTATTAGATACTTTTGCGCGAGTACAGAATAAATAAAAACAACAGTATATTGTTGTAATAATAAATGTACAGCATATTTGAAAACATTGCACGTTTTACTTTTTTAATAATATTTGAATGAGCTAAATAAAACATTTTTTTTGCGGTATTATTTGTAAATTAAGTATTTTATACATTAACAGAACACTAAATAAATAGTGTTAATAAAACATATCTGCAGCAAAGTCCACTAATTTTCCATTAAAAATAAAAGCATCTTAAAATAGGTCAGGGATATGTCGTCCCAGTTGGCTGCAACATGAACTTGGCTACTTCGCCAAGCCTGAAAACCGACCTATGTACTAGGCTATGTACGTAAATTATACTCCTCTCGTGTTCTTTGTGTTCTCCTTTACATTTAGACACAGGCTTTATTACGAATGTTCTACGTTTCGTTTGCTGATTAAAATCTTTTGTAGTGAAATACTGTATAATTGTATGATGTGTTGTAATATCTATACTAGTAATAATAATAATCGACATGATGTATTTATTATTCCCAAGATTTGGGGTCGGCTACTAGTTCAACTTTGCAGCAACGTTTTACATAAATATCAGTTTTTGCACGGAGCGACTGGCATCGGACCTCCACAATCCTGAGGGTGAATCGAATTTGAAGGTTGAACTAGTTGTCAGTATATTTGAGGGCATTGACTTCCCAATAACGATTGCCATAGATGCTCATGACAACCGAGACCGACGGCTTAACGTGCTCTCCGAGGCACGGGCGTGAAACACCGCCATTTTCCTTTTCCATACTCCTGGCTACTATTTAGAATTTCTTGTAAGAAAAACCAAACAGCAGTACGACCCATGAATCGAACCCGAGACCTCTTGATCTGCAGTCGCTTACGCTAACTTCTAGACCAACGAGGCTGTCACTTCTATACACACTAGATTACACTATATAATGTACACAATAAAATAATGAAAACATTGTAAAAATATTACAAACAGTAAACTTGGCCAAGTGTGGGTAGCCACACGTCGCGTATCACGAAGGCATCGCTATGCTCACACCGTTTTAACCGAGCGCACGATAAAACCCGTTCGAAACGTCGGGATACAGAAGGTATCGCAACCCTTAAAATAATTTTATCACGAGTAAGTCCCGTTACACAAGAAACGCTTTAATGTATAAAACTGTCTAGTTTAAACTACCCAAGGTTTAAATTACACCTGTTGCTGATATGACTGCCTCGGTGGCGCAGTGGTAGTGTATGCGACTGCTATGCTTGAGGTCTCGGGTTCGATTCCCGGATGAAATGTATGTATGATCTGCAAATATTTGTTTAGAGTTTGTGTGTTTTCTGTGTACGTATAATATATATATTTACAAAAAAAGTATATATGTATTTATATCAGTTGTCTAGTACCCATAACACAAGTTCTGCTTAGCTTGGGACTAGAGGGCGTTGTGTGTTAGATGTCCGAAATGTTTATTATTTATTTATTATATAGAACATATTCCTAAAAAATTTAGTTTTAGGTGCTGGAATTAACAAGAACAAGAATAGGTACTATTAATATTCGACCGAGTGTATTGTTTTCTATAGAGATCAAGAGTACTCATCATTTTATCATTACTAGCCGACCCACGCAACCTCATTTGCGTCTTCTATTGCCCGTAGCGTGATAATTTTCTCACGTTTTTGTAACATTCTTCATTGTTCCTCCGCTCCTGTAGGTCTTAGCGTGATGATATATAGCCTATAGCCTTCCTCGATAAATGGGCTATCTAACACTGAAATATTTTTTCAAATCGGACCAGCGACCTGAGATTAGCGTGTTCAAACAAACAAACAAACTCTTCAGCTTTATATATTAGTATAGAAACGCCACAGATTCGTTTACCTACATATTTAGAAAATATAAGTAGGTAATGAATATAGATATCAATGAATAGTCTAAATGGTTTTAGCAATTTGAATTTCATAAAAGTTATGAAAAGTAAAATAAATACAAAATCATAATTATAATAACAAACATAATTTCAATCTGATTCAGTTGTAACTTTAAAGCTTTCTGTAATAAAATTTATTACTTAAATAAAACTATAAAACCAAGTTTGCTTATTTATCAATTGACTTAATTTCATTCAAAAACAAATAATTTTTAACAGCCATTTCAATTCATTTATCTTTCAATTAAAAATGTATAGTAAATAAACATTGAAAAATAAATTGAAAATAAAACGACGTCTAGAAGATTTCTTCGAACCATTAATCAGCTGTGTATTGTTGGTACACAGGCAATACTGAAACTATTTGTCAGTGGCATATCTCTTTTTATAAACTGTTTCAATTCTGAATTGAAAACGTATATACATATATTTAAACATAGGTAGTATAATCTTTACGTAGTGTCAAATTAAGTCGCCTCCGATGTCTGTTCGCTTAGATATACTCAACGGATTTTAATGCAGTTTTCAGCAAAGGATAGAATGATTCAAGAAGTATATTTAGTGTGTGTTTGACAAGAACGAGACGAACATACTTTTAAATTTTGGTACGCATTTTATAAAAATAAACATTAGGTTGAATAAAACAATCCTTTGCCTGAATAAAACAATTGAATAAAACAATACATTGTAAAAAATCATAAGTTTTCCCTCCAGTTTAGCTTGTTATTTTTTTTTTACAATACGCTTCCCGCTTTATAGCTATGTTTCTCTTTACTCATTCGAAAGGACCTAAAAGATTCTGCGACCAGGCCGCTTATTATATAAAATTGTCTAAGGCTTTCGTGAGCCAGTGAGTGAAGAGATATTAACAAACAGAAAACGTCGATGACTTACCAGATGGTGGCAAATCGAAAAAGACGTCGCAGAGGATAAATGGATTGTGCAGCTGTTTACCAAGAATCCTTTATTATCACTTCAATATATTCTTCACATATTCAAAAAAGGCTGCATTAGGCGTGCGAAAACAAAGACTGAGATTGGGACAAGATAAGTTTTTCTGATCTTAATTGAAGCTTAATTTTGCCAGTTACTCGACTTGAGCTTAGACTGCGGCTGACAACAGACCGATGGTACGACCCGAGAAACATCCTTTAAATATGTATATTTGGATATATGCATATTTTGATGCATTTTGGATGCTTTTCAAAAAAGGGTTTCGAAAATTTGCACTTGTTTACCAATACTTTGGATGCTAAGAAGATAACGAAAATTTGCGAAAAATTATTGCCGCCGGCTAAGAAGATTTGGCCACAGCAAAATGAGTTCTGGATTCTGCAAGAGGATAATATCCTTATACTCTTATATTACATATATATATAATATAAGAGGAAAATAGAGCATGATATTAACGTGTTGATTTGTCCCTTAAAGTCCCCTGACGCTAATCTAATTGAAAATTTTTGGGCGTGTATTCAGCCTACACTAAGGGCAAAAAATATAGTGACCGTCACTGACCTTACTCGTGAACTAAGGTCCACGTGGAGGTCTTGACCTCGCAGCTACGCTTAAAAATAGTCGGGAAGTGTACCACGATGATGCCAAGCAATTATGAAAAATATTGGAGAATGGACGCCGTTTTAATATAAAGCATTAAACTGCGATAAAAGACTTAATTGATTACAATTTATCGTTTGACATTTCAAAGGTTTTCCTAATTTTTCCGGACACGCTCTTTTCGTTCATAGTGTACATGTGTAATACTTACATGCATATTATAGTAGTTGAATTTTGAGATTTACATAGACGTCGAGTTCGATGCGATAGCAGGCCGTCGCAGTCGTAGTTGTGTATAAAACAAACGAATTCTATATGTAGTGTGTTTTATAAATGTGAGAATAAAAGTTAAAAGTTTACTTTACACAAAAGTGTGGGTTTAGAAGTAAGTTTCAATAATGTATATTATGCACAAATTTTAGACTAAAATGTAAATACCTACAATAAAAGAAAATCGCTGAAAACTTTGGATTGTGAATAGAGTTCTTTTTATTTACATTCTACAATATTTATCCAAATCTATTTACCAACAGCACAATCACATCCCCGAACTTGATTACAAGGTTAGCACAACAATCATCCTAATGGGCCATATTCGTCCACTAACTCGTATTCCTGTCCAGTTTATCTAACATTACATGGTAATAAAGGGTGAACTTCTGAAGCAAACGAAAAAGTTTAGTAAGCTTATTTTTAAAGGCATGATACAGGAATTAGTAACAACGATCCAAACTCACTCTTAATTTTCTATGTATAATATGTATGTATTTACAAAAAAAAAAGTATATATGTATTCATATCAGTTGTCTAGTACCCATAACACAAGCTCTGCTTAGCTTGGGACTAGATCGCGTTGTGTGTTAGATGTCTGAAATATTTATTATTATTATTATATTATTATTAAATAGCGAGTCGCCGAGACGAAAACATCGTTCGATACGGTCTAGTACACACGGGTGAGGGGAAAACTCACATTTTACGATCAGTTGTTCAGAATAGATTCTTTCTCAAGAAATTGTTATGCCGAAACCAAAATTATTACATCGTATTGAAACGAGCCTTTCTATGTAGTTTTGCGGTTTTATTTTATCCCTTTTATTTAGGCACGTAAATTGTGGACATTATACTCGTATATGTAGGTACTTATGTACACATCCAAACCTTCACAACAACAATGTCGTCTTGAACCGACTTAAATAAAGAGGAGGTTATCAATTTAACTGTATTTTTTTATGTTTGTTACCTCAGAACTTTCTACTAGGTCATATTTGAAAGCTGGAGCTTCACGTGTGGTCCCATTTCAATTTGGTATAGTTCTCGAAGTCGGCTTTTTTGTTATTTTTTTTAATTATTGTATAACATCATCTACTTTGTAGAAATAATTTTGAAAAAGAATATGTACAATACTTTGTTTCTCATGCAAGTTAACTCATAGTCATCGGTGTTAAGCGTGGTTATTGCCGTACCGCAGGTAACACCGCGGGACAAGGTTTGTGTAAAAAAGTAGCCTAAGTTACTTCTCAGATCATCAGCTATTTGCCAGTAAATGTCCTGTCAACATCCGTCCAGCAGCTCCAGAGATTACCCGGAACAAACAGATAGATAGACAAGAATTTTTTTGAATACATTTTTGGTATAAGTACCGTGTAAACATACATATGCATTTAGTAAAAAGCGGTTATTTTAATATTACAAACGGACACTCCAATGTTATTTATTTGTATAGATTAGAAAGAAGGTAATTACAAATACGTAATTAGGTTCATGTCACAGCTTTGTTCAAAAGTCTTTCGAACAATCTCAAGGTTCTAATCCGCTAACAAAGGAAAACAAATCTAGTCTTAAACTTTAGAAAACAAATTTCTTTTTTAAGTCTTCAAACGTTATTTGATCGAATTAAATTTGATTATCCTGAGTTAACAAACCTTTTGTACCCAAATTTCTACGCGAAAAACAAATAAACATCCGATCAGGAAACTGAAACTAAGTTTCGTGGGATCCTTAAATCACGCCTTGGATAATGTCCTTTCTGTTTTTATGATCGCTTTCTGGAATATAGCCGAATAAAGATAACAAAAGCGTGCTATGTACAACTAAATATAACCGTATCTGTGCGCATATCGCTCACATTTATATCGGTTTGTGAGTTCCTCTCGCTCACAGAACAGAGAAAAATACGTCTCGCTAATCGCGAAATGTGGAGACACGCGACGTACAAATCCGTACAAAGAAAAATGAAGACACTTTGTTTGACCATTTTTACTTTCCCGACGGTATATTATTAATAACGTCGGCTAAAGTAGGGTTGTGTGTAAATGTAGTCATTACGCTTTTGTTCTATATGGGATAACTATAAATCTGTGTCGCTTTATGATCTAGTGGTAATTTCTAAGGAAACAGCTAATAATTTTCTATTTGTCTTACTCTTACTTAAAATCTTCATAATGTTTATTTTTGGTCAGCGGAGCGGGTCTCTAACCCGTCTTCAAAACAAGGGGGTTAGGAGCGGGTGCTAAGGCGGTTTCGTGATGTATTATAAGAAACAATACCTCGTAAAATATAGCTTGATACGGATGACAGATTTCACAAAAAAATGATTGGTGATTTTAAATAATTAATGAAAACGATTAATGTTTGATAATATTTTGTTTAATTATGATATTCACTTATGTAATAGCGTCATAAATATGTATTTTTAAATTTCTTTTTCTAAAATCTTATAACCCAAGGCAAAAAAAAAAAAAAAAACCATACTCCATCATTATAGTAGCTTACAGAGGGAACAATGAAAAAAAAATAACATCAATAAAGCGAACCAATTTACAAGTTATAAAGATGATTAAATGTTTAATATCAACAAATAAATAAATATATATTATTAATAATTAAATAAACTTGCAAAAATGACAACATTGACAAAATGTAATATAATTATTATTATTAGTTGTCTATGGACTTAATCTTTTTTTTATGGAATAAGCCGGCAAGCGAGCAGACTGTAAGCGTGTCAAGTCTATGTAATACTTTGTCTAAGATTGATGCGCGCGCTCGTACGCCGCTTGTCACCCGCTCCCCGCTACGCTGTGTTCGTAAACACTCTCATATAAGTCTATACATTTGAACGTGCCGCTGCCGCTCCGCTCCCGTGCCCGCCCCGCTAATACTAAGCCAATTACAATACTTTTCAGGCTTCTCTAATGAAATGTATAGTGAAATTATCGAAAGCTGTAGAAGCCATAAAAGTTTTAAGCTATTTAGGAGGCGCGCCTATCAGCGCCGCATGCCGCCCTAAGTGTGGCCGCGAATGTTTGGGACGAGTTTTCCCCTCCATCCGCTATAGTGTGTCGTACGCCACCTATATTGAGAGTTTTACCAGCAGACGGTGCCCGCTTCAGTGCGGGCAAGTGCTCCGGATGTGTTAATAACAGCGGTTCCCGGATCCCTCCCGTCTCAGGCGCAGGGTGGCACACCGTGTGGTTTTTGTCGGTTCGATTCCAACACACCGCCCCACGGCAAACCCCGGCGGGGTGACGGCCCGAGGGGGGTTTCCACAGGTAAAATAAAAGGAGGAAGCGGCGCACCGGCCGCTTAAACCACGAGTCCGCCTCTCTACGTACTATATTATATTTTTCAGCTATAACATGTTAGTTTAACCTAAAAAGTAAATAATAACTAATAAAAGTGTTCAATTCATTTTTTTTACATTATATGCTTTAGCACCAATGGATAATTTTATTTTTAAATACTTCATCATTCACACAATAGTAGGTACCTTCGTTTCATTGAAGCCCTACCATAATACTGAGTAAATCTACCCCAACATAACTGTAAAATAGGAAAATAAAGCAAAACAGCAAAACAACAACATTATCTCAGTTACTTTGCATTTTACATTTATCTTTGAGGAAAAGTATAAATTTGTTTTCAGTTTCTTACAATATATTCATCTGAGTAATAAAAGGACCTAAAGACAAGAATTGTGCTAAAGAAGAAGTCACTGTAAGATAATTGAATAAGAGTTACACAATATTAACATGAATTTGACGGTTAAACGAGTACGAAAGTAACCACATATGAATACTCGGGACAGAAAATTCTCTGGGCGAAACTGATTTGATTATCATCGTCTCTCATGAATATGATATTAGTTTGACATTATGGAAGATGAAAAAAATGTCAAGCATTATTCAAATCTTACTCATGTTTTTATTCTTTATAAAATATGTTGTACTTTTGTGTGTCTCTATTTGCTAACTACAGATTTTATTAACACATTTTAGTGTATTGATGGGATATTAAATAAGAAACCTAAATTTAAACCATCGTAGAATGCTTCGGCATGAATGGGCCGGTTTGACCGGAGTGATATCACGGCCTCACAGGAAACCGGTGTGAAACAGCGCTTGTGCTTGCGAGTGAGTGATGATACCGGAGACCCATACCGCGCTTGAACTTCGAACTTCCCCTCACCCGTCCCCCTCCCCATCCCCCAAAGGCCTGCAATGCACCTGTGATGCCTATGGTGTTGGAGGTGTCCATGAGCGGCGGTAATTGCTTACCACCAGGCAATACATGTTCTCGTTTGCTCCCTATTGCATAAAAAAAAACCTAATTGTTATTGACTACCCATCGGAAACAAGATTTGTGCTATAAAGAAACTAAATCTGACTTTAGAGATACGAGTCTAAATTAGAGAACCATAATCCTAATTCAGACTAGGCTAAGTTCAGATACTGTCAATATGTAATAGTATTTTAGCTATAGTTAATATATTATATATAATTATATACACTGACGAAATATATTGTATCATTGTTATGTATTACTACTATACTTCGATGTGAAAAAGGTCCTGTTAATTCTATTTTCAAATTAACAAAGTCAAATGCAAAATAGTACAACACTATTTTAAATTTAGTTAAGTAAAATTGTCTCTTAGGCTTGAAAAAAGGAGGCATACAAGAAGAAACGTTAAGTTAGTACACATTGGTCATACAGTTTCCTACTTCTATTTTTGTATTCAGGACACGTAAGTAAGTGATTGACGGCAACAATTTCGATTCACGAGCGCAATTGATGTTTCAGTAACTTTATCAAAGAAAAAGGTTCTAGTGTTGAGCACACCTGTCATAATGACAGCTCTGAATATAACTAATCTGAAGACCTGCGTGACTGGACTACTTATTTCAGTTTTTTTTACTGACAAAAAATACATGTAAAGTGAGCAAAAATCATATTTGGTTGGGTCTTTCCTTCTGTCCAGAAAAAAAAAAATAAAAAAAAAAACTTGATCAAAGCAGACTCAAACTTGGTAACTAGGACTTGGGATCCAAATAGGTAATCGAGCAAATTAATAGTATAGTACCGTACAAATTAGAAGGTAATACGAAATCTATGTAGTAGAGATTTCAATTTAGTCCTTTTATCTATATTCAAACACACATTTTTTATTTTTTTAAAAAGAACGTTTTAACCTTCTTTTTAAAAATTAATATATCCCACCCAGCTGAAAAACACAAAATACAGTGTTGTAAATGTGTTGTCTATAATAACCCGGCTTTGTCTATACGCAAAATTAATCCTGTCAGCCAAAAAGTATGTTGTAGGAATGGAAGTTAGTTTTGGCGTGAAGTCAACTGTTTGCAAGTGTCGAGGAGACAACTCTGATAGACCGACTACAACGAGACTCTCCGTACCACATTACACATCATCAACAGCCTTTATTGGCCTACTGCCAGACATAGACCTCTCTTTAGGAAAAAAGTTTTGGCATTCTCTACCACGCTGACTATACGGTGGTGCAGGGTCTGTATCAAGTTTGCCTTCTCTCTCCAGTCCTCTTGTGTTATGTAGTTAGCTCCCTTAATAGGCTCTTAGACACCCACGATGATTGGGTTTGCTGACACTTCGTATTCTTAATCTGACACTTCTCAGTCTTCCTCTCTGAATCTTTAGAATATTTTTTTTATTTTTTAAATTACTTGCTATCAATGCTACCACTTACATGAATAATTTAATGGCAATTGATATTTTAACACTCATAATAAACTTTTTTTACTGCTGCTACAAATTGAATTCTGAAGTGTGAAAGATAAGAATATCAAGTTATTTCATTAATGGCGTGGAAGTCAAAAACAGACAACGAAGGTACGCCATCAAGAAATACTCTTCTACCTGATGGAAAATCAATAACAGGATTTGCATATCTCACCAAGAACCAATATATTTTCTGATGTATGTTCATTTTATTCATTAAATGTGTAATAAACTTGCCATATGTTGTAGAACTCTTTTTATGCGCCTATATTTATCTGTAGTCGTTGGGACTTTGTTTACAACACGGTTAAAAATATATTTTATCTTATGTTTTGTGTTTAAACCAAAATTGCTAATGACACAGCACACCATTAAGAACAATTTACGAAATATTTTGACCTAATTGGTCATAATGCTGTTGGAATAATCTTCTCACCTTAAATCGGTTAACAGAGTTGAATGTTGTTGACAGTAGGTTTTGTTGTGGGTTTCCATTAGTGTGCAAACTCATCCATAGAATTTCTATTTATTCTTTGTCACATCCGTACAATGAAAAGTTAGACGTAGCATGATAGCTTGTATAATATTTTAGAGCTTTAGAGCCTAGATAGAAATGTGGAGAAATGGCTGTCATGTTTCTCACATAGCGAGGATCCTCTAACCAGGCGAGGTGAACTTGCCTGGCGGTTCACAGCCTTAACGGTTGATGTCAAACATTGTAAACATGTATCTTAATCAGCGCAAGAACTTCTGTATCGCAATACAGGATTAGTAGTTGCTCCATAGTTCGATGTATCTTCAGTAGATGGCACGTTAGTGTGTTTTGGTTGCGTTGTAGAAGTCACCTCGAACAGTAGAATAAAGAGATCGATCATTTCATCCTAACGGGTCAATATTATAGTTGGCATATCATAACAATGGCGGTGATGCTATTATTTCAAAGAAATATCTAATGCTACATTGTTTGCAAAATACCACAAGATTTTAAAATAGCAATCCTTGGTGGTAGTAGTAGTGAGCATAGGCATGACGAGCAATAGAGTATAAAATTTTACCTGTATATGTTTAACAAGTAGAAATGAAATTATATATGTCCCGATAACAAAATGAATAAAATGACTCTTCCTGAAAATAAAGCAAAAAAATACCTTTACCTGGTAAAAATCGCAGATCTTCAGTGTAGTGTACCTGGCTAAATTAAAATCTATCTGTTTATCAAATGATGAAAATATAGATGAAAATCTCTTTTAAAGTAAAACGACGAGATATCCAAAATTGGTGGCCATTTCAGTTTCGTAATCGCATCGTTTGTCTTTGATCGTCACAAAGAAAGTGTTAGAGAGTGCGAACGCAGACAGGGAACTAATGGACCATACTCAAATTGACGGCACTTGCTTTTACTACTGGTAATGCGCCTTACCGCTACGGTGTTTGTAGGACTTCGCAACAATAATTATTTGAATTCAACTGTTCGTGAAAATTATAAAAGGTGCATGAAGAATGTTTGCTATTTTTCAAATTGAAATTTTCTTGAAAGGTTTTTTATTCTTCATGACTAAAAGAAGAAAATTAATAAACATTTATGTAACTCACAAAGCTTGTTTAAAAATGTTACGTTTGTGGTAAATTGGATCGCTCCCAAAGTAGATAACGTAGTAAAAACAAAATAATATTTTTGCTGCTGTTTTATTAGATTAAAGTCCCTCTTCATACTACTTGTCCAAAAAAAAAATACTAATGAGCAAAGTAAAAGCAATGAAAATGGTACGCTTTTTTCTAAGCGGACCAATTTCATATAGAGATGACTAATTCCATTAATACATACCTATAAGTTTAACTCCTCCCATAATTCTTACACTGTACGAAGAAACTGACTTTACGTTAAGACAACTAGTATATTGGTAGAATCGTTTTACCTAATGGCCGTCTAATGCCTTGATAAGCACAGAATAACTTTGACATAATCCTTTTCCATTCAATAATCAGTGCCAACAATAACACTCCTCGTCTGGTCCTTCACATTAATTTGTCCTACCTAAGTACGGTACTATAAACAGCCAATCGAACAGACAATGTCAGCGCGACAGCTGTAAAGCCTTTATGACGCCACCTGAGTAATGGAGCAAAATGGCTGCCACTTTACTTAAATGATACTTAAACTTGGTAATCTTATAAAAAGATGATGCTTCATATTAATGTTTTTAAATAGAATGTTTAAAATTATGAATTGTCAAAGAATTTCTTATTTTTTTCTTTTAATTTTGTTTCATTTCTTTTCTTCTAATAATCTTTTTAAAATAAGGCCATATTTTATAAAATATTTATAAAATGTACATAAATAAAGTATTTTATTTTATAAACCAGGGTGTATTCATTTTTCACAAAACACCATTATACGAGTCATCAAGATTATTTTTATATTTACATTTCACCTTTCAAAATAAAATTCTAACTAGTGCTTAGAAATGTGAAAGTTAATATTGACAATAATATATTGAAATTGATTTTCTTCGAAAAGAACTTCGAAAGCAGAAGTACATGAAAAAAGTTTGTTCACGTTACGATTTTGTATAACTTTTAGAATTCACTGGTTGACAATACATGTGTAACTTTTCAATATACGTTTGTCGAATTCCAATATTTTACTTTAAACAACTTTAGAAAGTCTAAAGTTTTTCATATATATAAGTTTCAAAAATAAAAAAGTTTTAATTCCATTGCGTACATTATTTTGATTTCTGATATAATTGTTAAAAAATTGTAACGTTTTAAATGAACATTACAGACAACTTGAAATATTGTTGATAAACAAAAAATAATGTTTGGTACATAAAATCTTCAGAAACGAAAAAAAACGAGATTTATTTAATAAGACGTAACATATTGGGTTAGCTGCATGCACAAGAACAAGAACCATTATACGTAAATTTTGTTTAAAAGCCTAGAAGCAGGGTTTTTGTGTTACGAGATCCTAAATAAAAATCCATTATTTCTACCCTTATCAAAATTTTACATTTATAATTTCATTATTATTATTTTATGTTAATAGGCAAACAATCAGATGGTAAGGACGGTCCAGAAACTGCAATTCAAGAGTAGGAATTATTATTTAGCTGTTTTTCACTTAATCATTGTTACCTTCACATTAGTGTATTAAAAAGCTTTTAAACTTAACCACTGCTACATTCATAGAAGTAGTAGTACATACATTAGAAGTAGTTTCGTTTAACTTTAGTTTTGGTTTACCTGAACCCGTAAATGCCCGAAAAGTCTGCGATCCACATCAACAACAAATTAAGTTGAAGTGGGTCGTGACTGAACTTTCAATAAAATTATTATTCATTCTCAATAACCAGGAAGGAATTCTGTAATCTATACATGTAAAATTACTTACCATAACTAATTTATTTACTCTACGCTAGTAAATAAATTAATTAGGCTTAAACCGTTGGAACTAAGAAATCATTTTTGAAAATTTCACTTTCAAGGCGTTGTTTGTAGATAACATTTATTTTACACTAGTGGTTGCCCGTGGCCGTCGTTTATCGCTGTAAATAGTAACTTATGTTATTCTGATGTATAAGCTATATTTTTTCATTTCATCTAAATCCGTTCAGTAGTTTTTGCGTGAAAGAGTAACAAACATCCATACATCCATACTTACAAACTTTCACGTTTATAATATTATATTAGTAAGGTGAGGTCAAACTGATTCACATTTTCGATTGCGGCTTAACCCATGTAAACAACAAAGACCACAAGACAACCCGCAACCGCTGGGAGGATTATCCACTGTCCCTAAATTTTTTAGACCAAAGTACGTCGACCGACATATGCTCCTTTAAATTCCCATCCTGACAAAACACATCGCATAGAGATTTTTAAGTTTAAACAATCAAAGTACATATCTATAGAAATAAATAAAATTGGAGTGTCTGTTTGTAATATTAAAATAACCGGTTTTTAATAAATGCATATGTACGCACACACGATACATATACCAAAAATATCATTTTTTTTTAATTTTTGTCTGTCTGTCTGTTTGTTCCGGGTAATCTCTGGACCGGCGGGACCGATTTTGACGGGACTTTTACTGGCGGGTAGCTGATGATCTGAGTAGTAACTTAGGCTAATTTTTTTTAGACTAGCTTTATCCTGCGGCGTTTCCCGGTACGATGATAATCGCGGCTAGTATCGCGGGGTTCAGCTAGTTATGTATATAACTCAAATTATTGGGCAGTTACATTATTTCTTATTGCAATTTCAAATGGAGACGGAACAGCAAAAAAGGGCCAAGTTCCATTTCCATATTACTCGTATCATATACAAACACACTCAGTTATCAACATATTCTTTTATCTTCCTAACAATGTACAAGTAGGTTACTTATGTATGCTGACGAAATATTTTTATTTCCCGCCCTTACATTACAATTTCGCTTTCCGGAAAATATACAAGCACATCACGATTTATCTTTATTCGTAGATCAAAAGGTACAATAAAGAGATTTTTTGCCAAAAAAGTCTAGGTTGGCATTTTTTGTCGCACGTGACCAGAAGAGCTGTTCGAATAATACCGCTATCCCCCAACTTCTTATAGCTTTGTGCCTCATCGATATCGATATAGTTCTCAACTTTTATCTGTACTAGTTATATTTTTTGTGGTAGTACAAGTTCAGGTGTTAATTTTGAGTAGGTAATTATTCTTTCATACGAAACTTTAAAGTCACAACACCCGATATGCTGTCTCTTTTAATATATAACAAATAATAGTGTATACTATGGAATAAAATAAATTGGTAAATTAGCCACAACGTTATTTGCCAGTCCCGCACAACCCGCACTCGGCTAGCGTGGGAACGTATGGCCTTAACACTCTCCTGAGAGGAGACCCGAGCCCAGCAGTGGGACGTCATGAGTTGTTGATTATGTGGATGAATATTCATATTATTTTAAGAATGGCATCATTTGTCTATTTGAGCCCGGGACCTGAGTTCATTATTTGACTAATTTAATACTTTTCTTGTCAAATCAAGATAATTTTTGTACTTTTAGAAGTTTCTCTACATGTTTCAATTTTTTTTTAAATACATAGATTGAGATCAATGTCATAAGTTGTTTAATAAGTTATAACAAATAATGTGGTTATAGTCTATTAAGTATTCTATTTGTAAATATTTAAAAATAAGTTTATTTAATAGTATCTGTATACTATATATGAGCATAGGTAGTTTCGAAAAAAACTAACATAGAATTAAATGAATGATTATAACATTCCATCGATTGTTCGTCACATACACACACACACACACACACACACCTCACACACACATACACACACCACACACACACACACACCTGTACATTATTGTAACTATTACACACCCTTAAATGTTAACTATTATAATTACCCAAAATGTAATTATTATCAATCATCACATAATCAATAGCCTGGAAGCACTATTCACACAGTTGACACTAACTATGCATCGCAAATTTCTTGTTTTGACACTTGTGACATAACAGACTTGGATCCAATGTGCATAATAGCTACACATGAGATGAATAATAGCTTCTCAATCGATATCAACATACACGACGTGTCAGAACAATTAATTCCAGTCAATAGAGTCGGTTTCTCACTACGCAGCGATTTCTGGTTAGTTTCGAATGTGATAAACCGGCAGTTTGAGTATTCTACGACAGATGTTTAAATCGTGATTTGTATAACAGTTGATTTGCACAAATGACAGCAGGGTATTCGGTAGTCATACTTTTTATATATACAAATAAATAAAATTGGAGTGTCTGTTTGTAATATTAAAATAACCGCTTTTTAATAAATGCATATGTATACATGGTACATATACCAAGAAAAGTAGTTAAAAAAATTTTTGTCTGTCTGTTTGTTCCGGGTAATCACTGAAACGGTTGGACCGATTTTGACGGTACTTTCACTGGCAGGTAGCTGATGATCCAGGGAGTAACTTAGGCTACTTTTTTAGACTATTTTTGTCCCGCGGCTTCACTTGCGGTACAACAATAACCGCGGGTAACACCGCGGGGTTAACCTAGTACTTTATAAAAATTCAAAACTTTTATGGCTTAACCGGTTCACCGATTTCAAGGCATGGACATACTTTGACTAAGGTGTAGCACAGCCTACATAATACGTTCAAGCGCAACGAGCTCTGGCCATATGTGACCGCCCGTTAGAGCGAGACCGCGCACGTATGAAGGAGACAGCGTGTGCGCCGGCGGAGCATCGATGTACGTCCCTACTCTGAGTCATGTGGCATACTGAATCACATTTCTGCGGCCGGAACGTCTTATAGTGCCGTCTACCGAAGCTTATATACTCGCGCCGCATCGGGGATAATTTCCACTTCCAAATATACCAAAAATTGTATATATATAAGACGAACAATTCACAATAAAGACACACTCATTGAATCAGTCACATCTTACAATCGATATTTTATTTATACAACGCCAGCTCCTAAAAAGGAATCACATAAGCTAGTCTTTGCCGCGAAAACCGACATACCTACGCGCGTGCGGGCAAAAGTGTTTATGTGTGAACTAGGTTTACTTATTCTTATATTTGTGTGTATTTCTAAAGAATTATTGATTGACCATTGTTTTATACAGATAACTAGCAACGAAAGCACTAGAAAACTATCAGAGATTAAGTTGATTATATTTTACCGAACTTACCCTGAGATGAGAGAGGCACTAGACTTGCAGGTGTTACCCGCGGTTATCGTCGCGGGACCAAGTTAGTAAAAAAAAAGTAGCCTACGTAACTCCCTGGATCATCCAGTCCAGTCAAAATCGGTCCAGCCGTTCCAGAGATTACCCGCAAAAAACAGACAGACAGACAGACAGACAGACGGACAGACAGACAGCCAGACAAAAAATTTTTATCTACATTTTTGGTATATGTACCGTGTATACATACATATGCATTTAGTAAAAAGCGGTTATTTTAATATTACAAACAGACACTAGAATTTTATTTATTTGTATAGATGCATAGATAGTAACAACATACACCTTATTATTAAAATATACCTACTTGAATTATAACGATTAAATATAAAATTACCAGTATATAAACTATTGCATTTGGTGAGCTTTTCTCTAGTGTTTTGGTCCAACGTAAGTGATCGTGAACTATACTAAATTAAAATAAACTTAATAAATATTCTATAAATATGCAACGGTATCAAGTAATGTTTTTCTAAACAAATCGATAATCTAATTTCGACAGCAACGTGCCAGCGGCAAAATAAAGTGATCCGCTAATAATTTGTAGCTACTCATCAAATTTAAAAAGTTTTTTAGAAAAGCAAGTTAGTCCCAAGTTAGATTATTTTGATAAGAAAGGAACATCTTTTTTTGAAAAATCGGGTGATCAGTGTGACGAAGAAAGTTTTAGTTTAACAAGATTACCCATTTTTTTACCCATTTTCTTTAAATTTAATTTTTGTCTAAGTATATTTTTACTCTCTGTCCCTCTTTCTTTATACGAGTACATACTTATTCTAAGTGTAGAAGAACATGACTGTATTTAGTCACTAAGTTAACACTTTGACGCCATCCTTATAAGTATGTACACATTTTACTTAGTAGAATTTTTAACATAAAATTTTTGTTATCAGATTTTTGTGAAGTCAAAAGGAAGGGTAATAGTTTTAGCACTCTATGTATGTTTGTATCTTCAAGAGTAGCACCTCAACCACTCAACTGATTTTAATTATAATATTTCATAGATTGCGTAAATCTTATCAAAAATTTTAACTTAGTCGGGTCATAGTTTATAAACTTTTTATTGTGATATATTAGGTCGTTCACCAAGGATGTATATCTATACAAATCAATAAAATTGGAGTGTCTGTTTGTAATATTAAAATAACCACTTTTTACTGAGTGCATATGTATGTATACACGGTACATATACCAAAAATGTAGCTAAAAAATTTTTTGTCTGTCTGTCTGTCTGTCGGTCTGTCTGTCTGTCTGTCTGTTTGTTCCGGGTAATCTCTGGAACGGCTGGACGGATTTTGACGGGACTTTCACTGGCAGGTAATAACGGTTGAAGTCGAAAAATAGACATCATAGTATCAGGACCTGGTTTGCGCACTAATTTGGATTTAAAAAATTACACTATTGCTAGCAAAAATATCAATGCAAGCCAATAAGTAGGTACATAATCTGATATTGGTTTAATTTTTATTGTTTTTTATGTATTTAGGTTAAAAATACATCTCAGTTATCCACATAACCTCAAACTCAATATATAGGGAGCATGCCAGTCAGAATTCCGTGAACCTTTTGTGATTGTAAACGCAGACTACCTCTAAATATGCATGCTGATACACCTTGCATTGATAGTATTAAGCTGCCTTTATTACAACATCTAATTATGTCAAGAAGTAACAAGAAAGTATTCAATACGCTCTCCATTCTAACGCCTTAAAATCTGTAAAAGGCTACAATAAATAATAAAAATTAATGTTCAATATTGTTTAAGTTTGCATGAAAATACTCTATTAATTATGCATGTAAAGATAAAATTATAAATAATAATAACTGGCCAACGTACTCAATTTGCATTTGAATTTCTCAAACTCTCTCATCGAAACTCAAGCGTACGCTGGGGAATGGTGATGCCACCATCGCACCATCATGCTACGGGAACTTATGCCTGATAGCTTTTTCTTGTAAATTGTTTAAGTTGTAAATATAGCTTCTTGTGTCCAAAATTGACAATTTTCTCTACACCTAGGTATCCTAAAATACGTTTACAGCAACAGTGTGCATTTTAGCATTATATTAGCTTTCGATTCACATACATTTTAATAGTCCAGTACTGAGCATAAGTATATCTTTAGAAAGGAAGTATTGTTCTGCTGCGTTGACGCCAGACGCATTCGTATAGTGTTAGAATCAAGTTTTCCGTTTCTTTTTAGTACTATTGTACTGCGTATTCACATGCTCATTTAGTCGATTCTCACGACACCTAGAAGATGAATAGGGGTGATGATTCTTCTTATACATAATTCATTTACCGACGGAATTACAACCTTAAATACAATTGAATAAAATATGTTTCACAAGTTTAAAGTCGCTCAGCGTGCTATGGAAAGGGCTATGCTCGGCGTTTCTCTAAGGGACCGTATCAGAAACGAGGTGATCCGGCAGAGAATCAGAGTCATCGACATTGCCCACAGGATTAGTAAGCTGAAGTGGCAGTGGGCTGGCCATATTTGCCGTAGAACCGATAACCGTTGGGGTAAACGGGTTCTTGAGTGGAGACCGCGATTCGGCAAACGTAGTGTAGGACGTCCACAGGCCAGGTGGAGTGATGATTTGCGCAAGACAACTGGAAGGATCTAGATGCGAGAAGCTGAGGATCGAACTAAGTGGCGTGCAATTGGAAAGGCCTATGTCCAACAGTGGACTGTGATAGGCTGATTATGATGAAATATGTTTAAACCTATTTAGGCAAAAGATGTTAGAGCATCTTAACGCAAAAACATAATCCTTGGGTGTGAGACAGCTGAAAAAAACACCTGTTATTTGGATTCTCATAGAAAAACAATGGATTTAACACTGTGAAATCTTAGGGTAATACTGCCACAAGGTAGCATATTGTGCCTATTCCCTTCTTTATCTATGTAAATTACTGAATACATTTACATATACGAGCATTGTCTGCTGAATATGTAAATAATTTTCTAGTGATGAATGGCTGTCAGTCTTTGTATTTCATTACATATTTTACAAGATTGAGCTTATTGGTAAAAATAAAAATGGTTTCTCCTATTCGATCTAAGTACGATATTAACTGTTGACTCTATCTGATATAAATATTTAAATAAAATAAAATATTTTAAAATATTTTGTTAATCAAATAAATAAATATTTTGGCCATCTAATATACAACGCCATCTAGTCCCAAGCTAAGCAGAGCTTGTGTTATGGGTACTTGACAACTGATATAAATATCTTTTTTGTAAATATATTTAAATAAACATAGAAATAACCCAAACTCTGAAACAAATATTTGTAGATTACATTAATATTCGGTCCGACCCGGAAATCAAATCCGAGACCTCAAAGCACATTGTGGTTGCATTGATGAGAAATGACGCAAATATTAGATTAGATAGAGAAGCCTGACGTTTCAAGAATTTTTCAGAAGTTCACTACGCAGGACAAGATCCATTCAAAGGAAAAACAATTTGACATGAAATCTAAATCATCCTGATGGACCAGCGTAGTATAATAGGCTGAAATCTCTTGCCTAAGGAGATCTAGGCATATGTTGAATATTCAACCAGTGGATTATTGAAGATTTTTGATGATGAAGATCATCATGATATCACCTCAGATCAGGCCCTCCTAATCGATACTTATTTAATAGGAAGCAACAATAGTTTGCATTGTAATAAAGATAGCGATTAAACCAATTTGATAACAGCATACACTTTTAGCACACGTTAATTCAATATTGGTAGATACGAATGACTTTAAAAAAATATTACTTGGCAAGGATGAGAAAAATAAAATGAAAACGTTGAAAATTATAAAACATTACTCAGAATTTATTTATTTTTTGCGAAAATCATATAGACGTAGACGTTAAACTTCATGTGACGTTAACCATGATGTTAGAGGGGACGGATTAAGAATACGTAGTTTTCTATATCTAGTAGTGTACTGTTAAAGCTGTATTGCTGTTGACTATATTTTATGCACGATTATTCAAAGAGAAAGACGTATCATGAATAATAAAAGTAGTAGTGTGAATTTATTCACTGGGTTCTACTATGGTAGGGTTTTTGTTTTACAATATTGGGCAACCATATTTTACCATTTCCTGAAATGGACGTTGGACGTTTTTGGCTGAGATGATGATGACGATAAAGGGAAACTAGCATAAAGGTTACCTGATTACCTGGGAAGTGGCTACCACCTTTCACCTTGCATTACTCTTCTCTATCGGTGGAATACAATGAAAGTATTGCTTTCCGTCGGTTTTTACAAGGTCGTGATAGAGAAACTAGATTATATTTTTCTAATATTTATAACAAAAACGCACAACGAGTAAAAAGCAATGAAATGTGGTCTTCCCACGTTTTCATTTATAAATTAGAAAATGAGGTAAAATTTGTAGTTCGTTTTTCATCGTGATTTTCGCTTTGTTGTTAAGTAAGTCGTTAGGCTAAATAAGGATAAATGTTTTGATAAAAAATTACAAGTAGGGCATTTACCTTATTAGTTTATTAATAACTTCAAAAGTCTCATAAGCGGTAGTCAGAGACAGAATTCATTTATTTACTTATTGGTTTACCAGTAGTTATTACAGTCAAACATGTAAGTACAAAACAAAAGACAGTACAAGTCTTAATCCAAGTGTAAAACTTAAGCAGATAAACAATACATGCGTTTAATCTAATAGAATTCAGAAAAAAATGTGTTATGGTAACTATGTTACCGAGAAACAGGGAATAATTTCTTCTTTATCTTTAATTTTTTTTTTTTTTTTTTTAAATAATAATATCCCTCGGATAGTAAACAGAAAAACACCTAAAACATCTATGACCGAATTGAATACTAGTGCTGAGCCAAAGAATCCGGAACAGAAATTATCCTACGCAGAAACCGCAAAACAAGCACAAATAAACACCACCCTAAAGAACACTTATGAAAATAATCACACCCCAAGCCAAATAAATGCGACATTAGAACAAATTATTATACAACAGACTGAAAAATTTGATATCATCCTCCAACAAATGAGCTCTCTTATGAGTCTTATAGCTAAACTAGTCGACAAACTGACTAAATGACCTCACTACGTATTGCAGCCTGGAACATCAACGGTCTTACCGCTAATATCCATGAAGTTAAACTTTTTATGTCTCAACATAAAATAGACATTCTTCTTATCTCTGAGGCCCACTGTAAGCCTAATTCCATAGTAAGGATTCCAGACTACCACTGCTATATTACAAACCACCCAGATGGAACAAGCCATGCAGGATCAGCCATCATTATAAAAAAATCTATTAAACATCATCAAATGTCTAACTATGAAACTGAGCACATCCAAGCTACCACGATTACTGTCCATGACAAAACAGGAGACGTCAACGTATCAGCCGTGTACTGTCCACCGAGGCACACCATGACTGAGTCATTGTACACCGATTTCTTGACACTTTAGGGCATCGCTATATTGTAGGCGGAGATTGGAATGCCAAAAATACATCTTGGGGTTCGAGACTAACGAATACCAGAGGTAAACAACTGAAATTGAGCGTAGATAGAAACAAATTATGCACCATATCCACGGGAGAACCTACTCATTGGCCAAGTGATACCAAGAAGGTGCCAGATCTAATAGACTTCTTCATCGCGAAGGGGCTAACGAATTTGTATATGAAACCCGAGTCCTGTTATGACAGTTCTTCAAACCACATTCCGGTGCTTTTGACAGTTAGTACCAACCTTATAGAGGTGTCAAGATCAATTGGGCTATCTAATAAACTTACAGACTGGAACGTATTTCGAGAGTATATTGAGGAATCAATAGACATGAAAATGGCCCTTAAGACACCTGAAGATATAGATGAAGCAGCTAAATATATAACGACGCTCATACAGGAAGCATGCTGGATAAGTACTCCTGAAATCCAGACTCGCAACATTATTGGAGTAAACAACTATCCTCTAGAAATAAAAAAAGCTGTTCTAGAAAAGAGAAGACTTCGAAGAGTTTGGCATTTAAGTAGAAATGCTGAGGATAAAACTAATTTTAACAAAGCTGTAAAAGATCTCAAGTCACTACTGCAAGACTGGCATGATAACTCATTCCAAAACAGGCTAGAGAAGGTAACTGCTACAGAGTCTACAAACTATTCACTCTGGAAAATAACCAAGGGTTTTAACAGACCGCAAGCCGCTAAACCACCCTTAAAGTGCGCTGAAGGATGGGTGAGAAAACCACAGAAAAAAGCAGACCTATTTGCTGAACATCTAGCAAAAGTGTTCCGCCCAAATGATTCGATGGGTGCAGAGTTTGATGACCAAGTGGTTGCAGCTCTTAACCAAGTCTTCCAAATGGATCTACCACCAAGGCCTGTGTCAGTGCGGGAAGTGTGGAGAGTAATCAATGAGCTAAAGAACAAAAAAGCACCGGGCTTTGACCTAATAACCAAAGAAATAGTTAGCCAACTACCGCGAAAAGCTATAACTTACATCACTACATTGTGCAATGGGATATTAAGAGTACAACATTTTCCTGCAATATGGAAGGTATCCCAAATTACTATGATTCATAAAAATGGAAAACCACCAAGTGACGTCAAATCATATAGACCTATAAGTTTGCTCCCGGTATTATCCAAAATATTCGAAAAGCTCTTCCTCCGGCGAATTCTTCCTATTCTGAGAGAAAATGGAATCATACCTGGCCATCAGTTTGGCTTTAGACAGCAACACTCCACTGTGGAACAGGTTCATAGAGTTTATGACCAGATAAGAAAGACACTGGAAGAAAAAGAGTACTGCTCTGCAGTCTTCTTAGATATACAACAGGCTTTCGATAGAGTCTGGCACAAAGGCCTACTATGTAAAATTAAAAGTTGCCTTCCACACAGCTATTTTTTAATATTCAGTTCTTACCTCTCAGGAAGACTGTTCCAGGTTAAAGAAGGTGAAACCACTTAAAATTTTTTTGAAATACAAGCTGGTGTTCCTCAGGGATCAGTGTTGGGCCCTGCACTCTATACTATCTTTACGGCCGACCTCCCTTGTTCGAATACCATAACTACAGCTACATTCGCCGATGATACCGCAATCCTGGCGAGTCACAAGGACCCACTAATAGCATCTAAAATTTTACAGAAAGGCCTAGACGAGACAACTAAATGGCTTCGAAATTGGAGGATTAAAGCAAGTACCTCAAAATCATTGCAGGTTACTTTTACCTTGCGTAAAGGCAATTGTCCCTCAGTTAATCTAGAAAACACCACCCTTCCACACCAGAACTCTGTCAGATACCTTGGTCTCCATCTTGATAGGCGTATGACATGGAATGAGCACATCAAGAAGAAACGAGATGAGCTAAATATAAAATACAAAAGCTACCTGTGGTTGTTAGGCCGAAACAGCAAACTGTCAATCGATAACAAGTTACTAGTGTACAAGTCGATCCTGAAACCTATATGGATGTACGGCCTTCAGCTTTGGGGTAGTGCTAGTAACTCCTCCATCGTACGAATACAAAGAATGCAGAACGTAATACTCCGAACAATCAGTAATGTCCCTTGGTATGTGACTAATGCTGAGATCCACGAACACCTGAAAGTACCCACAGTGAGAGATGAAATTGCTAATATCAAGACTACATACAGGAAACGGCTAGAGGCCCATCCTAATACCCTTGCACAACAGCTCACAATATCCAGCTATGCTAAACGCCTAAAAAGAAGAGATATTCTATAGGATGGTGAATTAATTATGGGTAGATGTTCTCGCTGGAGGACACACTCTAAACGAGAGATTCATGCAGCACATCTGCTAAAAGTGAATGCACTGATCGCAGATACAACGAAAAAAAAAAAAAAAAAAAATCTTTAATTACTTTCATTCTGTTAGTCTAAATGTGTTGTATTAACAGTTAACAGGTCTAGTGGAAACTGTTAATTCTAAAATTCAGCTCACGGTAGTGTAACACACAAATTACATCATTCGCAACGTAATGTGATCGTGTTGTTATCGGTCTCATAAAATATTCTATTAACATACAAAAGCTAACAATAAGGTGTAATTTCGAATTAATGCGTAATTAGGAATGAGATACCTCAATTGTAATACATGTCACATCGGGTCTTTGATATTTTAATTTAAATAAAGGCACAAAAGCCTTTTGAGACTCTTTGAGGTAACAAAAGCTTAAGATACCAACTCTTATATGATACACATGGCATAAGACACATAACACATAAGAGACACTTGTTCAATCTGCCAGAGAGTGGGGACATTTGGCAGTAGATTAATTGCTGCGGTCAGCGGCAGGAGTGAGGCCTGGACGCAATAATGCATCATATAGGTTACAACAAACGATGATTGGAACGATAGGCTGGGGAAAGCCTGGGCTGGAAGGACAGAGTCTAATTGTACGTGGCGTCGTTCCCGGGGACCTGAAATAACATTGTGTTCAGAGCAGGGCACCTGAGACCGGCCGCCGAGGTAGGTTTTACTTCAATCACCATATTGCTGGCACCCCAGTATCCGAGGAGCCAGATATCCGAAGGGATTTTCGAAGGGATCCGAAGGATAAGACTTTTTATTTTGCAATCGAACTTATTCGCAATAAAATTAGTTAAAACATTACGATACCTTCTACCCTTCTGAGTCTGCCCGTGACTAACCCGTTCCAAAATTCTAGAAGTAAAAAGTATTATAACCTTAACTTTATCGTGAACTAGCTTTTGCGCGCGGCTCTGCCCGCGTGTTTGTCTGTTATTGCAGTGATAATTAGCCTATATCCTTCCTCAATAATCAGAGTATCTACATGACAAATTTCATTGAAATTGGTGTAGCGGTTTGCCCGTGAAAGCAGGACAGACAGACAGGTAAGAGTTTCTTTCGCATTACATAAGTATGAATAAGTACAACAAAATATATGTGTAAAAGTCGCGAAAGTTAGTTAGAAGTAAAAAAAAAATACAGAAGAGCCATACATATTTTAATCGTTGAAAATGTAAATTACCTTAAAAATCGTTTTCTAAATCATTGTGTTATTGATAATGAAAATTTTGTACTATTAACAAAAGCTGAAAACTGATTTCCAAAAAGACTTTATAGAAACCCACTTGACGCCATATGTTCTGATGTGGAGACCGCGTCTTAGCAAAGTAGAGTAGGGCGTCCTCTGTTCTGATGGCGGAATTACTTATGTAAGACGGCCGACTGCGACTGGATATGAAAAGCAACTGACAGGGCTCTGTGGTTTGCCTTGAGAGAGGTCTATGGCCAGCAGTTGGCTGCAGCGGCCGATAATGATGATGACCTCATCTATACAATTAAACTAAAGTGTCTTATAAATTGCGGTACAAGATTATTCCATTTTTTTATTTATATGTTGGAATGAGGGTATCCGAATAATAAAAGTATTGCAAACATGTGCCATTATCGAACGATTCCATGAGTCAGTCGAAATAGGGATGAAATTATATCGGTGCGATCGGAAACAGGGGACAGTTTCTCTTCAGATTTCGCGACGTCCACGTCTCTTAATATTTAACTCTGGTCACTGGGTCACTCCTGAGTCATAATAGTTTCCTATTATTTAACTTATGATTTATTGTAGTCATGTGTTTACATTTATTATAAGTATATCATGTACCTATATCGCTCTTTGTGTAACCAATTATAATTTAATCAATTTGTGTTTTTAATGAATTTATATCCATTTAGATTTTATTTACAATAATTAATGATTAGCTTTAATCCAAATGAACTATATTTGTGGTTCACATTCTTGTTTATTCCCGTGCCAGCCGAAATATACGATAAATAAATAAGATAAGTCACGAGCTTGACACGTTAATCATGGACTTAAGAGTTTATTATTTACGTAAGGTCGAATGTTGTCAGTCTAATTAAAAAAAAAAAACAATACTGCATACTAGTCAACTCAGAGTTATATAAATGAACGCGCAAGCGACTAGAAGTTTAAATTACATTATTGATCAGAAAATAAACTCAGGCAAACTATCAAAAATCTATTAAACTATAATAGACTTTAATCCTAAATTTATTTGAACGAGTACTATGAAGTTGTAACGTATTAATGAGATTTTCATCATGTATGTATTAGCTATGTGGAACAGCTAATTTTGTTTTAATTTTATATTTTATCCTTACCTGATTAATGGTTTTTTAAACGGTAAAAGCAGAATTGTTTATTCGCAATAAAATTTTTTTAAGTTGTGTTTTTGGAGATTAACTATTAACGTTTTTTGTTGATGCACATAACATGTAAATACATCAGTGGATAATCTCCGAAAACCTAGATCAACTGTGTTAAAGAATAATGTAAAATGTAATACAAAGAGTTATAAAGTTATTTCTGACAAACTAATCGGTATATGGAATAATTAAGCTTACTTTTTAATAGAAGAAAACGCTAAAACTTGCTATTAATAAATTATTATAATTATACTATTATACATTAAACGGTCACAAAGAAACCCAGTGCAGTCAAAAATTATACTTATAATAATTTAAACAATAATGAAACTAGTGATAACTATACAAATACGTATAAACTCTATAGAAGTAGTTTCCACGTTTTTAGTAGCCTATATGTCAAACACTATTACTCAATTGAGTTCGATTTATGTGTTTCTGAGGACCATAAACTCAACATTTTATGGGCGGTGTCCACTAAAAGGTAGCGAAGTAAATATGTTCAGTGTTTGTGCAATTCTTAAAGGACACAACTTTTGGGACACACACCCTATACATATTCCTTAAATAAATTTATATTATTTTTTTATGTATAACAACATGGCCTTTTAGTAAATTTATTCAATAAATTTATTTTAAAAATATTATGTTACTCTGCGTGCATATACGAATGTTCGTCTGTATTTTTTGCAAGAAAAAACCAGATCAGCTGGTCATATGTCGTTAGTTTGATTCCCACTCAGGACAAATAACTCGTGTGGTCTGAACATCATAGATATGTGATGTTAAATATCAAGCCATGCCTAAATTAACATGGCAAAGTATATTTCCATTAAATCGGTTAACACATTAATATGAAACCTTAAAATTTCGTATTAAAGAATCTAGTTACATAAACCAATTAGATATTCATTTACTTTCCACTAAGCTCATAATGGTTGGTTACGTTCAAAGCCCCGACATGTTCAACATACGACTATTAGTTATATTATTTCTTCTACACAAACTTATGTAAATCCTATAGAGTTGAGAGTGTTTTCTTACGAATGCTGGTGATCAATTGCAGATGTTAAGTGCTACAATTAGAACGTGAAATTAATAAAGATAACTAAACTTTAACTGGTTTCCCTTATTATTTGTATTAGAATAAATGATTCAAAGCACATATTATGACCTTAGATGTCAAATAACGTCACGAAATATTACATTTAATGAACAAATGAATATATTTTGGATCTCGTCTAGATCATGTCGAAGTCCAACTTTTTAAGTCTGAGTGAAATGGAATACTTTTGTTGTCCGAAGCGAATATTGTTTTCTCACAAATTGAGCGACCGTATTCCAATGTACTCACTCTTTCAAGCATTGTCTCCAATAATAGTGGACCCTCAACGACAGAACTTACTAGGCTTGATTAGCTCCCGTAGGGGGTGGAGTTTTTTCTACACATAAAATATGGAACATAGTAAGTATCCTTACGACAGTCTTCAAATTAGTAGCATGCGGGTATGGGGATCTTAATGTATGCCATATGCAGGTGGTAAGAAAGGAATTGATGTCACATATACAACCAGTTTAGAAAAAAATGTACTTTCCCATTGGAGAGCAATAGTCTACATAGCTTAAAAAGTTTTGAATGAACTACTTTTCTTAGAGTCATTTGAATAGGTGTCGGGTAGATGTTTTTGTGTAAATTAAACGTCCATACTTAGGGTTCAATAGTTGATTTTCGAAGTCTAAGTAAAATATGGAAATGAAAAACTAAACGTTATTGAAACAAGTACAATTTTAACAAAAATAAAACCAACTTCAAGGTTCGACTCGATTTCTCTTGGATGCCATCATCAGATATTAATGTCCTTATCATGGTACCACCGTCGGGATATCTCCTTCCCATAAAAAGAAATCATCAAAATCGGTTCATATACGACGAAGTTATCCGCGAACACACATAAATATATATGTATATATAAACAGTCGAATTTAGAAACCTAATCCGTTTTTTTGAAGTCGGTTAAAAAGAAGTTAATTTTTTTCATATTTTTAGAGACACTGCTGTTTATAATTAATTTATCGTTTAATAACACGTTTAATAATTTATGTAAAAATTATAACCTCATCCCCAACGTTAGTTCTCTTGTGAATTCTATAGAAAAATTCCACTGTGATAACTCAATTCTCAATTCTAAGACAAATAATGAAAATATGGTTGATGGTCAAAGTTTCTTGTAACAATTAATGAACTAACCCAAGTAACTGAATGGAAATACCATAAAATGTATAAGCTATTTGACAAAACTTTTAAAATTAACGTCAATCTCGTCATAAAATAATGAAAATTCGTTCCCTCCTCTGTTCGTTGATTGTATTTCTAACAAATTTGACTCGTCAGCAAGAAAATATCGCTGGAAACTTCCTAACTCAACATGAAAAGTAAACTCAGTAACAACTCCTTTACAACTGAATAATTATGCCATTACGGGAACCATGTCAATGTTTTCGAAACAAGTTAATTTTAGTGACCGTACTACTAATGTGGCGTATTAAGGGCTCCTACACATAACTGCAAATTCGCAACGCATAGCAATTATCTGCGAGCTCGCACGAATACACTGCAAGAACTTCCTATCTGATCCGCATCGTGAGACGCCACATCACAGGAACTTGGGATGTGAATTGCTGCGATACGAATTCGTGCGGCTTAGTGTTGGTTCAGGTGACCATTACTTTGGACAGTAGTCAGCCGTGTTGGAAGTGTTTATAGGAATAGTGCCATGAATCGCAAAAATATCTATTTTACTTGAAAATACTATGCTTTGAGACTAGAAGAAGATATTTTTTTCGATTTATTTATAAGGAGCATATCTTCATTTGAAGATCTTTTTGAGTTCATTATCACTATCTCTAAAAAAACGATCGTACAAGGGAAAAAATGCCTTTCAAAATGCTGGGACTGACTATTATTTGCTGGGCATGCATTTCACGGAAGAAGAGCCATGCGTTAGCACAAATGGGCTGCCTCGACTGAGTAATTCCAGTGCCTCACAGAATACTGATGTTCAAAAATTATTTCGTTAATCACAAATACGAACGGGCTGGCTCGACCGGGGCAGTGCTACCCTCGTACAGGAAATCAAACTAAAATGACAGCGATCATGCTATCGCGTTGCGTTGGTGAGTGCGAGACCGAAGGCCCAATGATACAAAAGCATCACTAGCCCACCATGGTGTGGGTCACCATGCTGCATTGTTGCATTGTCTGTATTCGCAGTATGGTGACCACCACTCTGGGATTCTGCTTGTGCTTTCCATCATTGTGGGCCAAACATAAAAAAAAAGAAAAATGAAAACGTTCACTCGCGACGCACTTATGACGTTGAGTTGCAGGTGTCCATGGGATCCTTGAGTGCCGTGAGTTGAGTGAATGTCTAAGGGCTCATATAACCTACTAGCTGACCCACGCAACCTCGTTTGCGCCTTATATTGCCCGTAGTGTGAAAATTTCCCCCGTTTTTGAAACATTCTTCATTGTTGCTCCGCTCCTATTGGTAGTAGCGTGATGATATATACCCTATAGCCTTCCTCGATACATGGACTATCCAATACCGAAATAATTTTTCAAATCAGACCAGCGGTTCCTGAGATTAGCGTGTTCAAACAAACAAACAAACTCTTCAGCTTTATATATTAGTATAGAAGTATGGATGAGCCCTTAGACATTCTTACTCGGTGTACTATTTAAATTCGAAATTACATTGCTAATTAAAACTATTGGCAGCCGCCAATAGTTGAGCCACCGTTGAACTACGAGTATATAAATACTATTTGTTTGCTATAAATGTAAAACTACGATTTTGATAACGTTGTTTCCCATAGTTTCACATCAATGCTTATATTTTGTACAGTGGGAATTTTATTAAACTGCAAGAAAATTTTCTACGTTTAGTTTAAAGATTTATTTAATAGACTCAATTAATATGCAAGACAGAACCGAAAACCAAGATTTGAATATTAATTAGAGATGGGATAGCTATTAATTTTAGTTACGTCAGTTACATGAATACATTCTGAAATATATTTCTTTGAAACATTTAGTAAAGAAGCCCGAACCTTATTATTTTGTCTTGGCTGAGGCCGAGTACAAGATTTATCATCTGCCAGCGCTGTGTCTCAATCGTGGTCTGGGAGACTAACATCGATACACGACGCAATACCATTTTGTGAATTAAAAATAATGGGAAACATTCATGAAGTAAATGAAAAATCTGTACAAGAAATATAACAATATGAAAATATTGCCTAACATGCTTTCAAATGTTCATTTATTTCATCATATTATTATTTAGCTCTTCTAAATCATCACATACATCATTTTACATCGTCACATCAACAGCCTGTAACAGCTACAAGACCTGTTCTTAGAAAGGATGTTTTGGTCTACCACGCTAGCCAGAGGATTGGTATAAGATTTGCTTCAAGTTTTCGTTTTCTTTACAGTGATATTGTTCTCCGTAGTTTACTGAGTAAGTCGCCTCTTATGACACCCATGGGATGAATAGGAGCGGTGGATGAATAGATGACTGGGCTAGATAAAAGTTATAAATAGATGACTATTAACACTGGCGATACTTGTTAATGGAGACGAAATTATTTTTATAGCTATTATAGCTGCTACTACTATTGGAGAAATATTTAAAAATTAAACCATATAATATTTTTTTTTTTTAAGTATGCGAAAATGACAAAGTGTCTAATTGTTAAATTTTTATTTTGTTTCACAACGGTTCTTGGTCGTCATTCTTTATGTTAAAATGTTGAAAACTGATAAAAAATATAGGTGTGGAAATCGAGCCTTAAAGTCTAACGGTGTATAAACTGTTATACCAACCCACTGGGAAAGGAGTCGGCTTTCATGAAAAGGATCCAGTCATTAGATAGACTACACCCTGTTAGATTAATAGCTGTTTTGTTTAAACTAGGTTTTGTATTACTTTGACCTTAATTTTACTTTGGATTTCGTTAAAATAATGCCGACTTATTTATATATGGTTCTGCTGATCAAAGCATTTATTTATTTAAAAACACATAATGTTAAAAGTATTTACGAAAATATTTCATTACTCAAAGACCACTCGAAAAAAAAAAAGTACCCAAGGCAACAAACGTCAGCCACAGTCTAGTTTCTGTCTGGATAAATACTTATAATAACTTTATAATAGAGTCCAAAACAACAACGATAAACTCGACTACTTACTCAAATTATATAGCCAAAACTTATTGAGAACGTCTTTGAATAAATCTGTTCATTTTGAACGTCGTTCTTATAAATAGGTCGATGGAAGGTGAAATTATTTCGTAATTGAGTAAAATAGGGTGGGTTAGTGAATGTGGCACGTCCAGGTCGGCACGTCTTTAAGAATCCGTCTCACTTCCACAGCTATTTGAGATATTCAAAAGGTCGCCCATTTTAGAGGACCTCATTATTAAAGCTTAACTGTGTTTCGACTTTCAATATATAATGTTATTAGATTATTAAAATTTTACGACCACAATTCTTAAGGTTTTGATATCTCAATAAGGGTGCACTATTAAAATTTTGTGCTTTTTTTCTTGTATATTGACTCTGTAATTTGACACTACTGGTGTCAAATTTTAAAGATTTCTTGATCGAGAAAGTAGATATATTGTGTCTATAGTTCAATAAGTAGTCCAAAATTATTCTTCTTTGAAGTTTATTTAAGGAGACAAAGAGAAACGATTTTCCGTGCTCGGGGCCATTTACCGAATATTTTATTCCATGGATGGGTCATGTTTTCGTTATAATACTACAACTTACTGAAAAAAATGTTTTTGTTCGTAAAAGAAATCCGCACTCTTATTAAGACCCCTATTTTGTAGAGTCTAGGACCTTTAGAATTAAATTGTAAAACTGTTTTAAGCGAAGCCAAATTCAGATCGTGTTTAGAGCAATTTTCACGCATGAAAAATTAATAAAGAGACAAAAAGTAAAAAAAATCTTCTACGAACCGTCCAAGAAATGAGCGGAATTCTATAGCAAATTTAAGTTTAGTGAGTTACGTTGTGCACTTGGGGCTTTCTTGTTAGTTCTTGTGCGTTCAGATATTATTTTCTGTTTTTGAGCTCGTTCAATTATTATGGATACCTACTAACGTTAAAATATTTCTTGTACCCATAACTATGTTTACAATTAACATTATTTTAGGTACGAGATGAAAAATTCATAGAGTTTAAAGTGACTTAATAACTTTTATGACATTAAATTCCATTTTCTCTCATAATACTTACTGCTCGACTAAAGGCACAATAAATTAAGGCAAACGTAGTAAAATTACATCTAAATAGTTATTGTAAAAAAATAAAAAAATATTTATTTACTTACAATATCCATACAGACTAATCCAATACGATATTGTAGTTGCATTTTTCTTAAAAATTAATTACTTAAACCTAAAAGTAACAAATTATGCAAAGAGCTTTCAGTGTGAATTCACTTAGAGTACAATAAAATATATCCACCTCACCAGCTATGAGGTTAAGTGTGCGCAGCGCGCGCGTCAGAGGTGCCTCGCGTCGTAAGTTCGAATAATTGTGTGAACTAAGCAGCTTTTTATTGTTTCTTCAAACACGCCTAATTTTAGAAGTAAAAATCCAATAATTCGCTTTTTTTATCGAATAATTCATTGACCAATTTTATAGATAAATTAACATTACAAAGCGATCCTTAAGATTTCTCCTGTGGCCATAACTGCTACATCTAATGACCATACTGAAACGAGGTTATACAATCTAAAAGTTGACGACTAGAAAGCCTATTGTGTCGGCTCTAATATTTTCCTAAAACACAAACGAATCTTGGAATATAAAACTAATTATCTCGTCTATTGAATCAGTGCCAAATATACCGAAGACTTAATGGCGACAGCAGATCCAAATGTATATTAGCGTCGTGATGTAAGTGTCAAATTCGTGTCGATACAATACTGCTTTTCGAAAGGCAAAGATTTACTATCACTAATTACATACCTCCGGAGTCGTAGTTTGATACATAATATGGTGTTATCTAAAGTCAGAAACATTACTAAAGCGATAGTTTGTATACTTGTGCAATATATAGACGGTGTTATGGATACTTTAATGCTTCTAAAGATTTTTTTGAATGATTGAGACGATCTAAACACACACACACATCTTTCAAATTGTTAAAGTCACAAATGAAAAAGATTTCATATCCAGTTAAAATGTAAAATATTTAAGGAAATCTGATGCCACAAATGCTGATGATAGTACACTTGTTATCAAAAGTCAAGTCTAAGCTACATTAGTGATTTCTAAATGTGATATAATACAAGGAAAGTTTAACTATAAGCCGACTAAGTAAAAACTGTTGATGAATTTTATATTGGCTATGTCAACCCAGCCATTATTACAAATCTATTGAAACCTTATTCCTTAAAATCGGTTTAGACACTACGTTTAAATATATAAACATATATAGTCTGCCAAATCCATTACCTTTTTTTTGGCTTCGTCGTATTCTGGTGAAAAGAACACAAACATTTGCTCGGTATTCTTCAGCTAAATAAGGAAAAATAACTGAAACTGGTAATTCATTTGCCATCATGACAATGCAAGCTGTCAGATGGCGTCTTGGGTAACCATCAATTTTGATGAAAACGCTGAATTTATAGGGCATTCACAATATGGTCTTAATTCGGCAGCCACTGACTTCTTCAGTATTCAGTATTTTTATTTAGCTTAACATCAAAGTAACTAAACTAATCAACTTTTACAATTAAAAACGAAACCCCGAAGACATCCATCTAAAGGATTTCAATTATAATTCACTTCAAAAGACTTCAAATAAATTATAATTCAGTTTACACAATCCCCTAGTAATTAAATTACATATATCTCCTATTTTCTACTATTAAACACGTTTTCTTTGTACGTAATGAGGTTACAATATTTTTTTTTCAAGTTGATTCTTTTATAACGGATGCTTTATTACTTTTGTATTACTCAGTAAGGTGCAAGATTTACTAGTAAAGACCTTGTTATTTTTAATAAGTTTTGTAAGATAAGTAACAACCTAGGATAGGTTCTCTATTTGAATATTTATTGTCTGATTTTGTACATTGCTATGTACATTACTGTGTAAGTTTAATGTTTAACTTCCCTCCCGGCACCTCATACAAGAAAACATTTACTAAATATTCTTATAAGCAGCAATATACCCACTCATTTATAAAATAAATTTATAAAGAAATTGATATAAGAGACCTTAATATCTTTAAAGTAAAATCCTAAGTAACCGAGTAGCTACAAAATCAAATAGCACAAGTGCTCGCGCACGCACGCACACACACACAAATAGAGAGAGATATGCACACACACACCACAAAATACATCGACATATGTTTTAAGAACGTAGACTAAATGTGACTATGATAAGCAGTAAAAGGTATAGGTATATTCATATTAATTTGTGTAATAAGTTTTTTTTTGTAACAACGACAACTCCCGCATTAGGAATATAAATCCTGTGTCACGGAGGACTTTACAAACATACATGAATCGGAAACCAAGAACATCCAGACTCAGAAACTCCTTTTAAGAGAACAAGTACTCTAATATAGGGTACCTGGATCGAGTATTGTAATACTTCTTTTTCTCTTTTTAGATTATTACTTTTAAGCAATGAACTGAAATTACTTTTGTGTGTGTGTTTTTAAAATAATTAAATATTATCAAAGCTTTTAAAAAAATGTTCAAGAAATAATACAAATCTAACAATAAGTACATCAATCTTACTGTAAAGATATAATTTAAAATTTATCAGTACATTGTATGCACATTATTCATTTTGAAACTCCATGCTAATATTTGTAAGCGATTCAAACATTTCATAATCAACTGTACGAAGTAATACAAACATCGCTTTAACCCAACAGTTGTATATATGCTCGTACATCGTTTACATCCCTTAAATCTTGCTTTGCTTAATTTAATTCTTCTCTCGCAAGAAACGTAAACTGTGGAATAATATTCATTATCACTATAATATATTACGGCTGAACAAACTTAGGCTTAATTAAAAGCGGGTAAATCCATGCACACCTCGGTGAAATCAACATGAATGTATTGTCACACAGAGAAGGAGGCCCGAAACGTGACGCAACGCCTAATAACTTCTCAGAGTTATGAAAATTTCATGCTAAATAAGTATGTTCATGTTAATTAAATCGTGTTTCTTAAATTAAGTACGCCTAAAGATGAAGACGTAAGTTCAAAAGGAGGACATAATATTTTTGGGTATTTTTTTATTTCAAAAGCTTCTGTGCAACTTTTGCGATTTGTACACAAATTGTTTTATCGAATAGCCCCGAGGGGGTCATAGCCGCAAGGTTATAATAATCAGCACAGCTAAGAAACACTGGCCAAGTAATTTCATTGTATAAAATTGGTCCACGTTGCCTTACTTTTTTAATATGCAGAAACCACCAGAAACAAGGGTACATTTAATTAAGATACGATTCGAAAGAAACAGAGCGTCTATGATACAAGATAATTATAATAGCATTTTAATCGTATCAATAAAGTTTTCACGGGCTGTACAGTCATAGATAAAAAACATACTTTAGGGAATCTTGTCGCTCAATAGGCGAAATTCGGCCATAGATAATTCATTTGATTTTTATTAAGTTGGAACTTTATTAGGGTTATTTTGTCAAAGACTACAGAGACCTCTATATGCAAAGATTTCATCATGGCTACTTTCGACATTCAGAAAGAAGATTTATGATCATACATTTGTGTATTATATGTACATTTGCGTATATGTGTGTGTGTATGTGTGTGTGTGTGTGTCAGACGCGTGCTAGAGTGTGGAATTAATTTCTACTAATTTATTTTTTCTCTTCCACTACTCCTGCACTCCTATTTCATGTAAACTTCAAAATATGGTATGCAGGAAGCTGATGCCCTGGATAACTGGAGCGACAACCGACAAAAACGCGGGCCGAACCGCGGACAACAGCTACTTGGCAATAAAGTAAAAGGTGTGTACAAAAAAAAGGATAAAAGTCACTTATATAGGACAGCACATGAAATAAATTAAGCATCATATAGGTAGGTGTCAGTTTGATTTTTGATACAATAAAAGAGAGTTAGATCCTAAAACTTAAGAAAAACAAGGGCTTTGTTTTTAGGAATCAATAGAGAAAAAAAAAATAAACTAAAAAAAATATTAAGTCTTTAAAATTGAGTTCTAAAATATACAAAACCTTTACCGTCATACACATTTTTTCACCTTACTTTTCTTAACCTAACCACTTTCGGAGGTGGAACCTACGTACTCTACAATATAAATATATCAAAGCAAGTGGATCCGCAGTGGCTACACTACTTAGACGTCACATTCAAGAGCTTGAAGTAGAAGAAACCGGAGTGTTCGTTGAAGCCACCACGTTCCCAGATTAGAACGCAGGTAGATCTAAACGGGGTTTAAATTAAAGAGTTTTGGTATTCCCAACAAGTGCTCGGGGCATCTTTAATTAAAAACTTCGAAAATATTTTCCATTTGATGTTGGCATGATAAAAATAGATTGGGTTTTGATTTTGTCTGACTGCCAATATTTGATTGAAATGTTTGTGAGATTCCTTTGAATATATCAGAAGTTTGTCAAGTCTTCTGATTACCAAATTAATTTAGATTTATGTATAGTGTCTATTCCTAGAAGACAGTACGTAAACTATGTTGATACAATACAGAGTATGTAAATACAAGTTTTGAGCTCCAAATTTGTAGATAAATTTAACGTATTTCATTAGTAGAGTAGGTATAAAATTAGTGGTAGGTATAATAAATAAATAAATAAATATTTCGAACATCTTATACACAACGTTATCTAGTCTCAAGCTAAGCAGAGCTTGTATTATGGGTTCTAGACAACTGATATAAATACTTATGTACTTTTTTTGTAAATACTATATATAATAATATATTATACATAGAAAATACCCAAACTCCGAAATAAATATTTGCAGATCATACAAACATTTGGTCCGACCCGGAAATCGAACCCGAGACCTCAAGCACAGTAGTGGCATACGCTCTCACTGCGCCACAGAAGCGGTAAAAAAAGGTTTTAGGTTTTGTAAGACGAAATGGAAACTTTCTTGTCTTCTTCTTCTTTGATGAAATGGCAACCAGCTAGATCTCTCGGATCAGCTATTTATACCAATGTCAAGTGTTTATAGTCTTCAAACCATAAGTCTCCAAGTCTTTTAGTCTTCGTCAAGATGAAATTAATGTTAAAAAATTTATAAAATATGGATGAGATGAAATGGAGACCGTCTTTCGAAAAAACAAAAAACGAGCTCCCAAGTTTCTTGTCAATCATTTTGAAGCATTCCGTAAGAATGTCTAAAATAACTGATGTTTTTTTACAAAGCTCTGATATTGACGTGTAGATTGACAACCTAACGGATAAGGTTCAAAATAAAACCTGTATAATATTTGCTATATATTCCTAGTACAAAAAAGAGGAAATTAAAGAGAAAATTACTTAAGTTCATACTTGCAATTTTATTACTTTTATTTATTAAGTATTAAGCATACGTGACGATGAATATGTTCATCGTCACGTATGCTTAAAGTTTTAATTGCGCAGCGGTCATTTTTTAAAGCATAAAGCAAAATGGCCTTGGTTGCAAAAATAAATAACTATAATAGATTAAACACCAATATTATTAAGTAAAGTCAGAGATAGAAAACCACTTAATATTTACTCGAGTGATAAAGTTTCCCATCAAGCGCTGTACAGTAGTATATAATAGTATCGCTTCTCTAGAAATCAAAAGTGTAACACCAGTGTATTTTTTACAGAATCAATAGCATTTATATACTACATAAAGTCCCCATTTAAAAAAAAAAAAGTGACTCTTGCAACTTCACAATAAAGTAGAATTTGGCTAAAAACGTGTTGAAATATTTTTGAATCATAATATGTAATTTTTTTACTGTTTCTGTTATTAAGTCAATAGACTCGAGAATGTTTAGGATCTCTCCGTTGTCCATCTCTATACCTGTTTGTACATCATTGAAATTAAGAACATTGATTGATCTAGTATATATTATGTTGGTATATTTTTTAATAGCCTGTCAATATTACTACTGTTTAATAATAAGTAGAAACCTGTAAGTTATTTGATATTTTATCATTGATTTATAAGTCAATACCTTTAATCATTAAATTTATCTAGAAACAAATTCGCACAGCAAAATGTAGTAGTAAAATATTCTAAACTTGATTATTTAATTATTTATGTCATGAAGGACTTACAGCTAACATTATAACATTTGCAATGAAGTAGATAACAGTGATCAAATTACAAGTCCTCACTTATAGTGTTTATTTGTTTATGCTTAGTTATTACGTCTTTGATGCAGACTTGCACTTGTACAGATCTTTTTAATGTTTATTTCTATACATATAGGGTTTAGAACTTTAGAGTAAAGTAAATACTTTGGTCTTCGTTCGATTACTCTAACACGATAATCTTACGCGTAAGTCGATGTTGGTCTAATTCGAAACGGCTGTTTGGGTAATCAGTAGCAAAGCAGTCACTCTAAACAAATATTATCTCAAGTGATTGCGGTCTGTCTTTCGTAAGTAAACACGAATGATACTTCGAAAACCTGGTAACAGATAGATAATAAGGAACTAACTAAAAACTTAATGGTACAAAAAATAACCAACACACACAATAAAATATACTAAAAATATCTTAATATTAAATATATACATATAAATTGATTGGTGACTGTTAAATCCAAATTAAAATATGCCAATTTGTTTAAGCTTAAGCATTGTATGAATTCAAAATAAGTTGAAAATAGCTGACACATGCCACTGTTTGTATGCGTCTCCTATTGGTCTAAGCGTGATGTCAACTCTCTTGGACACGCCAGAAAACACAGATTTTTTAAAATTTAAATAACAAAAATAAAACCGATTTGACTAATTAGAAATACATACAATTTATTATTAATTGGCTAAAAGCTAACACGAATTTATCGTGTGTCCCATAGGATCCATTTCATTAAATACTCGTTCACAGGACAGAGTGGCAATTAACATATCTGCTTAATATTATAGAGAAAATGATTAAAGAATATTTCATATTACATTTTTTAGTTCAATGTGGTCTCATAACATACATTCATTCATTTAATTTTAACGCAGAACCTGTATTTCACAAGAGAATCTTTCATCTTGAAATGCCTCAGTTGCTCTTCTCCGGAGCTATAAAATGCAATTTATGTTCCTTTTAGGGCTTTTGGTTCCGCAGGCATTAAGGTATACATATATCTTTATATATGTATGCTCACTGAGAAAGCATTGAATTTTTTCCCCTTTTTACCTTAAATTAAAGGTATTTCTAAAATTTCTTATTTTTTTCAGATTATTTTAATAGATACATGTTGAATTTATTCACTTGAATGTTTGGCTGTAAATCAGTGTTAAATTGTTTAAAATATATATACAAATAAAAGAATTGGGCTGTTTATTTGTAATATTAAAATAAGCGCTTTTTATGTTATATTACTAGATGCACCGGCAAACGTCGTTTTGCCATAATTTTTTTTTAAGGATGGGTGACCCTTACTATTTAGGGAGATGAAAAATAGATGTTGTTCGATTCTCAGACCTACTCAATATGCTCACAAAATTTCATGAGAATCGGTCAAGCCGTTTCGGAGGAGTTTGGCAACTAAAACTGTGACACGAGAGTTTTATATATTAGATAATAATAATAACTTTATTGATACAACACCAACACCACGATAAAACAGTTTGGTTTTTAAGCATATGTCATAATGTACTCTTATACTAGGTGTCTACAGTATGGCTATGGTCACTAACGTCTAAACTAGGCCGAGCCTGTATCTTAGACGTTAGCTTCTTCCCAGGTTTTAAGTATATCATAAAAACATGTGTATTTAACTAGACCTAGGTACACAGCATCAAAATGTGGCCAGACTCACACAGTATATACACACATACATGCATTTTCCTGTCATAAGAATAGCTATAAGAATATAGATCAAAACTTACTGAGCTATCTCGACACACTGGTATCAGTTATCACACATACTCCACACAAGAATTTATCACATCTTACATGTATTACAACAGTCACTAGTAATTAAAACACAAAAAACAATACAGAAGAACAAGTAGTTAACTGTTAACATTAATAAACTGGGCAGGTACTTATGCGTTTACAATCCATGATCCCGAGACGTTAAGCGAGGCATCCATACAATTACAACACGTCCCAGTAGCCACTTACTTCCTAAGAAATGTACTTAGATAATTTTTAGACTTAAATTTGAGACTAGAGAATGTGGGTAGGCTCGAAATGCAGCATGTTTGCGTAGAAATAAAATATACCGTACCGTCAGCAATTAGGTCGAATGAATGTGAGGCAATCACTATGTATGCGAACTTAAGACATTTTTTTTTTTTTTTTTTACTTTAAGGTTTTTTTTTTTCCAACTAGTAATAGATACCCACACACATTTGCATACATACTTATATATATACATATATTTATTTACTTAATAATTTCATGCATACACGGTACATATACCAAAATTACGACTATCGGTGAATCTTTAGCGATAGTTGTCTGATTCTAACAGTCAAGATGTTGTATCAGCGATAAGTTACTTACCACCATTAGTTTTCATTATGGTGGCTTCTATCTCCCGACTTCGAACGCCTTGGTTATATGGTTTCAGTTTCAGAGGAACTGCCATTACACTTCCCGTGGGATCATTAATGAGGCACACTATAGCCTTAATTAACCGCTAAGATTACATTAGTATGAGTAAACCTTCCACTTGTGCTAGCATTACCAAAGGAATAAGACACCGGTAAAGGCTTGATAACCAACCAACTGATCGCAAGATAGTCTTGTTAATGGGTTTAAAATGCTTAGGCATGAAATTGAAGTAATTCTATATTTAAAACGAGTAAATAAATTATCAACTCCAGCAAATTCATCCATCCAATTAAACAAAAGACTGAAATATAAGGACAAATAAGGAAATTGCGTTAAAGTGACTAACACAACATTAGGCTTTACAATTAACTTACAAACCAAGTGAAAAAAAATTAACGGTTTTATTGTAAGTAATGTACTAAAAGTTAAAAAATATTTGGTATAAAATAGTTGGGCGTAGCGTAAAGTGAAATGTCTGGATGGAAACACGGGCCCAACGATTTTATACCGAATATTTTTTGCCAAATTATTTTTTAACTTTTAGTACATTATTTGTACAAATAAATAAAATAGGAGTATCTGTTTGTAATATTAAAATAGCCGCTTTTAACAAAATGCATATGTATGTATACACGGTACATTTACCAAAAATGTAGTTTTTAAAATTTCTGTCTGTCTGTCTGTCTGCCGGTCTGTCTGTCTGTCTGTTTGTTCCGGGTAATCTCTGGAATGGCTGGACTGGATTTAACCGGGCTTTCACTGGCAGGTAGGTGGTTATCCAGGGAGTAAGTTAGACTACTTTTTTGAGACTAACTTTGTCCCGCGGCGTTACTCGCGGTACTACAATAACCGCGGGTAACACCGCGGGGTTCAGCTAGTACTATAATATATATAACTGCATACACACGCTATTCATCGCCCACGCACTCACCTCCCACATACAAATCACCATAATTATAACACTTCACTTCTAACACACACACACCCCCTTCACACACTCTGCCCCTGTATTTTGTTTTTATTTTTTCTTTATTTTTTTTTTATTTTTTTTTGTTTAAATTAAGTACATTGGTCAATAAAATATTACACCCTCGAAATATGAAGAAGCGGTGTCTTCTGGCACAGGCATTTTTATGCTTAAAAGAAGTCACCTTCAACTTTTATGTAAATGTTATGTGTAATAATGAAATAAAACATTTTTTACTTTGATTTTTGATACACGAATTGAAATCCAAGAAATTGATATTGGTGTTATAAAACTCTAATTTGTGTATTAGAGTTATATAACATCAATATAATTGTGTTATTAAGTCGTGTGTATTATAAATGTGTTTATGTATGTTTAGGCCTATGTATTTAGTGTATTTTTCACTCATTATTAGGTCTGCCAATGTATAAAGTGCACAAAGTGTTAATAAAAAAATAAATAATTTTCTACGAACCGTAACATAAACTTGTAACTCTATCTATTTTTTATCTAACAACTAAAGGAACTACCAAAATGGGCTTCCTCTTTTTACTACTCAATGTAATAAAAGTAGTTTATTACATAGGAACACTACCACTCTCTTAGATATTTTATCTCTAAAGCTTTAAGGATAAATAATATCCGCCCACTTGATGTGACTTGGCTGACGTCACTGTATTATGTTCAGCTTCATTAAGTAACAAGTAAGAGTTGAAATTAATAAAGATCTTGATATTAAGTAACTTCATTTTAAATAAATGTAATTATGCCCACTTTAAAGTGAATCCAAATGAAAGATTTATATATAATATGGGAAATGAAATCCTATTCAAGCTTTTTACCCGACTGCAGCGAAGCATGTATGTAGTAAGTGTATTTGTATGTTGAACCATAGCGCCTAAGGTACTGAAGCGATTATAAAGAATGAGCTGACAATTCGTAGTAATGACCTCAGTGATATAGGCTACATAATATTCATCAAAAGTGTTTACGTCACCGACTTATATTTTTCTTTACTAACGCGTTATCTTTAACAATCAGTGGAGGATGTAATTTGATGACTATTTTTTCGAAATTCGGTTTCACAAGAAACAGCATGGTTAAAATCTGATTTGATGTGAAATTGATGATGATTTGATCATTAAAGACTTAAAACAGCTGTACTTAAGTTTTTATAAAGATAAAAAATATATATACTTAAAATACTAATATTTTATGTGTCAAAATTATCAACCAAAGGTCACTCAAAAGTGATAATATTATTATTAAGTCGCGTATAATGATTATTAAGCTATACGTTACAAACCGATAAGCACAATTTATATCTAAGACTGTCATGGTAAGTCACAGTGAATAAATCGTCAAATTTAATATTAAGATGGAAGAAAATTATGGCACATATTGGCACCATTATTCTTATTAAAAAAAAGTAAAGCAAGTACATCTTTTAGCTTTGAAAATACAATGAATTCGAAAAGATGAACTAAGATCGATGGTTATCGAGGTACGTATACATACATATATGTACATGCTCGTTTTGATATCCATATAGAAAATGGTTTAGGCAATAACCAGCCAATAAATAAAAAGTAAATATTGTATGTTGGTGACTTCTTGAGAAAAGAAAAGATAAAAAGGGTAAGATGTTGGAAAAACTTTCGGATATTTACATCTATCCAATATGGCTTCAGATTGAGTGTGTGCTTGAAGGCCATACGATAATCATCGGATCAAAATTAAATGACGATCTTTTTGATTAAAAATGACCCTTTTTGCACTTTTAGTAAAGATTATGCGCTGAGTGAATTAAAAAAAGGTAGAATTTAATAAAATTGCGTTTTATTAAAGCATCTCATTTTTCAATATAAGATTTTAACATAATGTTACCGCCAATCTGTATAATTCAGGTATTCTATGCAATACCTACGCAATGCATACAATACCTATGGCGTCCGGGCAATATATGAAATATTATGAATATTATTGTCCATTACATATCTTACCTACAAATTCTGTACAATAGGGATGTTGACTAATGTTTGTTGTTGTTTGTTGTTTTCATTTGATAGATAGGAACATAAATATTACGAAAAGATATAGTTAAATTTTCCATTCAGTAATTTTAAATAAGAAAACAACTTTAATATGTTTAGTGTTTAATTTTCGCGCCTAAACGTTCCAAGTTGTCTGTCACATGGTTTTAATGACGAAACAGTGTTTTACATAAATAAACCGCTGTCAAACTCTTTGTTAAAAGCGTTAGATCAAAAGCTGTAGTATTAATCTGCTATTTGTTTTCTAAGGTATTGCCTACATGCATTATATAAGTAAAAATAATGAATACCAAGTATTATAACTATTGTATTCTTTGTTGATTATTACGCCTTTTACATAAAATGTTACATACAAAGAGGTTTTCGCGAACTCTGCTGCACAAAAATCCTTGTTCTTAGTAAAGAAACTTGCCACCATCAGCGAAAGAAAACAGAAGAAAAGAATCTAGGTAAATTTTCACGATTTCCTGTGAAAAATTCAGGTTTCGCCGTAATTAATTTAAAAGATTTTTTTTTTTTTGTGGTTTGTGGTTTTGCTAGGTATGCATTTAGCTAGGTTAGACAACTCGTCTTTGGTTCTTCATACATGGCGACGTAACGCGTTTCGATTGGCGTTTGCAGTCACGTGATATTCAGAATTATTTTCAACATCCTTAATTATTTTTAGTTAATTTATTAGGCATATTTACATCCACAATATATAATTTTAAGTATTTTAATATTCCCTGCTATGGTAAAAACAAAACTTTTCATGTATTTGCCATTTATGTCTACATCCCAATTCCTAGGGATTGTACAAAATACCTACTGATTCACCGGCAATGTGTAAAAATAATTGATTTTGGTCTGTATTAATAAATTTTAGTATGTATTAATAAATTTTATGTAACTACTATACTACCGACAAAATGACGAGCAAAGTAAACATCTTCTGATTGCTTTAAATTGAATTTATTCAGAATCATATGGTTCAGGTTAGGTTAGAACAGTGACAACTTTATAGCTCCGTGTTTTTGTTAAATCATTTGAATTAGATGAGTTTGAGTGGATTGCTTTTGACCTGTTCCCGTAGAAAGCACATTACTGACTGCGCAATAGGAATTGTATAGAATACCTAGGCAAAGTATAAAATAAATAATATTTCACACATTACCTACACGTTTTAGGTATTATTTATATTAATGATCTCCTGGCCGATAACAGCCACGGTGTTCAGTCTCAACGGAGACCAGCTATCTACGCTGGAGATATTATAGTGCACAAGTGTGTGCGCATATGTAGGTGCAGTTTCTGTTCCTTCTCTCTCATAATCCGATGGGACGGTATTGTTTATATTACCCAGATATTGTATAGAATACCAGGTTATATGGATTGACGGTAACATATGCATAACATATATGGACCTGCCAAAGTGACTTCATTCTGCCTGATTGAAAGCATGATTAGAATCCAAGAGTAGTGGTCGCCATACTCATTGCGAATATAGACAATGCAATAATGCAGCATGGTGACCATTACTATGGCGGCCTATTGAGATGCTTCTGCAGAAGCCCAATGATGCATCATTGGGCCTCTGGTCTCGCACTCACCAACGAAACACGAAAGCACGAATGCTGTCATTTTAGATTGGGCTTTCGTGAGAAGGTAGTACTGCCCCCCCTACTGTACTAGTAGAAGTTCGTGCTGAAATCAGCGTGTGTCAATCACCAATCAATCATGTGTATACTTCAAGTTTGTGTTTCAATTAAAAGAGTGGAAGTGATAACAAATTAACTCTTAGTACTTACGTAAAATAAACCGGATCAACATGTAATTGAACCGTGCTTGTAATTAATGATATAATCTGTTGTGCCTAAAAAGCTTTTCAACAAAGGATGATTATACGGTTTTATGTTATTATTCGGTTCAAAAACAAAGAAAACCGTTTACACCAACCTTAATCGGGTCAGTAATAAAATTCCTTTTGTAACATAACGAAACCTTTACAAAGAATGTAATTGAACCAAAGTAATAACACTTACCTTCCACAAAGTAAATTGTTTATTATTTTTACACAGGTTTAATGAAGAGTTTTTCTGTCTTAATTTATCATTATTCGGAAGGTAGGTAAAGGATATAAACATACTAGTATTTGCACGTGGCTCAGCCTCAGCGTATATTGGTTATTACGGTAAAGAGTAGCCTTTGTCCTTTTCTGAAAATCAGAGTTTCACTATGCCAAATTTCTTTGAAATCGGTGCAGCGTCTTAGCCGTAAAAGGGTAACGATCAAACATTTTTACTTTCGAATTTATATTAGCATGGACTAGAATGGATAACGTTGTGATTTTTTCACAACGTTAACCGTTATCCGTTGAATTTAAGTGTATAGTAAAACATATAACCAAAAACGTACCGTTATTTTTTTAGACCAATAATCGATCATTTATTCCAGATTTTTTCTTATTATTAATCAATATATCCTATGTATATAATAAATAAATTGTAAAACTATAACCCTAGAAATACCATTCAAAGCTTTAGACCGACTTTAAAAAAAGAGGAGATTCTCAATTCGACTGCTTTTTTTAAGTTTGTTATAGGTGCCGGCATTTAACTTTTTTTTGGCCTTTAAAAATTGAATTCGTAATATAAAACATTTTACGATTTTTATTGGAATTGAATTGACATGTTCCTGAATCTTGATCTAACCTCATATCTAACGACAACTTCTAAAGGTGAATCTTTATCACTACAAAGACAGCGAGTGTAGTAAAAGACAAAGCTATCAGCTTTAACGTCAAAGAAAGTAGAAAATAGTTTTACGTTAACAAAAGTGTGTTCTAAGACGTAATAAAGAGAGATAGAGACGTTAATACTTATCACACCAGGAAAAAAATACAGTTAGAATACTAAAAACATAGTAATTTTTTTTGTTTATAAAAAGTCATCTATAAACGACGTAGCTTAAGTCTCGTAATAGTTTGCGTTCACATTGTTCAGCGACCCTTACGACGATGTTTACGCATCCTCCACCGTGATTTGTTACTGGCCTTTTTATTGTCTCCATTTTATTTTTCTACCACACGATTCCGCACGGAGCTCTCAATTGCGGAACCCGAAAATTTCCAGCGCGCTTATTTTTAGTTGAGAAACGTTATTGTTTCAAAGAAACCAAGAGTTTTGTTACCTAATATTTGTTTTCATTTGAAACTCTGTCAAACTGTCTAAATTTTAACAAGGATTTGTGTGTTAAAATTTAGTCTTTTTGTAAGACAGATATTATTAAGTTAATTAAATATACTCAAAATTACAAAAAGTCGCTTTAAATCATAATTGTATTACTGTTGAGTTGAGAGTAAGTGTTGGGTTAATATTGAAAATCTCTCTCTATAGAAAAATATTTGAAAGTCATACTAATGCATACATCCGTGAAGAGCGAGCGAAAAAATGTTGTGCGCTAAAGGAGGAAAACGAAATATCCTAAGCTTTATCTACTCATAAGATAAAACAAAGAAAATGTAAAGGAAAATCAGTCCTTGGTGTTTTTTTATTTCAAGCTCTATTGATCTAAAAACCGTTATCATGCCATGGCATCTGTAAAAACAAAACTATCACTGGCATTCTTATTATTGCCCCTCTAACAAAGGTGAAGATAAAATAGATAAGGGGACAAAAAACAGATGTGTCTGAACTAAATCTATAAGTAGGTATAAAGACAAGCTCTCTTCTTAGTTTAGTGAAACTATGGGTTGCAATCACCAGTTAAAAAGTATAATATATTTGGTGTACAGGACTTGCTTCCTAAATAACTATAAATTACCTAATAAACCATTTATATGAAAATGATTACATATAAATTCTTGTGCACGTATGCAGTAAGTGTCCAATTGACAATATTATTGTTTACTAGCTTTTGGCCACGGCTTCACTTGCGTGTATGTCGGTTAACACGGTAAAGAGTAAAGTATCTCGATGACAAATTTCATTGAAATCGATTCAGCGGTTTAGCCGTAAAAGCGTAACAGACAGACATAATTACTTTCAAATGTATAATATTCGTGCCTGTGGATTCCATGACAAATTAAAGTTAGAGAAGTACATAACTAGGTATGTACTATAACTTAGGTATTTTTGTTTAGAACACCAAAGTACCAATTAGTCTATGATGCTATTTACTTAACCAAGCCATTTCTATAAGTTAAAATCGATGAATACTAATGTAATAGAGCTATAGAACTTTTATCGTTTATCTGTTAAAACATGCAAATCCCTGAAATCCCATTTTCACACATATTTTGGTATTGGATAGACTTTTTATTTATAAATATTGTACGCTATAACACATCACATTGCAACCCGTGGAAGCTGAGCTCAAGGAAATCATAATAAATGTTAATTGTACCTAAGAAAACAGATAAAAATTAAGGAGTGCCAAGTAAATTTTGTCATTCTGATGATAGGTTAATTTATACTAATAATGCCTATTATATCCTATGTATAATATGTATGTATTTACAAAAAATGTATATATGTATTTATATCAGTTGTCTGTCTAGTACCCATAACACAAGCTCTGCTTAGCTTGGGACTAGATGGCGTTGTGTGTTAGATTTCTGAAATATTTATTATTATTACCCAAGGTGCCTACAAAAAAATCTAGTTTAGCAGTGTATTATTGATTCCCTTATTACATAAACGTGATTATTATAAACAAGATATGTATATATTAAGACATTCTATGTAAAATTAAATAAATATACATTATACATAATATATATACTATATACAATTTGTAGTATAATATATTATCATAAAAATAAGTTAAAGTACTAGAAAATAATAATTAAAAAAGAAACAACAAAAACTTCCTCCGCATCATCGCCTACTGGTAGCGTTCCCAAAAGGCTGGCAGTGCCACGTTGAATGGTCACGAGAAGCGTCGATCAGTTGCTTGGCTAGTAGTTTAAACATAGCGCGAACATTTGGACCCCATGAACCTAGCGTCTAGACCCCAAACGGTTCAAAATATTTACCTATTAGATTTTGGTATTTACGCCTTTTAAGGCTTTCTGCAGAAGCAGCAGCAGCGCTGGCATAACCAGCTGTACTTGGAAGAAAAGATGGCGCGAGGGTGTCGACGCAAGTTTTTTATTTCCTAGATTATTTGGGGTCGCCTACTAGTTCTACCGATTTACCTGCATGACAGTTTTTCCATGGAGTGACTATTATATTGATATGATACCTTCTAACAACTTAAATATTCATTCATATAAGTAATTGAATAGTATAAAGTTGTTGTTTTAGTATGGTGTACCGAGTGACTATGTACTAAAAAACACAGAGTTTTTGTGATCCCAGGTAATTCAATTGAACAATATTAGGTATAGGTAAAACGGTGCAACCACTTCAGAAGGCTGTGGTCGGCTGGTAGTGCAAATTCGATCATAATTTTTATTGTTTTGTTTAGATTTCTGCATTTCTCCCTCATCTAAACTTTTTATGTGCCAAATTTCTTACTCTTCCGTTCGCATAATTTTCGTAAAAAAAACTCTATACTGCTAAAGTTTCACGTATTAAAATATAGATATGTAAAAATACAATTAGTTTGACTAAAACTAAAAGTACTTTAATTTCATAAATATGATATGTGAAATGTCCCAGGTGCGTCCCCGATACATTTACACGACAGTTACGTAAAACCTCGTAAAATAATATTGATACATAAAGTTTATGTGTGCCCAGAAAAGACACTGCTATAAAAGAACTTTTCTTAATTTGATACAGAACAAAATTATAGACAAGTATTTTTTTTACTGTCACAGAAACATAATACAGCTTTGATCAAAATTAAGTAGTACGTTTCTGAATTATTCTTAGCAAAATAGCTTTTATTTTATCTATAGTCTTCGGTGAACAATGCTTAATATTTTGGAACAGAAAATTGCTTTACTGAGAACCTTTCGCTCGGAGTGGCAAAAGCTGAAGAAAACGTAAACCAATTATTTGGCTTCTAGAGAAATATCAAAGCGATGTTATAACGAAATCATAGATTGTAAATACATTTTGAAATCCTTTTTTCGTGGTTTCAATAGGATCCAATAAATGAAGTGACTATAAAAGTTATAATTTTTTTGCTTTTAATATATGTATAATCTTTAAGAATCTATGAACATACTCATGCACATAGTTCAATTTGGCTATCAATCAGAAAACTAAACAGTTTTTAAGTTATTGATTTATAATTATTTGAATTACAATATAACAAAGTTACAAAATATATTTCAATTACTGAGATGGGAATTATTAACTTTGTTTTAACATTTTAAATCTAATGAGTGTTGTTTCAAAGAAATTTTAATCAAAGTAGGTATGTTTCTGAAGAAATTTAAATACTTAATCCTTTCTACTTCTTAAGGTACAAGACAATTTTTTTATTGATCAAGGGAGATTCGAGATAAAAAGTAAATTAAAAGCCTACCTGCCAACTTTTCCTCGGTGATTAAAATAAAAATTAGTTGAGAATTTTCTGACAGTCAAGCTCAGAATTTTACTTCGTTACGTTGACGAATCACTTGAGATACGAGCAACGGCAGTTCAAAGAAAGTTTTATTTCATTATCTTTCGTGAAAGAAACTCGAATTGTTCAATTTATTAGTGTCGTAATTCGTTTCCTTGTTCACTTACTTTCTTTTATTTTTTTAGGAAGGCGGTTTGTTAAGATTTCTCGACACTATCAAACACTCCATGTATAATATAACTACTTGACACAATTTTTGGTTTGGATGTAAATAGTACAAAAGCTGTAAAGGTTTTTAAGGGAACTCACTAATTGGCGTTGGGGATGTTGTATAAATGACTATTTGATCTGCCACTTACCACTCTCATCTGTCAACACCATCAACATTCATTAACTCGGAACCAGCACTTTAGTAACACTACAATTTAGACTGATCAGAAAAAAAAGTTAAAGGCTTACTTTAAACTCAACTTAATATCAATATAGATAAATGTCTTAATCAAACTGTGAATTTAAATACCTAAAATATTTTCTCGTGTGAATTATGGTCGACGCGAAAACAGCGCGCACGTCCTATCACTGCGATGACTCAGTGAAGACTGAATACTCTGAATAGTACTGAAACTGAAATTCTGAAATATTTGACGCCTCTTGCGGAGAGCCAGTCGCTGCCGTGAAGATAAACTTATATAGATGTGCTTACGCTAAGCTGATTACGGGGTTTGTGTGGATGTTTCTATCTTTACTACACTAAATCTATTTCAGTATTGAGGCTCCTGTTATTTCAATGTATTAGATAAGCGTCCATTAAATTGTCAAATTTTATTATTAATGTTAATTATTAATTATTACTTTTCATAAAGTAACTGTAGATTTTACGTTTTTTATTGTTATAGAATAAAAGTACCCTATACTTTTAATGATACTTGATTCCTACATTTTGGTTTTTATTTAAAATAATTATAAGGTTTCGATATTATACAAAATTAATTCAATAAACGAGGTTTCGGGGTATTTATCACTACTAAGGAGCTCATTTATTTGGGATAGTTAAGACTTTTTCGACTTTTACTTATTTAGTTAATCGGACTTTTATAATAGATTTAGCTGGTTACGGTTGATACTGTTTGAGCAACTACATTCATTCTAGTACATAGTTACAACAAGCACACAATATTTGATCAGAGATATTTATTTTGTCATAATTTCAAGTCTTGCTTTAAAATTAATGAAAATTAATAAACGCAAACTCATAAAAATATGTTTTAGACAGCTATTACCAATAATCTTTAACACGTTTCTTTATAATGAAGCACAGAACATAAGATAAGAAGCTTTCAGAATGAGATTGATCAGTTTCAATAACATCATTGAATTAATTAATAGTTTCTAGTATTAGGTTCATTCATGTAAATACTTTCATTTCGACATTTTATCAATATATAAGCGGACATACTACATACATACATCTGTTTCTCTAACAACATGTTTAGTAAGCAAAATTTATTGCGCTTAATTACGTGTAAAGCTACAAAAAAATACTGAAGTCACGATATAACATTGCAGATATTTTGAATACATTTGGTTAAGATTTCAAACTCATCCTCATAACACACACACACACACACACACACACAAAATAGTGAAATATTTTTTCAGGAAAGGTTTCTAAAGTCTGCCGAGATAACAAACCCGTAGATATGGTTTGACTAAATTTCGTCTTATGTAAAATTCCAAAGCTGTTTTATAAGGTTAAGGGGTGTGCCGCCACTTTGAAAAACAATAGGTCCTATAGAAATCAATCTTGTAGCAAGGCTGATATACTGAGGTATAAGACTTAAAAGAAACTATAAGAAGTTACAAAAATATCTTTTTTTTGCTATGAATTTATTAATCTATTTACTAGCTTTTGCCCGCGGCTCAAAATGCTTGTATGTCGGTTATAGTGGCAAATAAGGTATCTCTATGCCAAATTTCATTGAATATTTCAATGTGTGAATGAATCTTGAGAGACATGTTGCAACCTAATGCTTGAAAAACCAACAACACCTCGCTAAAAAAATATCTGTAGTTGCCATTTTCATAGTTAACTAGAAAACTTGAGGTCGTCACAATGTATAAAGAACCACAGACAAGTAGACCTATCTAAATGCATGGCATGCAAAGCCACAAAAAAATTGTCATCAAAAAGTCAAACTGCAAAAATAGTTTAAATTAATTACGATGGAGCCTAGATTAATCAAAGGAAATCTTTAAATTTACCGAAAGTAGAAACTTTTCTTCTTTCTTCGATGGTGGAAATTTTCTGTCCTAAGAACTAGGATTTTTGTGCAGCGGAGTTTGAAAGAAAACATCTTTCTAAGGAACATTTTTTTTAAAAAGGTGTGATAATCCATAAATAAACACAATACTTATAAAACTTGCTATTCATTATTTTTACTTATATAATTATAATGTATATCGATAATTTCTTATAAAATAAATAGCACATAAATATGACAGCTTTTGATCTAAAGCCTTTGACAGACAGTTAGACAGCAATTTGTTTATGTAATCCACTGTTTCGTCATGGAGACCACATGACAGCTTTCGAGCATTTACGCATTAAAATTAAACACTACACTTATAAAAGTTGTTCTTTTATGTAAAATTAATGAATAAAAATGTTTTAATATAAGTTTTCATAATATTTACGTTCCTATTCTAAAATGAAAAGAGTTCCAAAAATTAGTCAACATTCCTATTCACGGTCCTGGTGAGGTTAAAGTACGGGCTAAAAAAATAGTTTATATTACAGCTTCATCAGCTTCAGTTCATATAAACTGAAGTCAGGCCACAAATGCTGCAAATAATTTGATCACCTTCAAAATCTGTGAGCCAGTTATATTACTAGACTATTACAATTCAGAAGGCAAACTTTTCATTCCTAAAAAATAAAAAGTTACTTTGCATTCCTCCACATTATTTATTTATCTCTCGTCTGTGTGTCTATGTCTAATTAAATCTAGATCCGTAGAGGTGTTCTGACACGATTGAGTAATAATAATTATTCATACATTCATACTTACTATTAAAATTTAGATGGGATCACATAAATATATAAACAAAATAATAAATACTTAAATTTTACGCGATTATGAAATTCAAAGAACATTTAGGTTACGTAATTCTAATGTTATTTCGTTGCACCTATCTTAAATAATAAATCGACTAGACTATTAATCTGAGGGTTGACTGCAGCTCATCAGGTCAATGTTATCAACATGTAGGAAATGTCAAACCAGTTGAAGTTGGAAAGTTAGTGAGATGCTGAATTAAAGACTAAGCTAGTGATCTTCATAAGTCATAGTAAAGAACCATCTATACCTACTAGATCATGTCAGTTTTCAAACAATAAAACTTAGCATGATGTAGTCTATACGTTAATGGAATACGATGCCTCAGTAAGACCTGGACACGTGAAACCTGTAACACTCCTCTTCAATATCATTTTTTAACCTCATAGTTTCCAAAACACATCGTAATAATTATGACCATTGTATGTACATTTTTTTTTAAACTAATAGAGTTACTATATAAAGAGCAGTTATAGCTATCAATTAGGGATATAAAAGACCAATCACTTGTTTGACTAAAAGGCTGTGTTTTATAACTTATTTTACATTTCTCTTATTACACAGCTCATATTTCCAGCTGAACTTTTTCTATGAACCACTGAAAATCCGAGTTTGAAACATGGTGCTTTCATGAATAATGGACAAAGTTGAAAGAGTTTACATTTGAACTGTCCGTATTTCGACTGAATATTAATTTCCTGGATAACGGTTATCATACGATCGATTATGAAAATTAAATTGAAAGTGGAGTAATAATTCAATTGTCGTTAAATACTAGATAGCTGGTTTACGAGAGCAGGTACTCAGAACAAAAGAAAATCGTATCTTAAACCATCATAAGAGTATTTTTAACCTTTTCTTTTCACGTTTTGTATTTTTAAGCACTGACGCAAAAAGAGTTATAAGTTTAACGTCGATGTCTGTCTGTCTCTGTGTGTGATGTGGCATTGTAGCTCTCAAACGAATGGACCGATTTCGATGCGGTTTTTTTTTTCATTTGATAGCCAGTTTCCTTGCGGTGGGTCTTAGCGATATTTGGTTAATATCGGTCTAACAGAGTAAGAGTATAGCTCTTTTCCAAAATGTTGTAAAACTTTTTTGGCGTATTTTTACTCGATTAAGTGCTTGCTAAGAGCTAACTAGGTAGGAGGTTTCTTAAATTTTTGATTTTACTTTTTATGGAATTTCTGAAGTAGGTACATGGAAATAAGTAACTACTAGGATTTCTTGTTTATTAGATCTTGCATTAGATAATGCTATGTGATCTCTCAGCACGTCATCGTAATTACAAAAAAATCTGTGATAATTTTTAGGTATGGCATAATCGGTTCACTATGAAATTTATACATATATCTATTTTAAATTACAATTTAGTATCGTAAATATAAAAATGTAGTTTCCTTTACAAAGAAAAATAATTTCTAAATTAGATAAAGGACACAGTTGCCCTCAGTTGTATTTATACCGCTGATTTTGCATGAGCAGAAAGATGTTAAGATGAAAATGACAAAAAAATTTAAAAAATATATGAAAATGTGTTTCCCGTTAAAACTATTGGTAGTGTATAAAGAAAAGCAAAACTGTAATAGTTTTCAATTCGCAGTATAATTTCAACGCTGGTTTCGAAATCAAGAAATTCTTTAAAGTATTTGCAAATATTTACTCTTTCCAAATGTAATTAACAAGTTTTAATTAAAAAATAACATCCAATTTATTTCAAACAAGGCAGAAAATACCAATAAAAGTTATTGGCCTTTCATCAACTTCCTTATTTATCTCTATAATGAATTGGTTCTAAGATTTGTCAACTTCCTTCTGAAAATGTTGAAACAAATCAAACAATAACTTAATTATTATGTAATTGAAGTTTATTTTGTACACTTCGTAGTAGGTAATTTCTGAGTTATTCCAACAGTGTAAATTTATAGCTTAACGTTTGTGGTAAATTTTCACCACATTGGTTATGTAAATACGAATAATAATAGAAAAAGTTATAGTTATCAGGCTTTTGTCAATTAAACCACTCACACATATTTAACATTATATTCTGCGGTATTTGTTTATGATTTTTTCAAAAAAATTGAATGCACTTTAATATTTATTTGACTAGAACTTATATACCTATGTACTTTTATGATAAAACAGGTAATAAAATATGAGAGGTAACAATGCCAAAAGAATTTACAGAAATATTCATGATATTTCATTGGTTGATAATTAATTAGTTAGGTATAAATTGTCCTTTTACCATGTGTTGCCATAGTGGAGATGAATCTTGCCTCTTAGATGATACTGCACATTTTTGGGACACTTGCTAGCAAATGACGGACATACAAATCTGCGGTAGGTAATAGATTATGGTATTATCAAATGATAATAGTAAAGTCATAAGGGTGAAGAATTTATTATATTTACATGAAACACATGCCAACTGAATTAGTGAAATGCATTTACTACGACCCCGCCTTTGCGTAATGGTACGAGATAAAACGATATCTTACACTAATTGCTAGCAGACTCCGTATTAATCAATGTCCGTTACATCGATAGAATGCGAACTGAAACAGTAACGAGAGATTTAACCTTATTGTTTATTAAGTTATGGAGTTTTGTATCAAACGAGTTCATTGATCCTGGACTGAATGTTATGTTTAGTTATAAAAACTAGGTCGAAATTGGTAAATTTTTTTCTTTTTAATATTCTGAATTCCTTTTCTATATAAACTTTCACTGTACCATTTCTTTTTTTTTATGATCAAGCTACTAAAATGACTCTACTCTGCCTGATGGAAAGCATAAGTAGAATCCAAAAGTGGTGGTCACTATCCTCAACGCGAACGTGGACAGAGCAGCATAGTGACCCACACTACGGCGGCCTAGTAAGATGCTTTTTCACGCCCTGCTAATTTCGTACTTCTCCGTTCACATATTTTTGTAAAAGGGGATACAAAATTATGTTTCACATATCAATATGTATAATATGGTTAACGTTATTTTATCTTGACTGTTCCGTCCCTTAATTTTGTGGAGAATCTTTCTCTCGTTGAAAGTGAAAGTTGTTCAGGACTGTGACAGTGTCTATAAGGCGACTAGACGGTCATATAGCGATGTTATTATCATCATCATCCTCTTACAGTAGGTGCTAAAACAATACAGAACACAGAAACTTGCGTAACTATTAAAAAAACTAATATTTATAGACTAGCAGACCCACGCAACCTCGTTTGCGACTCTTATTGCCCGTATCGTGATAATTTTCCCGTTTTTGAAACATTTTTCATTGGTGCTCCGTTCCTATTGGTCTAAGCGTGATGATATATAGCCTATAGCCTTCCTCGATAAATGCACTATCCAACAATAAACGAATTTTTCAAATTGGACCAGCGGTTCCTGAGATTAGCGCGTTCAAACAAACAAACTCTTCAGCTTTATATATTAGTATAGATACAAAGTCATTCTACAAATATGTGATAATAAATTGATCACCCACAGTGCCAAAACTGCAGCGCAAGTTAGTAATTCTTATACAACTGCAATTATATATAATGGACTGTCAAAATAGTGACAAAGTTTAAAAACGATGCATGCAAGCAATATTTGAAAAAAAATCTTACGTCACATGATTATAATATTACAGACTGTACTCTAACAAGCACAGTCCTGAATACCTAATTATATTGCTTTATTAAAAACCTCCTAAACTAGGAATGTGTCCTGTATCACAGGGGTTTTTATAAATATGTTTAGTAGAATATAGTATTGTTTCATGCACACTTAATTATATCCTACGGTTTAAAAAAAATAGATTTTATATAGTAAGAAAGTAATTGTAAGAATTCTAAGATCAGGCAGGCCACTAATCCGATCTATGCCATATATAAAATTAGTACTAGGCTACAAATAAAATTAGTAGGGATAAATTTATACTTCTACATTAAAGGCCAACAAAATGTTTATGACTTCGAGCTTGCAGATTTACGGAGGCGCTCGTAGTTCTTATATAATTGAAAAAGATACAGGTAAAGAACATGTAGCCTTTAGATCTGCAGTTTCTTCACGTTTCATACAAGAGTGACGTTTACTTTATAATGTTATTCAGAACTTAATCAATATATTACTAACTCTTATAGCATAACATATTTCCAACTTCTCCAGTTTTCTTCTTATTAATATCGTTTCGGGTTTCAAGACAGTTTAATTTTTCCTGGGATTTCCCGAGTATAACACTCGGGAAATCCCAGGAAAAATCGGCTCGGTGTGTTCGTGGGTCACTGCTGTTGATCCTGGTGTATAGGTGTTACAGTGGTGGGCGTGTGGGCGTGATTAGACACTTTTTTCATTGGTATTTTTTTTTAAAATGAGTCCTATCTATATCAATTTATCTCTCCCGAAACCCCGTATACTAAATTTCATTAAAATCGGTTGATCCGTTTTTGGTATTCTGAGTCTATTTTGTAACTATATGTCGGAGAATAAATTATATTTATTTAATTGGAATGGCTACCCTAAATGGCGTTAACTTCATGTTATTGTATGATGTTGACAGTATGTTATGAAGTTAACTTCATATCACTGTATGACGTTGACAGTCTGCTATGAAGTTGTCGATGGCTGTCATTTCAATCTATCAGTAGTGTTAATCGGGGCTCGGGCACTTCACTCATTTGCTAAAAGAGTAAAGTACATTTGCTCCTGAGAAGTCGCCTGCGCAGGGAGTGCGCACTGATATATTAAAAATATAAAATGGCGGACGAAGATATAAACCACCTGGATTAAAATCCTTTTTAATCTGCGATTTATATACAAGAATTGCTCGTTTAAAGATATTAGATTAAATATTTACCATAATTTCAGAGGGAACTCCATCAGGGTTGCCGATATTTTATTGTCAAGGGACTAATCTACATCTACATCTTCCAAATCCTCCAAAAATCCAGGAGTTTTCCAAACTTCATCACAATCATTATTCTATTTAGACTTCACAAACAATAATAACTAATCACAACGTTAACGCACTTTTCAACTCATTATTTTCAATTCCCGAGGATAGAAATAAAATTAAAACCATGTGAATTAAAAACATTCGAATGACCCGGACACCCATGTTAAACGTCAATGCCAAAACCCGGTAGTCCGAACGTTAATAGGATGTGACAGATTAATTGAGATTTTATCGATGTTTGTTTGGCAAAAAAGACCAATAAGTAAATCTTGTTCCGTAATATAACATTTGAAATATCATTTAGTGTAGTAGTACTGAAATATCCTTTAAAAGAACAATGATAGGAGTATATAAGACTTTTGTACCGCCTTTGCGTATCTCATGGAATAAATTGTTTTAGGATTTATTTGAATAGTAATATTATCGACGATAATTTTGAAATCCATATGTTCGAAATCAAAATCATTCGTTTACGATTTCCTTGATAGACTTACACTAGTAAGACCATTCATAAATATCGAACGAGATATTTTAATATTTTATGTAATTTATATTTCTTATGATATGAAAATATTTTCAGACATTTGACACACAACGCCATCTAGTTTTCAAACTAAGTAGTTTTAAGCATGGCAAGTTTAGAAAACGTATCAATGCATTTTGTTTTCGCAGTTGTAACAACTTTTACGAACTAATTCAAATTCTTTTAGAAAGGTTCTAAAACATGAAAATTAACTTTACAAATGGTATACCTCTCTTAATTATCCATCACATATTGCTGGAGGTACAGGAATGTAAATATAATTTCAACTACTTGAACAGTGCTCTAATGTTGATTTCATTTTAGTTATTTTCTAATTATTATTATTATTATTTTCTAATCTAATCTAATCTATAAATTATTTATAAAAATGAATCGCCGAAATGTATGTACGATCATAACTTCCGACCGCTTGCACCGAATTGGATGATTCTTTTTTATAAGTGTTTGTTACTGTCAGGACAAAGTTTATAGAAACTTTGTAGAATAAAATTATACCGAAACAGGAAGGGTTATATTTTCTTAGTCCGCGACTGTGCACTACCTACCCGTGGAAGCCTGAGGCATACATAAATACTGAAACAATTTTTTAGGACCCTTAGGTATGGCGGTACGAAGTTCGGGACAGCTATTTCAATATGTTTGACATCTATAATAATAATATGCTATAACTTAGAATGTTTTGTAAAAAACAATTAACTGACGGGTTATATAACTATAATTTTTAATATTTTTTGTAACAGTGGTAACTTTTTGTTAACAGTCAAAGTTTTTATTAAAGCTACGATCAAAAAAGCGATGAAAAAACCGACTGCTGTTGTAAACGGGCTTATCGTTTTTTGCTATATTACTTCAACCAAATTAATGCTGTTAGTTAATAGTGTCAATGGCAACGAGAATTAAATATCACACCACCACAAATACTCTTACCAACATGTTGAAGAATATTGCCTGCCTGACTGGCATATATGACTGCATATATGGCATAATAGGCATATATGGCCTACATGACTGCCTCGTCGGCGTGTACGACTGCTGATCATGAGGTCTCGGGTTCGATTCCCGGGTCGAACCAAATGTTTGTATGATCTACAAATATTTGTTTCGGAGTTTGGGTGTTTTCTATGTATAATTTGTATGTATTTACAAAAAAAAAGTATATGTGTATTTGTATCAGTTGTCTAGTACCCATAACACAAGCTCTGCTTAGCTTGGGACTAGATGGTATTGTGTGTTAGATGTCCGAAATATTATAAAAAAAAATATTATTATTATTATTTATTGTTCAATTAAACTAGTAAACAAACAGGCACAATTTTGAATAACTGTATTTATCAGATCTACAATCACTAAGTAATTACAACTATCCGTTGAAACTTTTCCCTATTAGGGCAAAGGACGTAATTCCATTCCATTCAAACATTAGCAATGTCTCCTATTGGTAGTTTTTCAAAGACGACCGCGATGTTTTGGTATAGCTTGTTCGTAGCACTATCAACCAAAGGCTTTCCAAATTCTGTTGCAATTTGCTTCCAGTTTTCATTCATAAACATTAACATAGGATCACCTGTAAGAAACCAATTGATCAAGAAATAATTCGACTTCCTTATCACTAGATAATACAGTACATTATTCTAAGTTATTCCCAGTCTAAAGTCTTATTTGGTTTTGATGCTTATTTTTAAAATGCTTTTGTTTTTTGAAAAATATTGAGAACTATTCAATGATTTGCATTATTTATCTGTAAATCTGACTGCTGCATAAATGCAATAAAACCACAATCAAGTCCTAAAGGTCAACCAGAAGGTTAAAAGTGCGCGAGATGGCTAAAATCGTAAAAACTTCAACTGGTAGTCTTTTTTTAACCTCTACCATTTTGTAAGACCTATCTAACTAATCCTACTCTTGACTGCAGGATAGACAAGAAAATAAGTCTCTTAAGAATACGATATTCTAAGAAAGATACAACATTTCTTTCTAAGTAAAATGTTATTTTCTATAACAATTTAAACGTGGATATATACAACATAAAGCATACATATTTCCATAGATCTAAAGAAAAATATAAGTAACTAGCTGTCCCGGCAAACGTCGTTTTGCCATAACTACTAATAAATTAAAAATTAATAAAAAAAACATTGTCCAGCGGACAAAGTTGTGAATCTAAACCATTCCCAGATCCCCTTGAACATACACAAAAAATTTCATCAAAATCGGTCCAGTCGTTTGAGAGTAGTTCAGTGACATACACACTCACAGAAGAATTATATATATAAAGATAGACAGTCATAAATACTCACTGAGTTCCTTGTTTCCGTTGAATAGATTAGTCAAAGTGAAGTGAGCATTATCTATAACTTCGAAATCTGCACTGTGCTTAATAAGCTTGAAATAATCCTTATCACCATTCTTCACTTCTTGATAGGAGATCACAAGCTTCATCTTCAAATTTTCTACACGAAAAAAAGTTTATTGTGAGTTACATAAAAAAACAGAAATTAATGTTTTTTTCGACGTGTAGAAATAACAAAACCTATTTATATATTTTTATTGCAAATTAAAACTTCCATTTCTTCTTTTCAGTTATAACATTTGGAAGTTTCTGGAAACTCTAAACAAAACTTGTTGCAAAGTAAAAAACTGGACACTGATAAGTAATTACAGTAATTACTATAGCGTAGAATATTGAAAGTACTTACTTAATTTCAGCTTTAACTGGCCATCTCCAGTAATGGGCAGAATCAACAGGCGCCCAGCAGCAGTATAGTGGCCCTTCACCACGGCGTCAGTATGAAAATCTATTGAGAATACTTTCTTTTTAAGGTCCCAACTGAAATTAAAAACGATCAATTAAAACCAATTCATACTAATATTAAAAATTTGAAAGTAACCGTATGTCTGTCTAATCTGTAACGCTTTCTGTGCAGGTACTTTTTACCGAATTAACCGTTAAAAACGCGGGCGGGGCCGCGTTTAAAGCTAGTTTTCATATATAAAACAAATATATAAATTTAAAAATTTCATTCATTTTGGTTAATTTTACAAACGTACAATTTATATAACCTAGATTAGTCGTATCATAAAAGAATCTGAAATTTGTTTTTGATACATCGAACCTTGCCTTTTTAAAGATACACAGATTCGTTGTATACATTAATATCATTTAATTTCTTTTCATTTATGTATAGGCCCTATAAAATTACTCTACTCCGCCAGGTGGAAAGCGAAAGCAGAATCCAAGAGCGGTGGTCACCATACTCATTGCGAATGCAGACAATGCAACAATGCAGCATGGTGACCCACACCATGGCTGGCTAGTGATGCTTTCGCATCGTTGGGGCTCCTAAACTTTTAATTTTTCTGAATTAACTAATTTTAAATACATTTTTTGATTTATTTCTTTGTATTTCTTAAATATATCCGTAATGTATTTAGTTTTAAATCGACCCTGGTTTGGAATTTGCAATCATTTGCTTTGTTTGCAGGTATTTTATAACTTATTAAAATATTTACTTTAGTTCAATAAACGTATAGATGTAAATATTTCTGTAATATTGTATATATTTTATGCAAATTTTATTAAATTAAACTAGTTATTGCCCGCGGCAATGTTATTAGTTCTCGTGGTAAAGAGTAGCTAGTAGTACTCAGGAATCAATGTATTTCCATGACAAATTTCAATGAAATCGGTGCAGTGGATTAGATATGAAAGCGTAACCGACAGATAGACCGAGTTACATTGTTTATGTATAATATAAATAAGTATATTTTATATTATATATGAGGGTAAACGTTGTAGGTAAGCTGTTTACGAATAAATTTTTAAAATACTGTAACTTACTTTTACATAATTTTCGATTTCTGTAATAAAATAAGTTTTAACTAATACTAATTAGTAGAAATAGTATATATATAACTAGTCAAAAAATTACTACGTAAAATCAAATTCAATAATTAAAAAAATCGTTTTAAGTATTCCAAATCGTATTTTATTTCAAGCTTTAAAACCTAATCACTGCGTATTTAACGATCGAATATTTCCATGGATGGATGAATCGGTATTCTTGTTTGATAAATTTTCTAAAATTGAATCCTAACTAGATCGATTTACCGCCCCCGAAACCCCTTGCATTTAAAATTTAATGAAAATTGATAGAGCCTTGGCCGGAATTCAATATATATATATATATATATATATATTTATGCAAGAATTGGTCGTTTGAAAATAATAATACATACAGACAAAATAGTTTAACACATAATAGTTTAATATACACAGACTTACTTGATATCATCGATAACAGCAGTTTTCAGCCCCTTTAAAGTACCATCACTTAAGCTGAATTTAAGACCGGACAATTCAAATTTCACATCATCCATTTTCATTACGTCTAAAACATCAACTCCAATTTCTGGCATTCCTGCTGAAAATATTGGTACCATTTTTTGTACCGCCGGAATCATACAGGATTTGTCGGTGAGCGTGCATTTTTCCACTGGTAATACTAGAACAATTATATTGTATTTTTTAATTAGCTGGAAGTGTTTTTTTCTGAAACTGCATGCAAGAACCTTGTATAATAATAAAATAAAGTGAAGGCAAAAAATGACCATGAACCTAAAGGTTTCAAGGAGTTCCTGTTTATTACCGCCAAAATCATACTTTGCTCAAGCATTTTTTCTTTATCTTTTTTCAAAGCTTTGCATAAGTTTTGCATATGTATGAAAATTAAGTATTTTGAATCTGGTGATTGTTTTTATCATTCACATACTAAGTTTAAGATTTGTGCACTCTACTACTGCTACCCTAATTAATGTCACTTATCATAATTTTGTTGTCTGTAAGAGATCGCCATGAGCGATAAGACCGCCAATTGTCACATTTCTAAATTGCAACACTTTTGTTTTTTTTTCTTTTTCTATATGTAATGATGTGTGATACAATAAAGATCAATAAATAAATAAAATAAAATAAGATTCATATTTGAACTATTTAAATATGATAACATTACTGATTCTAACTTCTATATGTCTACTCTAAGGTTTGTCATAGCGCTATTTAACACTGAAAGATTTTTTTACATCAAAGCAGTGTTTCCCGAGACTATCGTGTTCAACCAAACAATCAAACACAAACTCTTTAAATAATGGTATAACTTTATATTCCATATAACATATATCTATGAAAAATGATTTGATGCCCTACACGAGACGCATTCTAGATAATAAATAATAATAAATAAATATTTCGGACATCTAACACACAACGCCATCTAGTCCCAAACTAAGCAGAGCTTGTATTATGGGTACTAAACAACTGATGTTAATACTTATATACTTTTTTTTTTGTAAATAAATACATATTATAGATAGAAAACACCCAAACTCCGAAACAAATATTTGCAGATCATACAAACATTTGATCCGACCCGGGAATCGAACCCGAGACCTCAAGAACAGCAGTCGCGTACGCTACCACTGCGCCACCGAGGCAGATCTTTGAATTCGTCTAAGAAACTGACAAAAATACTAGGAAATATCATGTATCTGGATAATTATTCTTTATACTCTTTGTATGATCCATCGTTGTACTGAAGAGGTACATTATTATTACAAATTACAATGATTGTCACGACAGGCTAATGTTCTACAGTATGTACATTAAGTAAAAATAGTATTATATAATTGTGTGAATTATATTGGCCGTGGTTATGTTAATGTACATGACTAAACGTGTTTTAACGACGACGAACGACATAAACTATGGTCAGTTCGATGTTTATTTTAACAAAAATAGAACAAAAGATTAACAAAAGTCTTAGCAGAAAGTGCCAGTACAGAAGCCGTTCACAATGAATTGCTGGTAACCCAAATTGGGTGTAGTGAGTGCATGTCATATTTGATAGAATATAACAAATGACAACGACAAAATATAAATTTCATCTTTAGCAAAAGCAATAATTTATTTTGTTTTGCAAAATATTTTCAAGTGTACTTTATAATGACTAGGATGAAAAGAATAAATAGTTTTACAGAACAAAGTCTACATATCTTTGAAAGCCACATTAAGTGTTATATTCGAATGAATGTCAAGGTAGTAGAGCCATGCTGATTTCAGCACGAACGGGCCGGCTCGACCGGGGCGGTACTACCCTCGCACAGAAGATGAGCGTAAAATGACAGCGATCATGCTGTCGTGTTTCGTTGATGAGTGCGAGACCGGAGGCCCAATGATGCAAAAGCATCACTAGCCCGCCATGGTGTGGGTCACCATGCTGCACTGTTGCATTGTCTGCATTCGCAGTATGGTGACCACCACTCTTGGATTCTGCTCATGCTTTCCATCAGGCAGAGTAGAATCATTTTGGCAGGGCCAAACATAAAAAAAAAAAAAAAAAATGACTTGACCTTGACTTCGACCTTGCTCAATAAAAAAGTTAACTTTATGTAGCTAATCTCAACGGATTAAAACAAAACATTAAACTGTTTATTGTGTTGTATTTATCTGTAGTTGTATCTCGGGTCATACCCACGTTCTTTTATCTTTTATGTAAATAAGTATGTAACTCCATTACAGTCATCTATCAGTATGTCCAAAACAATATTATGATATGTATGTAATTTAGACAAATAAATAAAATTGAAGTGTATATTTGTAATTTTAAATTGACAGCTACAATCAACTTACTCAATAATAGTTATTTTTTATACAAGAATGTAAAGTTGCTTTTTAACCACGATCTCAATTTTGATGACCGAGCAAGCGGAGGATTCTAATATTGAATTACGAGCGCAGCTAGTGATTTTAAAATTAGAATCCTGAGCGTCAGCGAGGGAATCAAAAAAGCACAAGGTGAAAAATCTTTGCACTCGGGTGCAACACGTAACTTTTCATTTCACCTCAGCAAGAAAATGATTAAATGACGTGAAAAGAAAATGACGCGGGAAAAGTAAATCAAAAAAAAATATCCGAAGAAGGTTCCGAGTCTGAGTTCCTAACAAATTAAAAAAGATCGCATGCTAAATTTGGCACCATGGAGTTAAAAGTAAATCTGTTTAATGATGTTTTGAACTTACAACCTTAGTGCACGGGATGTTCTAAATTCAATTTTACTTTATCCTCTAGCGGATAAAAACGACTTTTACACTCAGATATCGAAGAGCAAATATACTCTTTCCGAGATGATGGGATGAAAAAGATATTATTTTCTATTACTCTCAAACATGTTCATGTGTGCATTCAAGATTTTTTTTCACCACACCACGAATACTTATATTTTTTTGTCACACCAATTGAGAATCATAGAACATTGATTGAGTTTGTCACAAATACGAAACTGATTCTTAGCTGGACGAACTTTTTACACACAAGCCACTTACTTTAAGGTAATAGTCCATTAGGGTTCTTTCGGCCACAATCACGGCGATTAAATTAATGAGTGCCCTAACGATTAATGACAAGTATTAATTTTAATGACATTATAATTAGAAAGATTATCAAATTATAAATTTATAATTAATTAGAGTTCGTGATATTTTAAGTTTGTTTTAAAAATTAGTGATTTTTCTTTCACTGTGCCTAAGCTAAATGCGGCTGTTGTAATAAATAGAGCTGTATAAGTATGAGATGTTTTTTATTTTCACGCAATAAATTATTGCACCCTTTTTGCAAACACCATATAGTTGTACCGGTCTTTTTTCATAAAAGTAAATAATATGGGGGATAAAAGTAGAAATTAAACGATTCACGACGAACAAAATTATGATGCAATTGATTGTATAACTGTATTAAAATGTATTAAGCTACAATAAGTCAGGCCTTGAGACTTGTCCTAAAACAGTTCTTCTATCTTAAGAGATTAGATATTAAATCAAAACAGTGTCATAACCGATTCGGTATTGTTGACATCCTTCCCAAAATATTCCTATTTATTTCAGTGAAATTGTAGACAAATTTACTCTATAAAATCCTCATTTACAATTTTGGTTTAAGCTGAATATTAATCAAGTTAGAAAAAAAAACATCAAGGAGTCTTGACTTCAGTGAAGTCAACTTAACTTCAAAATTAGCTTTGGTCAAGAGTTTACAAATAAATTTAAAATCATGTTTCTTCTATCCCAATAGTGTCAAACATTATCCAATTATAAATGTTATTGAATTTCGAAGCCTATACTTGACTTACAGTGTAAAAGGCCATTTAATTTTAATGTCTTAATGACTGCAAAAATACCTTGAAAATATAGTACAACAGGTATACTCCTAATATGCTAGACCAGATGCGGCTAAAAACATAAATCACCTAACAAATATTTCATACAAATATTATGAGAAGATAATTATTGAAAGTACAAATATTTAACAGTAATATTTTTACCTGAAGATTGGGCCAAGCCAATAAAGAGGAGAACTAAACACGAAATCTTCTGCACCATTTTGTCCAACACAGCTGCTTTTTGGAAGTCGACGGACAACTGTGCGTCTAACTACAAGCACTGTGTTAATATAGTACCTTACAAGAGCACATCAACGATAATTACGCTAACGCAAAAATGACTGTATCATTCTTTATGTAATACATATTTTTTACCTGGAATCAACACACATTTAGCAAAAAAGTGTAGCAAAAATAGTTATCCTATGTATAATTATTTACAATAGTACAATTTCCTTGATGGAACTTTGACATTGGTTTACAATCGAATTCAAATACCTAGTTGCTTTTTTAAACTTTATCGAACTTGCATCCCATTTATATTTTTATTATTAACCTTCCTTGACTACTTAACTTGACTCTAAAGGACAGTGACACTTTTTTATGGGATTTTGTACTGCCTTGTGTTTTCTTATGGTAGGGATTACCTTTGTATTTATATGGCTGATAATGTCATCGAAAATAACATTTTAAATTCAAAGATTTATAAAAGATTACTTTCAAAAGTTCTTAACCAACTTAAAAAAAAGGAGGAGGTTTTTTTTTATGTGCGTTCCGGGATAACTTCGTCGTTTATGAACCGATTTTGATGATTCTTTTTTTAATGGAAAGGAGATGTCCCAACGGTGGTACCATGATAAGGACATTAATATTTGATGATGGAATCCAAGAGAAATCGAGTCGAACCTTGAAGTCGGTTTTATTTTTGTTAAAATTGTACTTGTTTTAGTTTCCGATTACAATGCAATGTATGGGGTCACAAATCATTTGTCATTGTTGTCTACAAGTCAACAACAATAATATTTTTAAATCAAAAACATTCGCTTACGATTTTCTTGATTTGTCAATGAAATGTAGCTCTTCTACCAAATACATCAATATCCTTATCATTAAGGGATATGAAAAATAGATTTTGCCGATTCTCAAACCTACCCGATATGTATATAAAATTTCATAAAAATTGGTTCAACTGTTTCGGAGGAGTTTGGTAACAAACACCGCAACAAGAAAAGTTTATATATTAGATGTCTAAATTTAATATACATGTGTAAGCAAAACCTGAAAGCTAACAGACTGCTTCTCTTTTTCTGATATTTTCGTTCGACCCGTAACGATTATCCACGGTGTTCGTATGGCAATCGGGACTCTGAGGCACGTATGGGTACCAATATTTAAAGATTTGTCAACCATCCAAAGCTAGGCCTAGCTAGGATTGGCTAACTTTGGATCATGTTAATCTACTCGGTTGCCATTAAACCACGAGCCCTTCTGACCTCTAGCAACATTTTCATTAACGAGATTTATGAGATTTATTTCTAGCATGGTCCATCTTTAAGTTATTGTATTGTTAAGGCTAGTGAGTTAAATTCTTAGTATATTCGTCGTCATACAATCACTTGACACTCATTTATCGATGGTTACTAATTTAATATAAAACTAATTAAAAAGCAAGTTCTAAAGTTGTCATGTTTAACTTAATTTAATGAATACAATAGAATTGCTAATTGTATAATTGCACTAATGTCTTTCGTAATGTGATTAATGAATATATTTTAATATTGAAAAGTAATCTGCGTAATCTGATGAGGGTCGCAAACCACACTCGATAGCAGCAAATAACCCGCAAGATTTTTTAAATTCAAGGAGTATCCTATTAATGAATGGTACACAATCATCTGTTTCTTTGACTTTAATGGTAACTGTTTGTTTGCAAGCTTTTATGTAAATCATGTTTGAAACACAAATATCCTGTCGTCATCAAATGTTGCATGTGATTGCTTCTAACAACCCCATGATAAAAAGTATGTATGTTATTTAATATATGATTTCTCGGACATCTGACACACAACGCCATCTAGTTCCAAAAAAAATAGAGTTTGAAATATGATTACTAAACACCTGATACAATATACAGGGTTCCTGAAAATACGTAGCGATCCCTTTAAGGGGTGATAATAGAGATCATTAAAAAGAGTCAAAAACGTACCGGTATCGAAAAAAAAATGTTTTTCTCCTTTTTCAATCAAACTGGGTCCAAGCTACTTCAAAGTGAGACAAAGAGGAACCGATATTAACCAATAAATTTTAGAATAGTATATCTAATAGTTACTAAAAAAAATATTATTATAGGTTAAAATGTATTTCTTATTTATAATTAATATACAATTATAAACATAGTCATTCACTCATGCGATTTAACTACATGTCTGTTTTAATAATTGCCTTGTCATGCAACGCATCTCGTTACTTTTTGTTAAATTTACTATGTTCCTTCCTCGTTGCTTTTTTGTTCTTAATGTAACTGACCAAGTCTAAAGTTTATTAAGGTGGTTATTACTTTTAAAAAAATTAAAATATATAATTAAATTATTTACTTCTACATATAATAATGGGGGTAAATATTTTTTTATTTACCCCTCTGAGGATGTCGGTGTAGGAGTACATTATGTATTACGTGTTGGGCACGGGCCTAACACCTCCAACCTCATGTTCAAGTAACAAACAATGCCGGTAATAGTACCTAAACCTACTTAAAAGCATAATTTTACTCAAAAAAAATACATTCATGGATACCACATACATTACGGGAACAAAACGAAAACCAGTTATTAACCGACTTCAAAAAAGGAGGTGGTTATAAATTCGACTGTACTTTTTTTATGTTTGTTAACTCATAAGTTTCGACTGGGTGAACTAATTTTGATGATTCTTTTTTTATTTGAAAGCTGGTCCTTCCCGTGTGGTGTGGTGGTCCGTCCCGTTCCATTTTAATATGGTTCAGATTGAAGTTGGTTTTTTTTTGTTATTTTTATATTTATTTATTTTTGTGCTTGATTATAATAGTAAAACAATCAAACAATCTGGGAATTCCTACACGAACATTTCTTTTAAGTAAGTTCTATTATTTTTAACTAGCTGTTGCCCGCGGCTTTGCCCGCGTGGAAGTTTGTTATATGTATTTAATTAAAACTGTGTAAAAGTATGTATTAGTAATTTATTCATGTTTTAAACCTATTTATTTATTTTTGATCAATAGCCCATTTAAAAGAACTTTCATACAAACATTTGACCCATATTTCATCCCCTTTAGGAACAGAATTTGCGTAAATGCTGATATAAGTATTCGTCTATTTGTAATCATCAGAAACATAAAGCCGAAAGTTTTCAGGCTGCTAAATTAAAAAATTATGGACTTCCAAACTAACTAATATATGAAATGCCAATGCCTATATATTTCTCCCCTTAGGGGTAGAATACCCAGAAACGTTTAAATATGTATCTACTCGTTTTTAATAAGTAACCCAAAGATAATATTTTATGTTTCTAACTCAACAAATGACAGACTTCCATGCAATCTTGCAACCCCTAATTCACCACCTTAGGGGTATAATATCCAGAAACGTTTAAATACATATCTACTCATTTTCAATCAGTAGCCCAAAAACAAAGTTTCATGTTTCGAATTTCACAAATGACGGATTTCCAGACTAACCATTTCACCCCTTAGGAGTAGAATATCCAGAAACGCTTTAACGGGTGTCAAGTCATTTTTAATCAGTAGCTCAAAAATATAGTTCAATGTTGCTAACCTTAAAAATGACGAACATCCATGCAAACTTTCAATCCCTATTTCACCCCCTTAGAGGTAGAATATCCAGAAACGCTTAAGCACGAATCTACTCTTTTTTAATCAGTAGCACATGAATAAAGATTCATGTTTCTAACTTAAAAAATGAAGAACTTCCATACAAACTTTCAACCCCTATTTCAACCCTTAGGGGTAGAATATCTAGAAACGCTTGAATAGTTATCTAGTCATGTTTAGTCAGTAGCCCAAAAACAAAGTTTCATGTTTTGAACTTCGAAAATTACGGACTTCCAGACCAACCTACACGTTAAATGTCAACCCCTATTTCACCCCTTAGGGGTAGAATATCCAGAAACGCTTGAATAGTTATCTAGTCATGTTTAGTCAGTAGCCCAAAAACAAAGTTTCATGTTTCGAACTTAAAAAATGACGAACTTCCATGCAAACCTTCAACCCCTATTTCACATGTTTAAAATATCTAGAAACGCTTAAGTACGTATCTACTCTTTTTTAATCAGTAGCACATGAATAAAATTTCAAGTTTCTAACTTAAAAAATGACGAACTTCCATACAAACTTTCAACCCCTATTTCAACTCTTAATCAGTAGCCCAAACACAAAGTTTCATTTGTCGAACTTCAAAAATGACAGACTTCCAGACTAACCTAAATGCGAAATGTCAACCCCTAATTCACCCCTTAGGGGTATCACTCAATTTTAGTCAGTAGCCCAAAAACAAAGTTTCATGTTTCGGACTTAAAAACTGACGAACTTCCATGCAAACTTTCAACCCCTATTTTACCCCTTTAAGGGTAGAATATCTAGAAACGTTGAAATACGTGTTTATTCATTTTTAATCAGCAGCCCAAAAGTAAAGTTTTAGGTTTCCAACTTAAAGAATGACGAACTTCATACAAACTTTCAACCCCTATTTCATCCCCTCACAGGTCGAAATTTCAAAAACGCTAGAACAAATGTTTTATTATTTTTTATCAAGTGCTTAAATATAAAGTTTCATGGTTTTATCTTTAAAAATTATGAAATCCCATACAACTTTCCCCCCCCCCCCTTTTAACCCCTTACAACCCCTTTTTCGCGATAAAAAGTAGCCTATGTTTTATCTCGGGGTCTAGAATATCTGTATACCAAATTTCATTCAAATCCGTTCAGTAGTTTTGGCGTGAAAGAGTAGCAGACAGACAGACAGACAGACAGACAGAGTTACTTTCGCATTTATAATATTAGTTAGGATTAGCTTAAAACAGTTTGCAATCAACATAGATAGGTCATTCTTTACTGTACGCCAGATTATAGGACAACAAACCAAAGTAATTTGTCGTAGAATACAGTAATTAGCAATAGTTGAAGGTAACATAGCCTATTTTTACTAAATGGATAAATAAAGATGTAGAGCCACGCTGATTTCAGCACGAACGGACCGCCTCGACCGGGGCGGTACTACCCTCGCATAGAAAATCAACGTAAAATGACAGCGTTCGTGCTGTCGTGTTCTGTTTGTGAGTGCGAGACCGCAGGCCCAATGATCCAGAAGCATCACTAGGCTGTCATAGTGTGGGTCACCATGCTGCATTGTTGCATTGTCTGCATCCGCAATGAGTATGGTGACCACCATTCTTGGACTCTGCTTATGCTTTCCACCAGGCAGAGCAGAGTCACTTTGGAAGATACATAAAAGAAAAACGCTAGGTGTGGAGGTAGTTAAATTTTTAATCTCATCACCATCTTCAACAACAGCCATTAACAGTCCACTCATGGACAAAGGCCTCTCATTAGAAAGGAAGTTTTGGGGCTACTTTATTACACTGGCCAGATAAGTTGCTATAGGAATCAATTATATTTTATAATATCATTGATAGGAATTGTTTCAAGTTTTCCTGTGATTTTAAGTGATTTTTTGATTAGTTCGCTCCCATAGTCGCCTCTTTCAAAACTCATTCTTTAATAAGGGGTGGTGACACCTACTAAAACAAAAATCTCAAGAGCCAAGAAACTTCTACATTCAAACAATTCTTAAAGTTATTTATACTAACTAGGTACCTCATTTTTTGTTTCAACAAACGAGAAACGTGTCTTAGTTCGAAGACTATTTCGCCGAACAAGAAAAAAACTCACCTGTTAGAGACTGGTTAACAAATCTAGAAGAAAAATCAATTTAAAACTTTTTAAAAGGATATTCATAACATATCTAAAAAAAAATTGGTTAATTTTATAGAATTACATACTATACAGATACTTATGCCATCATCTTCCTAGCTGCTAATAATTATTATTCTCAATATTATTAGCAATCTGCTAATAGTTCCAGCGGTTTTACAAATTTTTTCACGGAGTGACTAGCATTGGACTCCTGCAGCTCTGGGTGCGAACTGAATTCCAAGATTGAACAATACGTGAGTGTATTTGAGGGTACTGACTTTCCAATAACGATAGATAATCATGACAACCGGGAACGAGGCTTAACAAGCTGTTCGATTCAAGGGCGTAAAACATCACGAAACTTACATATTCTAAGCTGTTATTATTATTTCTTTGTTAGAAAAAACCAAATAACACTTTCGGCTTAACTCCGGAATCAAACCCGAGACCTCATGATCTCCAGTCGCATGCACTAACCGCGACTAGGCAGTTATCAAACGAGGCACTCATACAGATACCTATACATTTCAAAGAATTCAACAATTTTATCCATATTTCTAAACTATTATATAAAAAGGTATGTGCGTTTGTGAGTTTGTTGTAGGGAGTAATCTCTGGATCTACTGAACCGATTTTGATAATTGTTTTACGAATAGAAGGCTACGTTTTTTGTGAGTAACATAGGATATATAATAACCCGAAAAGTGAAAAGACTGATTTCCAAAGTAAGTCGGAGAAAAAAATGTTTAACGCCCAACGAAGTGGGCACGGGTCAGCTAGTCTTTTATAAAATCAAACTTATAATAAATTAACAGACATTTGCTGACAAACAGATCTATATATACATATATAGATCTGATATACTTAGAATCCTGAAATTTTGCATGTAGGTTCTTTAAATAATGTAAGTACTTAGAAAAGCATTTTTGAAATTCCACCTCTAAAGGGGTAAATCTGGGGATGAAAGTTTGTATGAAACTTTTTATTCCTTTGATGAATTTGCTTAAAATTTTGTAAAAATTTGTAAGTGTGGTTAAAGTATTGAAATACGTATTTTAGTATTTTTCAAAATATCGCCCTTAAGGGTGTGAATCAGGGGAGGACAGTCTGCGTGAGCTAAGCCGCGTGTAAAAGCTAGTGTATTATATAACATCAGATGACGCGTATCGTTATCTACAGTTAGTACCTGGACGACTGATTTTATCGCGATGACCTGGTAGTATTACCCGGTATTTTCTTTTTTCGTAAACTTTCAAAAATAAATTCTAGCTAGATAGATTTATCTCCTCCGAAACTTCCTGAGTGCTAAATGTTATGAAAATCGTTGGAGCCTATTCCGAGATTCAGATTCCAATGATACCTTTAAATGAGCAATTCTTGTACATTATATAAATGCCTCGATTACTGCCTCGGTGGCGCAGTGGGTGTGTGTTCGACTGCTGTGCTTGAGGTCTCGGGTTCACTTCCTGGATCGGGCCAAATGTTTGTATGATCTGCATTAGTTTCAGAGTTTAAGTGTTTCCTATGTACAATATGTATGTATTTACAAAAAAAAAGTATAAAGGTATTTATATCAGTTGTCTAGTACCCATAACACAAGCTCTGTTTAGCTTGGAACTAGATTGCGTCGTGTGTTAGATGTACGAAAAAAATATTTATTTACTTATATTTATAAAAAATATTTTAGTCCAAGTTTCACAAATTATTACTATCAAGCAATTTTTTGATGAGGGGCCCATCTTTCACCTTACAAATATTTTCGATTGTGGTAGCTAACAGGGCTAGCAATCAAAAAAGACTTGAGCGTCGGTAAAGTTTATCAGTCATTCTAGCTAGTCTTAGTACAAGCTCTGCTTAGTTAGAGGCTAGGTGGCGTTGTGTATCAGATGTCCGAAATATTTAAATATTTGTTTAAACATATAATTCGTCAAATGCTAAAATACATTAAAATAGTTCCAACTAGTATCCTGTTAGTCATATAATAGTAATAGTTTTGATCTTTACTTTTTGAGACAATTCACATCTCCAAACCCGTTAATGTGTACCTAAACAATACTTATTTTTTTGCGTCAATGTATTTATATTTAATGGTACCTATTTAAGATCCTAGATAACTTACGTACGACAAATTATTTAGTTTCAGTAGATTCAGCCTGTAGAGGATATGACACCCGTTCTTCTACAGTCTGAAATTCTAAAATACGAAAGCAAAGAACTGTAGGTACGGACTTATCTGTGGTTCCATTTAATTACCTAGTATTATTAACTGTTAATTATAGCGAAGGCAAATCATGCCACTGTAATTACGTATTTAGTGTTAATAAATATACATGTAACAACACTCAAGAACCTTTTCCTTGTTTTTGTTTAAACTACACTATTCTGGATTTCTGGACTGGTTTACTAAAGCAAAAGATAGAGAATAATGGAAAGTTCTGGAGGAGGACTTTGCTCATTAAGAGGTCCATAATAAATAAATCTATATAAATAAAAATGAATCGCTGAAATGAATGTACGCGCATAACTTCCGATCAACTGAACTAAATTGGATGATTCTTTTTTCTATATGTTCGTAATTGTTAGGACAAGGTTTGTATAGAAGAAAATCAAAAGTTATTTTTTATATAAATTTATAGAAAACGGGAAAGACGTATCACCTGAGTAATGTAAGTGATTACCGCCGCCCATAGACACCTGCAACACCAGAGGCATCACAACGCGTTGCCGACCTTTGGGGGATGGGGAAAGAGATGCAGGGAGGGGTAGGGGTATGGGCCTCCGGTATCCTCACTCACTCGGTGAAACACAGCGCAGGTGCTATTTCACACCAGTTTTCTGTGAGGCCGTAGTATCACTCCGGTCGAGCCGGCCCATTCACGCCGAAGCGTGGCTCTCGGTGAAAATGCATAATATTATTTTTGTACAGTATATATTTTTATTTATTTATTTAAGCTTAATGCACATTTTGTACATAGGCGGACTTAATGCCATAGGGCATTCTCTGCCAGTCAACCTTTGGGTGATGTAAGATGTGATTTTTGTGATTAAAGTGATTAAATTTATATTGTATTAACTAAATTTTAAGGAAATAAAGAGGCTATAATATTGAAAATAATTCTGGTTTTACATGTTTTTTCTAAGTTAGGTTCTACCGACTTGCATAACTTTCCAGAGGCAAATTCCGTTCGACTTAAAAGGATTTCTATAATCTCTTATCCTTCATACACAGAAACAAAAACCTTGGTTCTTAACAGCTTTAATTGTACCCATAATGAAAACGAAGTTACGCGAAGTTTATAATCATTTAATGTGCACATCACGTGGTATAGTCAATTTAAATATCCATATTACCTAGCAAACACACTCGGTAATTATTCAATTATAGGCTTTATTAATTACTTGTTTGTAACTACGCTATTATTATGTTTTTGTATTGTCATAGTAATTTAGCTTATTAATAACGAGTCCACTGTTTTGATGAAGTCCTTAGATACTGAAGAACACTTTATAACTAATGTTATTTGTAGGCGTGGGTAATTTTATTGCAGTATTTTATACCTTTCTATAAATATTCATATTTAATAACAAAAGACATTACAAAAGTCAATTCGGCACTCTGTTGCCGAAATTGGACATGCAAAAACCTAGAAAACCAGACAACAACAGACAACAGAAAATTTAAAAAAAAATATTTTGGTACATGTATCGTATAACATACATTTGCATTTATTAAAAAGCGGTTATTTTAATATTACGACAGTACAACAGACACTCCAATTTTTACCCGACTACGGCAAGGCCAAAGGAGGGTTATGATTTTGACAGGCTGTGTATGTATGTATGTTTGTTCCCTCATAGCTCCTTATTTACTTATTACAACTGGACAAATGAGGTGTTTTTAGAAGCGTCATGATCGTCTGCTGTTTATAGGCAATATGACGTGTAACTGAATCTAATGTGGCGCCCTCTAGCCGACATAAAGTACTGTATTAAAAATAAATTTTAGATAAATATGTCGTGGTTGGTATCATTGGAAAGGGCGTTACTTGTACATTTAAAAAATACAAATATTATTAGCATTTATTAAGAATTATTTTACGGGAATTAACGCGATCACTTATTAAAAGGTTTTACATACCTCTGATTTGCCTGACGAAAAAAAACTTATTAGCATTTGCTCGTGACTTTGTCAGTATTTATTCTATAAGTGTGGTATTTCCATGGTATGTTTGTTTGTTCCCTCCTTCTTTCTAAACTACTAGTCAGAATAAGAATAATGAGGTTTTGTTGTGAAGTGTCTTGATCGTCCGCTGGTTATAGGCTATATGACGTGTCACTGATTCTAATGTGGCGCCCTCTAGCCGACATAAAGAACTGTATTAAAAAAAAAATAGATAAATATGTCGTGTTTGGTATCATTGGAAAAGGGCGTTACTTGTTCATTTCAAAAATACATATAATATTAGCATTTGTTCCAGACTTTGTTCGTATTTATTTAATAATTGTGATGGTTGTATGGTACCTATTTAAAATATACTTTAAAAATAAATTAATATTATAGAGGCACCAAAAAATTTTAATAAAAAAAAGTAAAACCTAAAACCCAACTGCGTCAAAAAACGACGCTGAAAAAGCATGAAAGAAGTTTCAAAAGATGTAGTCACGCGTTGTTAAAGTGTTATGGACTATGGTACATTACACTACATGGACTACGGCTTTTTTAACTTAGTAATGTAGTAGTGTAACTTAATAATGTAAACAACACAAAAGTGTAAAAACACTTTAACAACGCGTGACTACGGCGTGTGTGCAACCGTCATACAGCTGCCAATAGAGTGTAGACCCAATATTTTTTTTTGAACATGTAATTCGGTATCAAAATCCATTACACATTTATCATATTTCACCTCATATTTCCCGATAAACTTTTTGTATGGACCACTGACAATTTGAGTTGGAAACATGCTCCGTCCATGAGTAATGGGCAAAGTTGAAAGAGCTTACAGTTGAACTGTCCGTATTTCGACTGAATATTAATTTCGTGAATTATAATTAGCATGCAATTGATTATGAAAATTCAATTAAACTAGTGAAGCAATAAAACCAATTTAAATCGATTATATTTATTTGGGTAAAAACACAATACTAAAAATATTTCTTACTGTCAATCTATGGTCTTGCATCTACTTAAATATTTGTCAGTCAAAGTTTTAACAATGTTAACTAAGCTACTTTGTAATCGTATTATGTAACGAGAGAAAATTAATAGAATTTACTTACATTATTTTCTGTTAATAAGCTCTTAACTGTTTTCCCACCTGTGAAAAATCTACAAATCTTTAGGACTATTCTTCATTTTCTTTGTATTGTTCGAAGGATAACCGATTTTATGTTTCAGTTTTTAAATTACTAAGTAAGTACCTCAGTCTGCTTTAGGGTTATCTTTTATGTTCCCTAACTTAAGAAGACTGCTGTAAGACGAAACATACACAGACCATCATCTTTAACCCAGGAACTTAAAAACTATACGCTCCCTCAGATTAGCTTTGACATCAAGTTATATTATAAGACAATTACCATAACAGTAGATTGAACGTCGCATGCAACAGCACCGATGTTTGCTATTCAACCGTAATGAGTGGGTCTCAGGAGACAGAATTAATAATTGTTTTATGCAAATAGCATCCCTTATCTTTGGTGTGATTACGTGAGCTCCTACGGGAAGTCAAACGAGGGTCTAGTTAATTATATTAAGACCGAAATTGTACTCAATTGTACTTAATCCGCTAAGGGCCATACAAATAAAATATGCTAAATTTTATTCGGCAAGGCTGAGCCAACGTTATAGTGCCTACTTACTATGTAAACGTTTTTAATTTTTCATCTATCACCCATTTTAAATTATCAATTTTATTAACAATGTAGTTTTATAAAATTTGTTCTAGAGACCTTTATTCATGTTTCCGAATTGTTACCTGTGGGCTATCTTTGATCCTTAATTCGTTGAGTGACATACCCGTAACCGTCTTCAACCAACCTTTTCGTTGTAACTATAAAAACAAGTTGCATCTTATAGAATACTGAAGAATATTCCTTCTAAGAAAATAAAAGATAATTAACAAGCTATATCTAATCAAACAATTGAATTTAATAAACTTGAAACAACGCAGAAGATGCCAATCAAACTTATTGCCTATTCATTTACTCGTTTATTTGTCTTTTTAACGAATTAGAACTTGGATTTGTTAACTTTCAAAATTGTTAATCAGTGCAAATAATTACTTCCAATGTGAAATATCAATTAAGAAGACTCGTTCGGTATGAAAATTTTACTTTATATATTTTCTTTAATTTTAAAGAATATTTTTGCCACACACAACCATTTTATACATATTTCTGGACCTTTTGAACTTTCAAGAAAAGAGCGTACTCCTTCCTCATACGCCGGCTAAGCGCTTGGCACTCCTGACTTTTAGGAGTTTATAGACGACGGCAATCCCTTTCCATCAGGCTTGCTTGTTCTCTGTCATCAACAAAACTTATGAGATTTTGCCGACATTGATGTACGAGTATTTGCCAACACTTCTAATCTTCTTGAGCATCCTATGTCCCCTGGATGAAGCATAGGGCGTCTACACCAAGTTTGCATTAGTTTGAGCCTCGTGTTTAGCCCCAAGTCTTGCTACTGCACCGATTTCAATGCAATATGGCATGGAGATACCTTAAATCTTGGGGAAGGATACTCTTTACGACACATACAGATAAATATAGTAATATTATAAATATAGATGATTCTTAGATCGAACACGCTTATACTGGTGTATCTAAAATTCAAAGTCATACATTTGCTTTCACTTTATAATTATTAACTGGTACAATTATGGGAAAGGTATGTGAAATACGGAAAAGGACTAATTTAGCATTAACAAGAAACATCATTGAGTTCAAAATTGAATTAAGTTTCAGTTTTTTTTCTTTAGTAGTGAAAATGCAAAAGAAATCAAAGGAACTATTTTATTTAACAACCTAACCATATGCCAACCAGTCTGAACCAAGGTGGTATAGCAAACCAAAACCACCTTTCTAAGGAGAGAGGATATCTAGCAGTGTACTGCTAAAGGATTATTCCAAAAGTGATATAGATTATTATACAGAATGGTTTAACTTCTTGGTACAATATTGAAAAATGAATTACACAAAACTATGCAAAAATCTAGAACATAAATTCACCTTTTATCAGGGTATAAATTCTACTGAAGAACATGAAATAAGTATATATTATGAGAAAAAATTCTTCTAAATATCATACAAAACCTCATTATAAAACATAAAAAACAAGGGTTAGACACAAAATAAAAAATTAACTAGACAACCGTTCGTATACATGAAGCAACTGCGGCAAAATAAAATATTTATGTAGCAGTTACACACGGTCTCGGGTTCCAACAGCCGGGAACCAGATTTAATAATCTGTAATCTCACACAATTCATATACGTCTGGTCACAAACTAGACACAGTCTGTACCATACCATAACCAAACTACCGATAAACATAGTTATATATTTGTAAATACATACATATAATAAATTACTTCCTCGGTGGTGCAGCGGTACCGCTGCTATGCTCGAATGCTCGATGCCCGAGTTGGTCCAAAATCTTTGTGTGATCTGCAAATATGTGATTCGAAGATTGAGTGTTTTTTAAATATAATATTGTCATGGATAAGTTATGTCCTGGGTGGGAATCGAACCCATGATCTCTGCCATAGGAGTCAGGGCCTCTAACCATTCAAATAGTATATTATATATAATGATCTTAAGTACATTTAAAAACTAATATGTAATATAATATTAGTTTAAGCATGATGATAGATGAAGCCTATAGCCTTACTCGATAAATGTACTGTCCAACACTGAAATAATTTTTCAAATGTTATGTATAACATTTCTAAACAACATTCGTAAACGCTTTTCTTCGGCCATGTCAAAACAAAAAATATGATAAAATAAAAAAGGTTTTCAAAGTCCATCGGTTTAACATTCATTTAATACAGAGTTTTCAATCAATATCAGTTTTCGGAAACAATTAACGAGTTTCCCAATCTCCAACTGTAATACCTCGGGGATATAAAAATAATTAAAACGTACAAAATGATTTGCAGCACCTCTGTTAAATGCCGGTTTAAAAACTCGGTATTTCGTATGTAAATAGAAAGTGACAATTCAATTTAATCTTTAATCGTTTTATACTCGTGTTTATGAACCTGGAAACCTACATGTTTGACAACAGCCTGCTTTTTAGGATTCCGTAGCCAAATAGCAAAAACGGAACCCGGATTTGGATTATGATACAATTAGACAACATTCTCTAATGTTATAAAACTGCTGTGTGGAAGCACCATAACTTATATGATAAAACTAGCTGAACCCCGCGGTGTTACCCGCGGTTATTGTTGTACCGCGAGTAACGCCGCGGGACAAAGTTAGGCTAAAAAAAGTAGCCTAAGTTACTCCCCGGGTCATCAGTTACCTGCCAGTGAAAGTCCCGTCAAAATCCGTTCAGCCGTTCCAGAGATTACCCGGAACAAACAGACAGACAGACAGACAGACAAAAATTTTCTTAACTTCATTTTTGGTATATGTATCGTGTATACATACATATGCATTAAGTAAAAAGCGGTTATTTTAATATTACAAACAGACACTCCAATTTTATTTATTTGTATAGATTTATCGGTTTATCAATCCCCCTGTTTATATGTCTAAATCCTATCATAATTTCATAGTTTTGCCGTACCCTTCGTTCTTCTAAATCGGATGCTCAATGAATTTGAATTCAGTGACACAGAAGCGGACCCAAGTTACCCAGTTTGCTCGCACAAATCTCTCCATTCGTAATCCCTTTTGTCGTTATAAAATATTCATACAGCGGCAGATGGTTGGGTTGTCCAATTGCAACTGAAGTCAACTCTCTAGAAAAAAGTGTTTTAAAAAACCTGACCTGAAGCTTTTTCTTGACTCCTGTTCTGGACTTTGTATTAATTCATTTTATAATAATCACGTGTATGTGACTGACCCATAATGATAATCAACGTTGCTGTAATGTACCTCCTCCTTTTTTGAAGTCGGTTAAAAAGGGGGACTAAAGACATTCATGATTTTTTTATAGAATCGAATGCAAACGAACAGACGTATCGCCTGATGGTAAGCGATTATAGCCCCCCATGGAAAACCGCAACACCGGAGGCGCCACAAGTGCGTTGCCGGTCTTTGGGGGTGGGGAAGAGGTTGGGGGTGGGATTGGGTTATGGGCCTACAGTATGCTCACTCACTCGTTGAAACACAGCGCAAACGCTGTTTCACCCCGGTTTTCTATGAGGCAGTTATCCGAGCGAGCCAGTCTATTCAAGCCGAAGCGTGGCTCTACCACGATTTAGGATTAGGTTAAATGGACACAAAGAAAAACCAGACTTCAAAAAACCATTTGTTATATTTTGCAATTCATATCAGTCTCTAGTTATTACGTATACAGTCAAAATTCCTACTAAGATTATGCCAATCAATTGCGGATACTAAGAAGTCTGATGAAAACACGATAGAAAGGAGGACACTGTACCTCTTACCATAAACAAGGCAGATACCAATAGTTAGTTAGATGATGAAATTGATGATTTTCATAAAGTTAAAAGTTCAAGACCTTTTTTGTATAAAGTTTGTTCTATGTTCGATTCTTGTTTATTCTTCTTTTTTTGTACACTGTAAGCCCTTTTATGCCTATGGTGGGCCTTATAGTAAACTTGCTGAACCCCGCGGTGTTACCCGCGGTTATTATTGTACCGCGAGTAACGCCGCGGGATAAAGTTAGTTTAAAATGTAGCCTAAGTTACTCCCTGGATCATCAGCTACCTGATAGTGAATGTCCCGTCAAAATCCGTCCAGCCGTTCCAGAGATTACCCGGAATAAATAGACAGACAGACAGACAAAAAAATTTTAAACTACATTTTTGGTATATGTATCTTGTATACATACATATGCATTGATTAAAAATCTATTATTTTAATATTACAAACAGACACTCCAATTTTATTTATTTGTATAGATTCTACAAAAGTGTTAGTCCTGTAAGTTAAAGACATGATTTTCAGCTGTATAATATATCAGCAGTATTAGGTCTATTGACTATGATATTTGAGAGTAACTAATTAAATTAAATTAAAATTTATCTTATTGACTGACACAATATAGCATTAGTATTCAAAACAGCTAAACTTACTTTCTGTCACATTTTTTTTTTTTTTTTTTTTTTTTTTTATTTATTTATTGATACAATATATACAATTTAGGTGACATGAACGGTTATCATGTCAATTACATTGGTCCGCGAAGTAACCACTGCATTGTTTCGTAAATCTGTCACTTCACACGTCAACATTTAGATGACAGTAATTCCAGCAGCGATCAATTTTTCTATTTTAAGCTAACATATTTAATTTTGAATCATATAGGATAGTGGCGATGATAACACAACGATGTGTTTAGATTGCCTAACCTACAGTTTTAATCATAGATAGTTGCCAAAATTACTGCACTCTGTCTGATGGAAAGCATGAGTACAATTCAAGAATGGTGGCCACCATCCCAGCCAGATTATGGAGCTTGGTGTCCCAACAATATGACGATCTAGTAAGGTACTTTTTAATGCACCGCTGGACCTGAATGATAATAGGAGCGATACACTTGCGCTGGTAGGGATAACCCGAATTAGAGAGTGTTAAGCATTAAATTGTGTTTGTCTTAATACTGACAAAGTTTATGGTTTTCTTAACATTAAACTAGACTGCAAACATTTTTGTTTACAAATATTCCTAACTTACATATTTCAATAATTACTTACTAAGTATACTTACTTAGTTCGTGCCTCGGAGAGCACGTTAAACCGTCTGTCCCGGTTGTCATGAACATTTATCGCAATCTTTATTGAGAAGTCAGTGCCCTCAAATAAACTGACAACTAGTTCAACCTTCGAATTCAGTTCACCCTCAGGGTTGCGGAAGTCCGATGTCAATCGCTCCGTGTAAAAACTGATATTCACGTAAAACCGGTCAAGCTAGTAGCCGACTCCAAATCTTGGGAATAAAAAATGCTAGGAAGATCATGACTTACTAAGTATTTAATCTAATTATAGTAAAAACACATTGCAAATGGCTTTCGTTAGTTTGTAACGGAAATATTGATAATAATTGTGAGTTCATCTATAATTTCTACTTAATAAAGCGAATAAGACTAAAAACGCTTTCAAGTTTAAACCTCCAAGGCTTCCCTGTGCTATGATTACCAACTGCTTAAATGCCCAACGAAACGTGCTCTCAAAAATTCAATAAGCGGTTAAGTTAAATGCTGCCACTAGCCTTCTGACAAGCTATTTAAGTAAATAATGAGATGATATGATTTTCTTACAACTTCTTTATAAGACAACGACTTCACTTTGCGAAACATGAGAGCACAAATACTGTTATTACAAGCTTTTTATTAACTTGCTATGTATGTACTTGTATGTTCGGGTGGAATCTTGCAACTCAGTTTTGAAGCAGATATCTTTAACCGATGAAATTTTTCAAGCATGTGTATACAGCGTGACAATACAATATTATAATAACACGGAGCTGATCTGATGCTGGACCTGGAAGGTGGCCATAGGAACTCTGTAAAGAAACGTCGTAACACCATCGAGTTTGGATTCGTTTGATTCGTCTCGAGGTATTCTAGTAAAAGCTTGTTTTTTAAAAGCTTTTTATTACGTGCGTAAATAGTTGAAACATTTATTAAGATTCTAATTCGTATATATCTTATATATGTGTATGTATGTAATTTTGTTGTACAATAATATCCTACTCTTTCTGACTCCATTATAACACATCTCACCCAATCCATTAACGTATTCAAGTCACACACTTTACCTCACTGTTTTAACTTTAAGATTTATTTAAATTGTAGTCGGCGGGCGTTACAATGAAAAGGGGTAATTACAAAATGTACTGTATTTCACAGACAATGGTACAGTACAAAGGCAAGATAAATAAATATATTGGATGTTTCTGGAACAAAACAATAGCGTAAAATGATTTAAAGCCTACAAACGTTAATGCGATGCGAACGATACTTGGAGCAAAGATTTTCGCACAACTCCTTGTCATACATATAAATATATCATCATTTGACTGCCTCTGTGGCGCAGTGGTATTGTATGCGACTGCTATGCTTGAGGTCACGGGTTCGACTTCCGGGTTGGACCAAATGGTTGTATGATCTGCAAATACTTGTTTCGGAGTATGGATCTACAAGAAAAAAGTAAATAAGTATTTATATCAGTTGTCTAGTACACATAACACAAGCTCTGTTTAGCTTGGGACTAAATTGCGTAGTGTGTTCCATGTCCGAAATTCTTTTTTTTTATTTATTTTCATAAAAAATATTTATAAAATGAACATTATAAATCTTACTGTGTTTTAAGTTACATTATATTTTCCCCGATCTCAACACGGCCTGTGAAAGAAATGACTTGTTGGTGAATATTTATGTTTCTTGTTAAAACAAGTTTTTGAGTGAAGAACAATTTCATAGTGTTACTATTTCTAGATGAACAAGTATTTCCTTTTATTATTACACATAAAGCACTGGTACATGTGTGTATTGGCATGATGTGATTACCAATGTAAAAGTAGCCGTCAATAGATAATATCGGTTGTTTTTGTTGTTAAATTATGTCATAACCAGGATATACCTGACATCAATATCTGTAATTGATGAATTTCTAGGTGGAACAAAATGTATGTGATCATCTATTAGCTGTCAAATCACGTTGTTATTTGTGAAAGTTTGGAGTTATTCTCCGATAGGAATTCAACTAATAGATCATAGATTATTTTAATTTGTGTTAAAACATAATGAAATATAAATTGATTGACGGTAAGCTTTAGTACAATAAATACATGTTTCAATAATAAATATTTCTAAATAAAAAAAAAAAATTACAGAAAACAGCACACACAGATTATAATCTGCGCGCAAATTCAGTAGATACAATGTTTTTGTCATTAAAATAAATTGTAGTCTCTAAAACCAACTTATTGTGTTGTTGTGAAATAAATATACATAGGTACTGATATCGGTTTACAGAACGCCATAAATACTTAATGCCTGTACCTATATAAATAAATAAATAAATATTTCGGACATCTAACACACAACGCCATCTAGTCCCAAACTAAGCAGAGCTTGTATTATGGGTACTAGACAACTGATATGAATACTTATATACTTTTTTTTTTGTAAATACGTACATATTATACATAGAAAACACCCAAATTCCGAAACAAATATTTGCAGATCATACAAACATTTGTTCCGACCCGGGAATCGAACCCGAGACCTCTAAAACAGCAGTCGCGTACGCTACCACTGCGCCACCGAGGCAGTTAAATGTAACTTAATTTTTTTTATAGTATAAGTTACTATAAAAAAAATATAAATAAAGTAATGTTAAATCTGATGGTTCATTTTTTTCTTATCTTTTCAGTCCAGAGGATCCTTAACATATATCAATACTTTCAAGTAACATTTTTTTAACACGTAAAGCATAACAATTATTTTCTAAAGACCGCCTGAGCAAATTACGATTGCAATATTTTCGATTAAACGAATTTTCACATTAATTTTGTTGTAAACATTTATTTTATATATATGAACAATTCATAGGTCTTTGTTAGATGGATATTTCGTATTTAGACAGGTCACATAAATACTTGCCACTGTTGTTTGTTTTATTAATTTACTTTAAACTTTATGCACTTTGTAATTCGGCGGACTTAACGCCCAAGACAAATGCCTTAGAAAGGTAGGTGCACAGAGGTTCCAAATTACTAATAAATTGTTACCATTTCTAAAACTTGTAACAGATACAATGTTGTTGTAGCTTTCTGCACACTTGTTAAAATTACAAATGGTATTTCTAATGTCACAAACCTGAGTGTGCCAAATTACCGTTAGAAAGAATGTTTATATAAAAAGCTATATCTAATGTAGGTTCATAACTATGCGGCGGAGAAATTAACATATTGCAACTGTAACCAATACGTAGTTAGACTTATTTTCTATTTTTGGCATTATTTTAAACTATGGCAATTTCTTCCACTGGTTGTGAACGCAGATATGTTTTGATGGCGTTAAATATTTTCTGAACGGGTTTCTCCAGCATGGGAACACCGAATTCATGAACTATGATTGCCCATTGGTCATTCATAAAAGAGTGCATCGCGTCACCTGAGAAAAAAATAAATCAAATAATTCGGTAAATCCTATAAACCTGAAATAAATTTATTAAAAATGCAAAATAATAAAAAACAGACGTTTCAGTTTATTTTTGCATTGCATACTTATTCCCAGAAATAACTCTCCAGAGATTCTAAAAATGAAGCTTGATTGTTTTTTTATGAGAGTTATTTTCTAATTTGTAATCGTCTGTGCGATGTTTCTATGTACCTTATTAATGTGCAAAGAAAGCTATTGTAAATATACATTATAAAATTTTGGGTGTAAAGGCAGCGGTTTGCGCCGCGACAGAGACAAGTGACCGAGACCGGAGACCGCATATGAGGCTTTGGCGACCGACCAACAGTGGTATGTCCGCCCAAACAGGCGTGACTGAATACAATAGGCCGGTAATGTGCAGCAGCGTCACCGGTAAAACAAACTACATCCTGCGATCACCAACTCGCCTGCCTAGCGTGGTAATTATGGGCAAAACCTTCCATGCGTAGGCAACAAAAACCAAGCCCCCAGTTCCCGGCAGTCCCGCTTTTCCTGGTCATGGTGGCGACCACGGTAACGGCGGGGTAGGGGGTGCTAAGAATAACGTAACCTCACGTAACCCAGTGAGGTTACGTGAGACGACCACAAACGACTGACCCTGGCAACTTTTAATGGCCGCACGTTACGGCTAGACTCACATCTGGCACAACTAGAGGTGGAAATTGGAGAGATTAGGTGGCATATCTTAGGGTTATGTGAAGTCCGAAGAGAGGGAGAGGATACCACAACTCGGGCTACCTGATGTACTTACGCGAGGGAGACCAATAATCCCAAGGTGGAGTAGGGTTTCTGGTAAACAAGTCACTTTTTGGCAACTTTGTAAAAATGTCCAGTGTGTCGAACAGGGTATCGTACCTCATTGTCAAGCTTACCGAGAGGTATAGCCTCAAGGTAGTATAAGTGTACGTACCGACCTCAGCTCACTGGGACGATGAAGTAGAGGATATGTTCGATGATATATCGAGGGCCCTCCACTTTACTACTAAAACCCACTATGATGTTGTTATGGGTGAATTTAACGCCAAAGTGGTAGTACGAACTGTAGCCAATCGGTAATAGGATCCCATAGATACGCTGTACTCAATTAACTAATTCTTTAAAAAAGGGCCCCAAAGAAAGTGGATGTGGCAAAGCCCGGACGATGACTATGACCAAAAATGAGATTGATTTCATTATGACGGACTGAAAGCACATATGCAGAGACGTTTCAGTGATCAATAAATTCAACACTGGTAGTGATTATCGCTTGTCTTAGGCTGAATATCGACTTTAAGCCTGAATGTGTCTAGAATCCAGACTCTGACAAACTTTGCTCCAAGCCGCCATGTGATCTGAAAAATTCTGAAATTCATAGTCAAACTTACTCAGCCCTTTGTTTCCATTGAATAGATTCGTTAATTTGAAATGGGTGTTCACTCTGTTCTCGTGGGTGAATTTGAAGCTCTTGAGGTCAATGACGTCTTTTCCATTTTCATTTTTTACGATATCGTACACCATGCTCATAAATATCTCGATTTTTTCTGTAATGTTAATTTAAAATTATAAGTATTATATTTAAGGCAATAGCAACGGGTTTTTCTCGTTGTATCAATTGTGTTATCTGCACTGCCTGTTGATTATTTATAACCTATACATTATTTTTATTTTTTTAAACTAATATATTTGCTGTCGAATTAGTAGTCTACTACTAAGGTAACACTGAGTATAGTACTATTTTTCATATTCATTTTAGCTTTAAGCACAACATTTTTATTGAGTGACACAGAACTACAAAACATTGAACTCAAGTTTTGAAATCTAATTTTGACTCGACGCAAGTGTTTCCAAACCTTCTTTAAATACTAAACTAAACTAATTATTTACTAATTTTGTACTTACTAATTTTAATAGTAATATCTCCATCACCGGTGATAGGGAGGATCAGCAATTTTCCACTTGCTTTATATTTTCCTTTCAAGACAATGGGGGCACTGAAGGCAAACTCCATTACTTTTTTGGAATTATCGAATCTGAAAAAATAACAACAGAAATAGTAAATTTAACAAAATTATACACGCCTAAATAGGCTTAAGTGTGTTATAACATATAATTTTACTGAAACTGACATTAGTTTCAGTTATCAATGATACAAAATTTAACGTTAAATAATAAAAAAATATTATTTGATGACAACTATAACAATGTCTAGACAAAATACGACGAAGTTAGATATCTGAAAGAGATTTAGGGTAGTAGTTTACCCATAAAATTAATAGAAGGTATCACAGCTAATATATTATGAATAATGAAACAGATACATATCAATTTTCAACTAAAAAAATAGACATAACTTTAAAGTCACGCTAAGTCACGTTAAGGACACTTAAAAAGTAATTAATGTACTCACTGCACTTTATCAATTGTTGATTTAGCCAATCCCTTAATTACTGAATCTTTGACAGTCAATTTCAATCCCGAGAGATCAATATTGATAATGTCAATACTAATAGGTTCTAGGGGTTCTACGCCTAGTTCTGGAATACCTCCCGAGAACATTGACACCACATTCTGCGCAGACTTTTGAAGGCAACTCGAGTCACTCAGGGGACATTTCTGGATCGGTGGCACTGTAAATTATAAAACAGGACTTTTAAGAAAATTTATCATATTAGGCTGAAGATATGAATTTTTTATTTTAGATATTTGCTTTATATATGCTTTATTAATTATTATTTTTAATGAGCCTGCCAAATTAACTTTACTCCACCTGATGGCAAGCATAAACAGAATCCAAGAGGTTTACAGGTTTTCCTACTACTTCACTCATATTCAATGTTATTTCTACACCTCTCGGGCACTTTCCCGTTTCCTGTATCTCTGTCAATTTGTATACAGAACTTCATGGTCGTTCTTTATGATTTTTCCGTTTTAAAAAACATAATTCCGTCATTACTGAAACGATTCCGTATAGCGGGGTCTTTTCAAATGTACATGAACAAAGTGAAAATTTGCCAACAAGCGTAACACCTTGGCGAGTACTTAATTTATTGTAATGTGTAAGATGTCATTGTTTATATAAATAAATAAATAAATAAAGGACACTCAGACGCAGAGGAACAATTTTTGGATGACACACTGTGTTGTTCCATAAGGAGGTCGAGCCCACAGCCCTCAATTAAGTAGGAATGCTGCCAGTGCAGTCAAAGTTGATTGATTGTGTAATATTAATTATTCTTTGATTAGGTGTATTCCTAGAATAATAATTATTATGAGAAGAAGTCACGCTTTTAATTTTATATCTAATAAATATACATTAAATCAGTTAAGGTACTTGCTAAAAGACCGTATAACTTTTATATCTTCATATAAATACGAGTACTCTGTGTTCTTAAGTAGAAAAAATATTCTGATTTATTTAGCTCTAATCTCTCTAATGATTACTTTTTAGTCTTGTTGAATTGGTTAAGTCAAATTGCACGCCGAATATATAACCTCGTCCTTTGTTAAAAACAAACGTATGATAAGAATCAGTAGATTTCTTTTTTTGGAGGTTTGGAAAGTTACGTATAGTATAGGATATCCAATTATATTTTGTTACGAAACACAAGACAAAATTATCATCAACAGCCTGTAACATTACATTGTTATATATAGACATTTTCTTAGAGGAGGTTAAACGTAAAGCAATTCGTTCTATTCTTCGAAGAATTAGAAAAGCAGTTTTGGACTTAAGCGTTATAATAATGTCGTCACCTGACTACATGAAAGACTGGAAGGTCACATCGGGTAAACTATGACGGAACTGAGGTTATATTCAGATGGTACCAACACTGGATTGTTATCTTTTTAATCAGAATACCCAGTTTCAGTGAATACATAATACAGTCTCAATACAATTAGATTCCGGTTGTTAGTTTAAAATTAGGAGAGGTCTTCTGGAGCTCAGGCGTCAGGTGTACCAATTAAGCACATTCTTTATCATTATGTGTTATACCAACAATGTCATTTTATTTGGTCATGCAATACCTTTGCCCTCTTTCTTCCCTAAAGAGGATATCCCTATTAGAGCGTAACAGTTGAGTCTGAAATAATAGTGTAATTTCATTTATATTCTATATCATTCTTAAAAGGGCTAACATTAACGATCTTTCTGCGGGTCTAAAATAACTCTTTTGAAACGTAGTGAATTGAGTATACTGTATTGAGTAACTGGTTATAATAAACAAAGGAAACAAGAATTAAGACAAATTACAGGATAGGATGCTAATCTTACTGCTGCTAACCTGCCTAGTTGGGGTTCTAACTGCCATGCGTGAATAAAGTCATTATTATTATTGACAATTAAATTCATACGAGATTAATGACTTGCTTAATTATTATTTTATTAGACTCGGTCATAAATATAATTGCCGAGTCTAGTTAAGTCTTATAATTATGGAATTTATTGCTACCTCGATCCTTTGCCTGCACAGTGAGCAATTATCCTGTAATTTGTCTTATTTCTTGTTTCTTTTGTTTATTATAACCAGTTTGCAGTCATGTCTCAAGGTTGCTATTTAAATATTGACACATTTATCAGGAAACGAATACGATACGAATACGAATAAACGAAACGAATAGTTGGAATACTCAATTAACTATGTTATAAAAGTTTATTTCAAATCGAAGGCCATAATAAGATAGAATAAGAATATAATAAGATAACCAATAATCATACATTATAACAAAAATAAAGCGACCAAGTGCGAGTCGGACATGAGAGGTTCCGTAGCAGCAAGTAACAAAATATAACAGTTCTTGTAGTTCGTTGTAACTTTGATCGATAAATTTCGGTTTACGATTTATGACATATTAAAAAAACTACTTACTAGATCTCGTTTAAACCCACTTTCAGTGCAAGTTTGCATGGTAATGCACATCATATTTTTTTTTAGTTTTATCATCCTTATTTTAGAGATTACAGGGAGATTGAGAGATCGAGATTACACACATTTTACCAAACGCAAACTATTAAGTTTAGAAATAAATTATACTAGAAACCTCAATATCATTTTTGAAGACCTATCCATAGATACCCCATTTTTGAGTTTCAGTTCTAAGTATTACCTTCAAAATTTATTGTTTTTTTTTTATTTTTATGTGATAATCTTAATGCGGTTCACAGAATATATCTACTTACCAAGTTTCAACAGTATAGTTCTTATAGTTTCGGAAAAAAGTGTCTGTGACTTACAGACGGATAGACAGACAGACATGATGAATCCATAAGGGTTCCGTCTTTTGCCTTCGGCATAGAACTCTTATGAATTCAACGACTTCAAGAAAATCACACCGGAAGCACCAGCTTTTAAATTAAAAAAGAATCATCAAAATCGGTTCATCCAGTTGAAAGTTAAGAGGTAACAAACATAAAAAAATTACAATCGAATTTATAAGCTCCTCCTTTTATGAAGTCGGTTAATAAATAATAGTTCCCTAGTATTTTAGTTCATATGGTTATTGATTTACCTAGACCTAATGGTCTAGTCATTGGTGATCATGACCCAATTCCCACCCAGAACATATCTTTGTGTGATAAACATGATCATTTGATTTTTGTCTGGGTGTAATTCATCTATATTATGTGTGTTTTTAGAAATTATATAAGAATGTTTATCAGCATCTATTAAATCATATCAATATAGATTTACGCCATTAGGCATGTTTACCTACGGTATGGTGTAGGCCAATATTTCTACCATGATGAATGTTCTGTATAGAGCTTCTCATCTCTGACAAATTTAATAGGTATACTAGCTTCGCTCGCGGCTCCCTTCGCGTGTATGTCAGTTTTTGCGATATAGATTAACCTACGTCCTTCCTCAAGAATCAAAGTATCTCAATGCCTAATTTCATTGAATTCGGTTACGCTTTTGCAGTTATACCACTGCGGTTTAACTTCAAAAGCGTAATAGGTAGACAGACAGAATTACTTTCGAATTTATACATTAGTATGGATTGTGACTTAAGGGTTTTTTTTTAATTTGACTCCGCTGTAAAAATAATCTGCCCATATAAGGTGTTACTAAAGTTTAACATTCTAACAATTATAGACAACAATCATCATCCTCTGCTGGAAATGAGGAAAATATAATTTATGAGTAACTTAAAATACTAATACTCACAACGTTATTGACTACCAGTCCATATAGTGTTTACTTAAGGGCGTCATTTATCTATGCGGTCAAAGTCACACATATATACACCATATAAGCAACAGAGTATGTGGCAAGATAATATACGAGACCTCAAAACTTGTTTATTACTGGTTCTAAAGCAACGACATCTAAGAAATGTGTAATAACACATTTCTTGATGTGACTTTGTGTGGTAATCTTTTGACCACTTCCTATTTACACACATACAGCGACTGGTTCTCTACCAGTCACTATCCAGCTGTTAAATCAATCTAGATACTAGTAATACCATAGAAGTCTTCGACCTTTAGGCACCGAGTTGATGAAGGTAGACCTGTCGCAGCTTATTAATTTAAAAACTGATCAAGTTCATGTGACGACACGTGTCTACACAATGTCTACTACCTAATTTACATTAATATTTTTGTATCATTACTAGGTATAATAAATACCTAATAATGTGTTCTATATTACTATTAACTGCCTAATTTCTGAAGACCTATAACTCATTAGAGTCTTCGGAAAATAATACCAAATTATGTATATTTAAATATAAATCAGGCATTAACACAGTTGTACCTACAGCTTGTTCCAAGACAACTGTAGCCGTATTCTCATAAGAACTAAACATCTTTGGCTTTAAGCCAACATGGGTCTCTATATCAATGTTAATGAACTGCAATAAACTACTCTGTCACTACGGCCTTGAGTTAGAGAAACACCACATTCGCATACCGTGACATTCCATGTCTGCCTATAAAAGCATAGGAGAATAAAACAATCAATTCCAGTCTCCTTTTCAAATACCATCAAATCGAGTCATTAATCGAGTAGACTATTTTTATCTTTTACTAATAAGATATTCTTACACTGGTTAAAAATGCAGAATCAACTACACTTCTGCCCCTCTCCTTAATAATTTGCATCAGCATGACTACAGATTTTTTTTTTATGGAATGGGCGGCAAACGAGCAGAAGTATCACCTGATGGTAATCGATTACCCCGCCCATGGACACTGTGCAACACCAGAGGCGTCATAAGTGCATTGCTGGCCTTTGGGGGGTGGGGAGGAGTTAAGGTATGGGCCTCCGTTATCCTCACTTACTCGGTGAAACGCAGCGCAATTGCTATTTCACACCGGTTTTCTGTGAGGCCGTGGTATCACTCCGGTCGAGCCGGCCCATTCATGCAGAAGCGTGGCTCTCCCGTGGTGGATCAAATATGAGTTGATAGAAGACGTCCTCTATAGATTAAACTAAACATCTGAATCCCATGAACCATAACGGTAGAAATTTTATGGCCACATAATGGACAAACGCCCTGATTAGTAGCTAATATTATCAAAAAGTATAAAGGATAAAGACTCTGTCAGTACGAACTAACAATACTTGTCAATAATAGATACTCCTTCAATGGGTTCTTGCAGCATAGTGAATAGAGCTGGGTAGGTTATTCCATTGCGTCATTCTCACAGTTGCACAGTACTTGAATTAGATCATAGGGTAAATAGGTACAAAACATATCTTGGTTGACCCTGACCCACGGACCTCAAGAAATAACACTGCGCACGTGATGTGATGCCAGCCAGGGATGTCTCATACAAATATGTGTGTTTCAAAATTTGAAGTATTGCTCGAAGCCTCAGTTGTGAAAGTGATTGGGCGTCAAGAAACCATCTATTTTGCAACTAAGACATTTATATATTATGCATAAAATATGTGAAAATATTATTAATGCTCTAGATTTAGAGATTCAAAAGGTAATAACTAAACTTAACTATTACTACATACGCGACGTTAACTTTAAACTTTATTTTTTGTTCCGTAGTTTTTAAGACAAGTTTTCCGAAAAAAACATTAACAATACAACATTTTTTTTCTTAATCTATACAAATAAATAAAATTTTCAATAATTACACCTAAAAAATTAAAAAATGAATACACGAGTGTAGTTAATGTGAAGGTCAAGTTTATGAAAACACTATCTGCGCCTCGCGGTGTTACCCGCGGTTATTGTAGTATACGCCACGTCTACATTTTTCACACGACGTTTAGTCTACGTTTCTCCTCATGTCATCAGCTACCTATCAGTAAAAGTCCCGTCAAAATCGGTACAGCTGTTCCAGAGATTAGCTGGAACAAACAGACACAAGATTTGTAAAAATGTTATTTTGGAATATGTACTGTGTATATATACATATGCATTTAGTACAAAGCGGTTTTTTTAATGTTACAAACAGAAACTCCAATCTTATTTATTTGTATAGATGTATAGAGTAATGGCGACCTTATTTCTGACATTATTTCTTAAAGCTCTGGGTCAACGGGTGATACAAACTTTTTGATTTTATTTAAGGACATTAAAATTCGAGTAAAAATAAGTTGCTAGTTCCATGAGATAAATGTTTGCTAATGAACTGTTTTGATGACTAGTTACCTACCGGTTTTTAACACCATTATTTAGATACGAGCTAAACCCCGCGGTGTTACCCGCGATTATTGTTGTACCGCGAGTAACGCCGCGCGACAAAGTTAGTCTAAAAAAAGTAGCCTAAGTTACTCCCTGGATCATCAGCTACCTGCCAGTGAAAGTCCCGTCAAAATCCGTTCAGCCGATTACCCGGAACAAACAAACAAACAAACTATATTTTTGGTATAGGTACCGTGTATACATACATATGGATTTAGTAAAAAGCGGTTAATTTAATATTACAAACAGACACTCCAATTTTATTTATTTGTATAGATATGTGGTAAGACTTTGCTACTTGTGGCAATCTTTTTTTAATCAGAACTGGAAATACCTCATAGCTATTGATTAATGTGTGTGTCAAAACATATTGAAAAACTTGTGTGTCCGCTAAAATCTCTTTAGAATTTTCATAATCCATGAGTAAACGAGTCAATGATAAAATTAAGAAACTTTGTAATGCAATAGTTTTTAGTCACAGATTCAAATTTGTTGACACTAAAGAATACAAGTCTTGGAAAATCCAGATTGTGTCCACAATGAAAATTCAGGAAGGCCAAAAACGTCCCAAAAAGTTTGGTAAAAAATATTTTATATTTTGCTTTATTTCTTCTTAGTCATACGGCGAGAAACTTTCAAGCCCTCAGTACATACAAATTTGAATCATATTGTTAACTGTATAACACAACTATATACGTACCCTTAATCGCTTTAATCTATAAATATAAAACTAGCTGAACGCCGCGGTGTTACCCGTTATCGTCATACCGCGAGTAACGCCGCAGGACAAAGTGTAGTAAAAGTAGCCTAAGTTACTCCCCGGATCATCAGCTACCTGCCAGTGAAAGTCCCGTCAAAATCCGTAAACAATTCCAGAGATTACCCGGAACAAACAGACAGACAGACAGACAGACAAATTTTTTAACTACATTTTTGGCATATGTAGCGTGTAAACATACATGTGCATTTAGTAAAAAGCGGTTATTTTAATATTACAAACAGACTCTCCAATTTTATTTATTGATTTCTGGCATTAATTTTTAAAACTCTGGGTCAACGAGAAATACCTTTTGCTTTAAGTTTAGAATATAATAGAATAGAATAAACTTTATTGTACACCAATTAAACAGTTCACATTTTGGAGTACATTAATTTTACAACCATGTACAAATGGCGGCCTTATCGCTAAAAAGGAATTTCTTACAGGCAACCTTTGGATGGACAAATAGAATGTAGCAGAACAAATTCATGGGTAGCTTAATGCAAGTTTAATGTAGTTCTCAGTGATATTTTTTTGGAAATACATATTTATTTAACATTTTTATAATATTTGATTTATTAACAATTACATTAATATAAGAAAAGAAATACATTAGGCTCACCAACGAATTTTGTGTTACCATTATAAACTCATTCACATTTATATTTAAATAGTAATAATCACAACAAATCATCAAGTTAAGATTAAAATTAAATAAAACTCACACACTGATAAAATAAGCGTCGCTTGCAGTGTTAATAAAAATAACGTATTTAAGAGTGGGTATTATTATTATATTCCATAAAGTATTTTTTATGGGATTTATCCCGCCCACACGCCCATCACTTTGACTCCTGTATACCAGAATCAACAGCAGTGACCTGAACACACCGAGTTATGACACTCGGGAAGTTCTAGGAAAAATTTAACTGTCTTGGAACCCGCAACGACATTAACCAGAAGAAAACTGGAGAAGTTGGAAATATAATAAGTCTACTTCTCTCCTGAGCAAAGCGGGAGACAAAATAAAGTTCCATAAGTCTAAAATAAGAAGTTTTGTTAGTAAAATCATTGAACTGATTTCCTAAAGAAGACAATTTTGTATGCCGCAATATATAATGTAAAATAATACAGTTTGGTGGTAATAATAAGACTGATACTGGTCTTAAAACAATTATTATTTTATAATTCAACGATACAGATGCAAGTGCATCGTTAAGCGCCTAACCCTGACCGATTTTCAAAATAAATTGCATAGTATTCACTTCGCCGATATATTTATTTTAAATATAAAAGAAATAAGCAATATAAAGGATGAAATATACATAAATGAAGTGGAAATAAAGTATGAATTAGTACCACATTCAATTATAATTATTTTTTTGGCCTGCACAATAAACCAAAAGAACTTGAATAAATCAGATTTTTAAAATCACAAAATACTTATTTTTAAATGAACAAGACAAGGCAAAGTTCTCATAAACAGCAAATTTTAAGTTTAAAAGGAGTTTATAAATATTTTTTGGACTTTTTAGCAGAGCATCGCGGTGTTACCCGTGGTTATTGTCGTACCGTGGGTAACGCCGCGGGGCGAAGCTATTCTAAAAAAAGTAACCTAAGTTATTCCTTATATCATCAGCTACCTATCAGTGAAAGTTCCGTCAACATCGGTCCAGCCATTCCAGAGATTAGCCGGCACAAACAGACAGACAGACGAAAATTGTAAAAATGTTATTTTGATATATGTACCGTGTATATATATATACATATGCATTTAGTAAAAAGCGGTTATTTTAATATTACAAACAGACTCTCCAATTTTATTTATTGATTTCTGGCATTAATTTTTAAAACTCTGGGTCAACGAGAAATACCTTTTGCTTTAAGTTTAGAATATAATAGAATAGAATAAACTTTATTGTACACCAATTAAACAGTTCACATTTTGGAGTACATTAATTTTACAACCATGTACAAATGGCGGCCTTATCGCTAAAAAGGAATTTCTTACAGGCAACCTTTGGATGGACAAATAGAATGTAGCAGAACAAATTCATGGGTAGCTTAATGCAAGTTTAATGCAGTTCTCAGTGATATTTTATTGGAAATACATATTTATTTAACATTTTTATAATATTTGATTTATTAACAATTACATAAATATAAGAAAAGAAATACATTAGGCTCACCAACGAATTTTGTGTTACCATTATAAACTCATTCACATTTATATTTAAATAGTAATAATCACAACAAATCATCAAGTTAAGATTAAAATTAAATAAAACTCACACACTGATAAAATAAGCGTCGCTTGCAGTGTTAATAAAAATAACGTATTAAATTTTGCACTCATTGCAATTTTTTGCACACACGCTCGTTGGAAGCTCGGACACGCAACTGATACAAATTATAAGCAACAAGTTTCTGTTATATGAACTTAGAAAATCGTCGTGTCATGGTCATTTATTATTATTAGTGACATCACGCTTTTAATATTTGTTTTTTTTTTCTTTTTTATGGTATAGAGGGGGCAAACGAGCAGACGTATCACCGGATGGTAGGCGATTACCGCCGCTTATGGGTGGTGTATCAGAACCACCAGACTAAGTAAAACACTGTGCCACTCTGTGCCTGAGATAGGGGAAATCGATCGAAAAGTTACTTTTTTAATCTTCGCCTCATTTATTATTACTTATAAAACTCAAAGAAAACATAATAGATGTACAAGCTTATAGTCTTTACTTAAATAAAAAATGTGTTGACAAAACATAAACAAGCGTTTGTGTTTTGTTAAATATTCTTTTAAATGATTTAAATCATAGAATCATATGTGTTTCTCAAACATATGCAACAATCTTAAGTAAAAACAATAAAACTTGTAACAAATTACATGGTTCTATATAAGCACAAGGTACTAACTCTGTCGGTACCTAATTGATTTTTTCCTTAAGGTTTTTAAATATCTACTACTGATTCTAACTTAACGATTAATTAGCAAACTAGTTTTAAGTTTGCCATTTTGATATTATACATTTACGACGTCAGTAATGACACTGAGGTGATTTTAAAGTCGTCCAAGAATATTACTAGGACAGTGTTAATAGTCTATATTTGAAAAGTAGTTACAAGAATGAAAATGACAATAAATTGAAAGAGACGAACGAGAAACTCAAGTAAAATGTAGGAAAACAATGAAATGCCTAAAAAGAATGCCCGAGGGCCCAATGATACAGAAGCATCACTAGCCAGCTAAGATGTGGGTCGCTATGCTGCATTGTTGCATTGTCTGTATTCGCAGTATGGTGACCACCACTCTTGGATTCTGCTCATACTTTCCATCAGGCAGAGTAGAGTCATTTTGGCAGGGCTAAACATAAAAAAAAAAGTAATAAAAATATAGTTTCAAAACACGCTTACAAAAGTTGCTTACAAATATACAGCAGAAGCTAATAAAATCCTGTTAAAAAACACCCTTATATCATTATCCTTTAGGTCACTGAAGGCCTGCTACACTATATACTACTTCCGTTGGTAATAGACAAATATTTAATGATGTCCAAGAGGTATAGAAATAAGAACTTCGGTTTCAGGGGCTATAATACTCAAACTCTCATGCAATCCAATCAATATAGTCCATTGAAACTTTCATTTTTTTTTACTTTTTTTTGCCAATTGACTTATCTACAACTTCTTCTAAAACATTTTAGTCTTAGAACCAAAAATACCAACGTTATGAGCGAAAATCTACAAAAAAATTTGGAAACATTTTCGCTATAAAAATATATTGGACTTTGGAGGAGTACATATGCAACTTTTTCCGTGAAAACCGACATACACGCGGGCGGGGCTTGTTATAAATATTGACAGCAATTTTAGTGGATGTATTCCTCACTATTATCACAGTGTTCAAAGAGTAAATTTGCTATGAGTAAGATACACTTTTAACCTAAACTGTCAAGTGTAATTTCATACAAAAGTCAAAAAGGTTTTTATTAAGACAACCTTGATCTTTTCAAGTAAAACTGTCATCTCAAGCCTGTTTAAACACAATTAAAATTTATATTAACACAAATAAATGAAATTGAAGTGTATGTTTTTAATTTTAAATTAACAACTTTTTACTAAGAGCATATGAAAGTTCATACGATACTTACATCATAAAATCAGTTTGATATAAAATTGTCTGTTAATCTTTCCATCTGTCTGTTTGTGTCGGCTACTCTCTGGAATGACTGGTCAGATTTTCATCAGATTTTCAGACAGAGTGCAGCGACCTGGTTGATGTGTGCTCTGATTCGCTGTCGAAATTTGTCAGACACGTCAAACGCTCTAAATAAAGCCATTAATATAATTAGTCATATTATTTACATATATATATATATATATATTGTAATTAATTATAGTTTAAGTGTACCTAACTAACAACTTTTAAATTCATAGAGATATGTTAACATGTTGATACATAAAACACATTGCATGTGGTGTTTGCCTGTAATTGGTTGTGCAGTTAGATATAAGACAAAATTTCTTGTATATTCCTATGTTTACAATAATTATCTGTAACAACTGTTGGTAAACCTTAAATAATAAATAAAAAAGTTAGGATACTTTCTTTAGAGTAGCTTCGTCCAGATCCACCCCCGTGGTTGTTGTAAAAGTACAAAAACAACCGCGGGCAACATCAAAACCTAGCTCGTCATAAAATAAATTAGTACACACGCTGTATATTACACGAGTTGAATCTACTTTGTTAAACCAGTCGGGCCGCCAGAAGTAACAAAATGGTGAACTAACAACTTTACGACGATTACTTGACTCCTGGATTTATTACTCGCCTAACAATCGAATTGCGAAAATCCTTACCCCAATAAATTTTACTTTAAAAATACCTACTATCTAATTTCTACAATGCCATTTTGTATTACAAGTGTGTTACTTTAATCTGTAACTTTACTTGTCTTGTTTATTTTTTATATATTTCATACACACATGCCTAACACAAGTTTACACCAATTTACACATGCATGCACGCTTATACGCTAGAACGACGGTTTATTTAAAATGTATAAGCACTTAATAAATGTAAGTATAGTTGAGAGAGGGGCTGTTATCTACAACACACGTTTAATCTCACCGTAGGTACCAGAACCTGACAATTACTGTGTAAGTATTTAACGAAAATACTGTTGTATCCGAATATCTGTTAAAAAATTAGCGTTAATTTTATTATTATTATTTATTATAATCTGTGTTTCTCTACAACGTCTTGTCTACAACTAAACTAATCCCTGCTATCCTTATATGTAATTTCTCAATTGCTTTATGACAAAGCTGGCAAAGAAGCGAATTTAGGTTTGAAACAAAAACGTAAAACAATAATGACAATAATGATTGACTACACGGTTGGCCTAGTGGTTTCAGCGGTCGCCATGCCGTTTTTTACTGCGCTAAGTATCGTGGGTTCAAATCCCACATGGAACAACACTTTGTGTGATCCGTAAATTGATGTTCTGAATCTGACACAGGAATGCGGTCTAATATATTCCTAATGCAGGCGTTGTCTGTTTAAAAGAAAGAAAGAATGTTATTAAAAATGAAAAGAAGAATGTAACCTAGAAATCGCTGAATGTGTTTGGTTGTTTGCTATTAGTTCTTGTTCGCGGTCAAACTCGGTGGACTAGTCAGTGCTTTTCCAACAGAAATAACTTTTGTCATGACCACACTGGTTAGTTTCGGTAACTAGTTTATTCAACGGGAATAGAGTTACGTGTCCGGTCCGGTCTTCTCATTTCAGACCACAAAATATTGTAGTCTTCTTTTTTAGAAGAAAAAGCTGACGAAAATTAAAAGATATCATCCTTTATCGATCAACTTTTATGTAAATATTCGTTAGTTTTCTCTTGAAATCAAATATTTTTATGAGGCGCGTCACGCGTAAACGCCTCGAAATTCATTTTTTTACGTGCCGTCTACCTCGAAAAATTATGTGTTCTCTTAGCAAAAGTCGATAATAATAATATTAAAGTCAGAAAAAAAAATTCCCTTTAAAGCATACATAAAAAAAAAGAAAATACGTTTATTAGTCACACTCACACGAAACAAATTGAAAAGAGATAAAAATGAACTTAGACTTAACAACAACAAACATAATACAAAACAAACAAAATAAAACAGTGAAACATCTGGGTATATGACTAAAAGGCCACAGCTCAGTTTATCCTACGGCCCTGAAAGTGACCACACCGCTGATTTTCAGCTGAAGCTCAACATAACACTTCACGGACGCGTGCACAGTTTTGACAATTTAAACATATGGATAGAAATTGAAAACAAGAATTCAAGAAACCACATGAGGTTTAAATAAAATAAACATAACAATATACAGATAAAAGACTATAGTAAGAGGAAGATAATTAGCACTACAAACATTACAAAGCACCGGAGTTTTGCAATGTCAATAATCTTCACTTTTGACTTAAAAGTGTTATGAATGACTAATTAGATTACGAAGTGGTGGCGGCAAATTATTCCAGCACTTTGTTGCACGGTAACAGAATCCCCCTTTAAATGCTGTAGTTATGTGTAGTGGTACACACCCTGCCCTGCTATTGTGCCCTTTACGTTCATCCAGTCTAATTTGGTAAAGAAATATTCTGGCGTTTTGTATTTAACAACGCCAAATAAAAGAGTAGCCAAGTGTAGATCCCGTCGCTGCCACATTTTTAAAGTACAAGCTGCATTTTGATTTGAACATCATCTGCATAAATATGAAATTTACAATATTTAATTACTTTTACGACGTCAGCACTAAATATATTATAATAAATAAAAGTGGTCTCAAAACTGATCCTTGAGAACTTCTCGCGTCATTGATTGTATAGCAGAACAAGACTTTGATCCATCTTCATAATGAAGCTCCATGTATTGAGAGCGATTATTCAGATAAGAATCAAACCAACGCACAGCAGAATCTTTAAAAATCGTAATATGACAGCTTTAATAATAGAAATGACGTATTTAGAGCATTACAATATTTTACACATGATGCAAATGTATATTACATAGCTATAAGCAAAGATTGTAACTCTTAAATATTGTAAATGTTAATAAAAATATTATTATTATAAGTTATTACTATTATCATAAGCCCTGGAAAAATCCAACAACACCAAAATCGATCCCTCGCCCACATCCTGTGATGCTAAAATATTATCTGTAACATCCAACAACGCAGTAGCTGTACCCCTACACTTCCTTAAACCTGATTGTATGTCTGGTAAAATATTGTTAAGCTCAAGAAATTTGGTTAACTGTATGGCTACGACTTTCTTCAAAACTTGGGAAAGGCATGGTAAAATACTTATTGGACGGAGGTCCCGTACTGATGCTACATTGTTACTTTTTGGTATTGACCTATTGGCCTTACAAATGCTGTTTTCCACATTGAAGGGAACTTGGATAGACTTATTCACTATTTTGGTAAGTATATCCACCGTGTACGCTTAGCATGTTCAATGTCAGGTCATCAATACCTTTAGCATTAGATTTTAAACCTTTCAGAATATTAATTACTAGCTGCCCTACGCAACCTCGTTTGAGGTAAACGAAATAAAAATCACGCTCAAAATTTGACCACTAGATGACGATGATGATGATTTGGTTTTTATAAACCAAACAAATTATTTACAATCACGATAAGGTATCTATTATCTGATCAGTACGTCACACATATATTAAGTGGTCAATTATATTTGAAGCATATTTAATTACAGCTACATCTATGGAGAGCAAATACCTTGGCTTTTAGTGATTGCGGGATCGACGACTCGAAGTTATGATGAAGTTTCCCATATGCTGCCAAGCCTAGACGAATACTTCAATAGGCTTCTTGATCAAGATTGTACCAGCCGTGTTGTATAGTTTGGCCAAGGCCAAGAAAGACGTATTCTTGAACAACCCCATTAGCTGCTGCACCATTAATTACGCAACTTTGGATAGGATACTTGATATACACGATCTAACCAATGGACTTGGTCTAAACAATGTTCACTTCAAGTCCCATTCGTATTTTAAAATTGTCAATCAGTTTAAAATAAATTATTAAGCGTTTCTTCCAGGTCATACATGGATTCTGCAAGCATGACTGTGACGTTTGCAAATCGTAAGCGTGAAATGTATTGGCCATTGACGTAAATTCTTCGTCCGTTCCAATGCAATGTTAAACAATTTTAAAGAAATAACGTCTTCTTGTGTAACCGCTTGTGTGACAAATGAATTCTCTTAAATTTTATTAAAAGAGATATCAATTGTTTATTAAACACAATTTAATTAAAAAAAGTTTATATTTATGATTGCCGAGATTATATATAATATTTTTTATTGTGTAATCCTGAATTACTTCTTTCGAATATAAATTATCATCTTCCCAGCCTTTATTATTCCTTACATTATTTGGCATGTACTAGTTCAACCAGTTTTACCTCAATATCAGTTTTTCCACGGAGCGACTGGCATCGAACTTCCGCAACCCTGAGGGTGAATTGAATTCGAAAAATGAACTAATTGTCAATATATTTGACGACACTGACTTGTTAATAACGATTTCTAAAGATGTTCATGACAATCGGGTCCAACGGCTGAACGTGCTCTCCGAGGCACGGAAATGTAACACTGCAATCTTCCAGACTCCGGATTGCTAAGAATTTCCTATAAGAAACATCCAACAGCAGTCCGACCCGGAAATCAAACCCGAGACCTCTTGATCGGCAGTCGCTTCGCTAACCAATAGACCAACGAGTTAGTTCTATCGAATATACCTATTACAAAAAAATTACGTTCATTTCACAGTTAACATACGTCCATCCATGATTGTACCGTGTGTGTGTGTGTGTGTGTTTATGGGATTCTCAGCTACCTGTAACGAAATGAAATACCCATTTAATAAATTACTGTAACGTAGAAAACATTTATTTAGAGTCCGGTCGCTAATTCTTATAAAATATATGGATGACCTTTATATTTCTTACCAAAAAGGTATGAGCTATCGAAAGATTCAAAATTCTCATAAAGTCGTGTGGAGCATTATCATATTTTTACCGGTTTTGTATAGGTAGGTATATCCAATTATTATAATTTTGTTCCTTCTATATTCTTGAAGATTGTTTTTGTCTGTGAGTTTGCCTAGACTTGATATACTGACAAAAACTTAAGAACACATTCAACCACGTTAGTCCAGCACGTGTACCATTTTTTATTAAAGTCCTCTGTCGAGTTAAGACGTAACAACACAGCACTGTCTTCAGGGCATTAGGCACGATTCTTTTCAATCTCGGAATAATCGCAATTTAATTTCAGTTTCGAAACGTGGCTTCTGTCTGATCTCGTTTCTATGCAAATTGGCGCAAAACGCTTGACTGAATTATTTAATCGAACAAAAGTAACTGAATACAACTTATTACGATTAAAGAATATGCAAAAAAATTTAAGCATTTGAATATTGAATTAAACTTGACATTGAATAAAGACACGCTTATATATGAATGTACTCTGAGGACACGCTTTAGGCACGTGTTTATGTTGATAACTAGCTGAACCCCGCGTTGTTACCCGCGGTTATTGTGGGTACCGCGGGTAAAATCGAGGGACGAAGTTAGTCTAAAAAAGTAGCCTAAGTTACTCCTTAAATCATCAGCTATCTACCAGTGAAAGTCCCGTTAAAATCGGTCCAGAGATTACCCGGAACAAACAGACAGACAAAAATTTAAAAAAATATATATTTTGGTACATGCATTTATTAAAAAGCGGTTATTTTAATATTACAAATATACACTCGAATTTTATTTATTTGTATAGATGACCAACTAGTTTTAGTTTATGCTGGGGACGTTATGAGATGAAGCTATTATTTTTCTTAATAAGCTAGTTTGTGTGATAGAATACTTCACTACATTTTATAAAACAAAGTCCTCCGCCACGTCTGTTTGTCTGTTCGCGATAAGTTCTAAAGCTACTGCGCGGATTTTCGTCGAAAAAAATTAAGCCCCACATCTTCTCAGGGTAATAATATAGAGTATATTATAATTTATTTTCCGTATAGAGCCCATGCTCATGTCCAGAGCCGGTGCGGGTTGCTAGTGTATACTTTTTAACCGACTTCAAAAAAGGAGGAGGTTTCTCAAATTCACCGTATATTTTTTTTTTCTTTTTTTTAGGTGTGTTCGCGGATAACTTCGTCTATCTTTATTCGATATTCTTTTTTTAATGGAGAGATATCCCAACGGTGGTACCATGATAAGGACACTAAGATCTGATGATGGCATCCAAGAGAAATCGAGTCAAACCTTGAAGTCGGTTTTATTTTTGTTAAAATTTTACTTTTTAAAATATATAAATGTTAAACACCAACGCCGGCAATCTCCGCTGCGGCTGAATTCTGAATGTAGCTGTTCTCGATTTATAATAAGTTTGTAGTTAGCTTGCTAAATGATTATAATAAAAAGACTTCACTGTTTTCCTTGTGTTGATACTAAGATAAAATAGATAGAATTGAGGCTCGTATAAAAGAACTCGTTTACGATGATAAGTGTCAGAAATCTAAATAGACAAATAGAAAATTAAAGTTCCATTCTTACTTAACAGAGTTAGCACTTTATAATAGACTGATAGGACAACATACGCAGGAAATGTAGTAATTTAAATATATGTTTGGAAAAATTTAACCAAACCTGACTATAGTAAATAGGTACTATAGCGAACTTATAGGTACGAAGAATAACAACGGCGATGAATATCGATGTGAGCAGTATTTATTATGCAGGAGCTCAGGCTTCTTCTACTCTAAAGTTACATAATAACGTATGGCTTGTTATACCAACTTACGGCTACATTATATACACTAAAATCTATCAGTACTCTGCATATAATCACGTCTTATTCTCAACGAGATAAAGAATGTCTAAATACTACGTGATCGATAGTATATTCATATCTGAAAATATGCTGACATAGCTGGTCAGGCTTAGCTATGTATAAATTCTATTAATTTAACAATATATGACGTAGGAATAGGCACCTATCTAAATTCATAAAATGTTAAGTTAGCTGATTTCAATTACTCAAAAAACGCCTCACAGATTGAGCTCATATTTTAACACGAATAATATGTAACGTGCGGTGAGTTCATTTTCAATTTGCAAGCTGAATAAATAACTATCAATCTCAGAATAATAAACTTTTATTATTTTAATCACTACTGACTACAAAGAAATAAACGGACCAAGATACCTAAACATAATAAATTTGTAATCGATTCTGTTTTATCGATGATTTCCTCATCATTAATTGTTTGATTATATTCTACTAGCTGACCTACGCTGTACGCGACCTCGTCTATCTCTCACAACAACAACATTTTTTGAACAAATTGTTTACCATACAAGAGTTTCTAGTGAGCCAATCAGAACAGTTTGACTTTCATGTTTTTACAAACATTTTATTGATACGTATTCCGCTCGTTTTGCTCGTGGCTCTCCCACGCTTCGACATGAATGGGTCAGCTCTACCGGAGTGATACCACGGCCTTACAGAAAACCGACGTGAAATAGTGCTTGCGCTGTGTTTCATCGAGTGAGTGTGGATACCGGAGGCCCATACCCCACCCTTCCCCCTATCTCCCCTCCCCCCATTCCCAAAAGGCCGGTCACGCACTTGTGACACTTCTGATGTTGCAGGTGTCCATGGGCGGCGGTAATCGCTTACCATCAGGCGATGCGTATGCTCGTTTGCCCGACTATTTCATAAAAAAAAAATAAAAAAATGTTCTAGCCGATAACGGCCACGGCGGCCAGTCTCAACGGAAACCAGCCAACTACGCAGGAGATGTTATAGTGCACAAGTGTGTGCGCAAACACTGGTGCCCTCGCTGTTCCTTCTCTCTCATAATCCGATGGAACGGTCAACCGACACGACCGGGGAGAGATCAGTGCGTGCTCTCCGAGGCACGGGGGTGCCATTAAACCATAAGTACGTATACACATACACACACATATGTACTTTCACGACTTTTTCATATGCATACCTACCAAATATTAGGAGATATGTATGTAAGTTATGAGGATAAATTAAGGCAGAATCGAAATAAAACAAATTCTAACAAAGACGTGATGGTAATGCGTTATGTTAGTTTCAGTTGACTGTGTTCGTCTTTTGTAGCTCGGCCATCCAGGTAGTAAATCACTAGATAGTATAAAACAAAGTCGCTTCCGCTGTCTGTCTGTCCCTATAAATGCTTAGATCTTTAAAACTACATACCTATACCTAAAAAAAAAGAAAAAAAAAGAAAAAAAAGCGGTTTCCTTTAATAGATGGAGTGATTCAAGAGAGAGAAACACTGTTAATTTTAGAGGTTTCTAAAGTGATGTCGTCAATAAACATAGTTTTTGTGCTTACATTGCAAACGCTGGCTGAAACCTACGAGATAGATCAAAATAATGTATTATAGTAGGTATTGTACACCTTAAAAAGGCCTACAAAAAAGTCTGCGATAGGGATAACCCACATTAACCATTTTTATTCCTTTTTTACGAGAAATAATGGCTTATTTACGAAGCGATTTTAAGCAATACAGCATTTATCCTTATTCAATGAAGTACCTTAAAATACATCGTGCATTTAATATAGATCAATATACTTGTAAAATAATAAATAAATTAGAAATAATTAAAAATAATATATTCGAAGATATTACAGATTTACAATGCACGAATTGTGTTATCGGTGGGTGCATCTGAAATCCAGCCGTGTGAAGCCGGGGCGGGTCGCTAGTCTATACAAATAAATAAAATTGGTCTGTTTGTAATATTAAAGTAACCGCTTTTTACTAAATACATATGTATGTATACACGGTACATATACCAAAATAACATTTTTTACAATTCTTGTCTGTCTGTTTGTTTGTATCGGCTAATCTATGGAATGGCTGAACCGATTTTGACGGGACTTTCACTGATAGGTAGCTGATTATATAATGTGTATCTCAGGCTACTTTTTTTAGAATAGCTTCGCCCCGCGGTACGACAATAACCGCGGGTAACACTACGGGGTTCAGCTAGTCTATACAAATAAATAAAATTGGAGTGTCTGTTTGTTGAATTAAAATAACCGCTTTTTACTAAATGCATATGTATGTATACAAATGCATTTAGATTTACACGGTACATATACCAAAAATGTAGTTAAAAAAATTTTTGTCTGTCTGTCTGTTAGTTCTGTGTAATCTCTGGAATGGCTGAACGGATGTTGACGGGACCTTAACTGGAAGGTGGCTGATGATCCGAGGAGTAACTTAGGCTAACTTAAGCTTAGGCTTTTTTTAGACTAACTTTGTCCCGCGGTGTTACCCGCGGTACGACAATAGCCGCGGGTAACACCGCGGGGTCCAGCTAGTAAATAATATAATAAGCGGACATTAGGTATATCTATAGGTTAAACGATACCTATTCTACCATATCCTATTTATATGCAAATCAAACTAACGACGAGCTTCCTAATAAAACTCCAGTAATAAAACGTAACGACCAAATAAAAGCTACGAAATTGTAAAGGTGGGGAATTTTTAGTTAGGGTACTTTTTCACTGGACTATTTTTAATACGTAATGTAAACGTTTCGTAATTCGTTATTTCTATTTCAGTCTTCACCTTACATAACATATTATTATGTACCAACAACAATAATATTCACTCTACTCACTCATAACTACTATGTTGTGTTTTCAAGTGTTCAAATTTTAAATTTGAATAAAAGCTTTTCATCAAGGGAAAGATCTTGATGAAATGCTGTTATTTAATAATAATAATATAATATTAAATTCCAAAACCAAATTACTTTATCCAGCAGTGGATTATTAGCATTTGTTGATGGTGACGAAATATAATCTGTTTATCATCAAAACAAAACACTGTAGAATCCAGAACGGTTGTTTAATTTTTAATTTGTGGTCTCATAAGCATGTGGTTACAGCAGAACTGCACCGCGTCCTTTAGTATGCTAGTTAGGTCAGCATTGAATTATATAGTCGACCGCTGGCAAGCAATTTAGCAAGTTATATTATCCATCTTTACTTATGGAAAAGCCTTCAATATTTCTGATAGGTAATTTACACTATAACGAAAATAAAATACCAAACCTCAATCATTGTGTTTTTTTTTGCACAAAGCGCCATCTAGCCCCAAACTAAGCAGAGTTTGTCTTATGGGTATTAAACAACTGACATAAATACTTACATACTTGTTTTTGGAACGAAAGTTCCTTATGTGACGTTGCGGAGAGGTAACCTAGCCGGCAAAAAGCGTCCGTAATGTTAAATAAAAAAAGCGTAAGATTTTAAAAAGTTAAGTATAGCGCCATCTGCAAGTGGCATATATTATTATATTTTATGATAAGGATCTAAAAGCGTAAGATTTAAAAACAAATAGTATAGCGGCATCTGTAAGTTGCATATATTATTACGTTTTATGATAAGGAACTTCGTTCCTATCTGGTGTCTTGCGACATCACACGACTTTTTGAAAATACATAGGTAGAAAATTATACATAGTTTTTTTTTCGCTTTTTGCAAAACGATCACATTCTTACCTACTCACATACAAACTCGGTTTTTGATGTTTTAAATATCTTATATATAGTAAAAAAATATCAACTAGTAGATTTTGATGTGATCATCATAATATATAACTAAATTTAAAATTTGTGTTATCTATAGAAGTTCTGTAAGAGATCTATATTCACCAGCTTACCCATGCAACTTCGTCTGTATCTCTTTTCAATTATGCTCGGCTCCTATTGGTCTAAGCGTGACGTTAACTGTTCTGTCTTCGGCACGCCAGCAAAACACACATGTTGAGAAACTGTGAAAGTCGATTACATAGATAGATTTCGGAGTTCATTGTAAGCACGAACGTGATACGATAATTTTATATAGTAGGTAACTAGCTGCTGCCCGCGGCTCCGCCCGCGTGTATGTCGGTTATCGTGGCAAATAGTAGTCTATGTGTTATTCTGATGTATAAGCTATTTCACTGTAAAGTTTCATCCAAATCCGTTTAGTAGTTTTTGCGTGAAAGAGTAACTAACATACACACTTACAAACTTTCACCTTTATAATTTTAGTGTAATTGATGATAAAAACGGTTAAACAAACAAAAACATAATACCATGTATAATTTAACATATAATATATTTGGTGCTAGACGCATTTGAAAAATATAACAGCCTGACACTGACAACTTACCTACCTACAACCTATGTAATGTAATTAAAATAAAAACGAAGTTTGTATGTGGAATTTCGTAAGTGTAACTTCTAAAAAAACTGTCCTTAACCTTAGTCCTATATTACTTTTAGTAAAATGCGTTTTTAGCTAATTGTAAATGCCTTGAAAATTCGCAAAACGGACACAACCAACATCGTCGTCTGCCCTCACTCGTCAACCTACCTACCCGCGTTCGGGTAGCGCACTCAGCGATGAGCAACCTATTCCCCGCGCCAACCGCCATGCGCCATCCTAATATCACGCACTCGGTTTGTCATTATCGCAACTATTAATTTTAATATTTATTTATTTGTCTTTATTTGTATGTATTTATTTGTATAAATATTTATTTGTCCAAATGATGTAGCGCAAAAGATATATTTTATTTACTTTAAATACCAGAAGCGATAAATGTGTCCATTTTCATTTAGGAATCAACTTATTACTACCATACCAAATGTGCATTTGAAATAAATCATTAATTTTTATTGTAGTTATGGTTCACTATGTTGGCTTTAATGGCTTACACATTTTAACTATAACGGCGTTTAAGATAAATATTTCCATCAAACATTACTTAAGTAAAACTTTAGCGATTTTGGCGGCGCACGCCAGCATAGCTCACAGATGATAGATTTTTTCTACTACCTACTTGACACTTATCGTCATATTTTAGAGAATTCACACACTATCTTTATTATTTGTAGCCTATGTGTTATTCTGAAGTTTATGTTAAATTACTGTAGTGTCATTCAAATCCGTTCAGTAATTTTTGCGTGAAAGAGTAACAAACATCCATCCATCTATCCAACCATACATCCTTACAAACTTTCATATTTATAATATTAGTAGGATTAAGCAACGCTATGATCCGTTGCACTTTGCAAGACTTTCTTTGTATTTCTCAGAAGACAGTAAATCAGGTATGGAGTTTCTTCATTGTGCATATAAAATACTGAAACAAAGTGCTTCATGCAAGTCTTTATTATTTCATGTGTTAAACGTTGTCTCTTTCCCGAGGCTCTCTCGTTATATACATATAGGTATTTGTGTAGTCTCTAGTTGATACTTAGCGGATAAATCTCAAAGTATTCCACTACTTTAACATTTTTTCGTAGATGCCCATGAATAAAAACTATAATTAATACTGAGCAAGATTGCAACAAAATGTCAAAAAATGTATAAAAGGAAAGTTCATGCTAACCGAAAGGGGGTTGAAAAATCATTTTTTTTATACTTACGCATCCCGTCAATAAACTCTTATTATGTAGTAGCGGTTTTTTTTTTTCTCCCGATTTCAGGGCTCGAACTCACGGTAATAGTTATGAGTATTACCGTGATTTTTATATGTATGTATTCCCTAACCCTGTATAAGCATGCAATTTCACTGATATGTCCACACATTGTGACAGTGTTACCTTTATTTAAAGAGCTTCACTGTATACTATGTTATGTGTAATGCCATTTCCACATAGAGCTTTCCGTTGCTGAAACAGTTTGTGGTGAGGTCTATGCCTGCGGTGCGCAACGTCTGACCTTATGTCTTGTTTATCGTCATCGCAAAGCATAGACTCACATACTCACCAGACACTGCACGCGTTTAAAGCAGAAAGGGAAATAAACTATGGATTGGGGTCATCCTTTAAGATAATAGTCTAAAAAGACATATAACATAAATCAAACAAAATAATTTAAGTTTCTCGCAGATTGCACGAAATAAAACTAACAATTTTTTTGAAATTTTGTCTGCGACATAAACGCCTTGTGATTGGTTGCAACTCTGGTGACGTCACATGCTCATAAACGAAAGATTCCTCTATTGAATATTGTTTGCGTTTTATGTTTTCGGAGTGGTAATAATCGATCTGTGAGCTAATTCTGCAGTACTTTTTTTTAATAAACTATTTAATAAGTAGTTCGAAAAAAAAGGAACCAAATTTTGTGCGTGCCGATAACAGCAACCTACATAAGATAGACGCTTTTATGTTTGCACTTTTCTATCTATACAAATAAATAAAATTGGAGTGTGTTTGCAATATTAAAATAACCGATTTTTACTAAATGCCTATGTATATATATACACGGTACATATACCAAAAATGTAGTTAAAAATGTTTTTGTCTGTCTGTTTGTTTCTTCCGGGTAATCTCTGGAACGGCTGGACGGGTTTTGACGGAACTTTCACTGGCAGGTAGCTGATGATCCAGGAAGTAACTTGGGCTACTTTTTTTAGACTAACTTTGTCCCGCGGCGTTACCTGTGGTACAACAATAACTGCGGGTAACACCGCGGCTTTCAGCTAGTACATAATAATAACACTGATAACTATGCTGCAGAACTTAAAAATGTTAAAGCAGCTATGTTGCACTTGCATAAGTACAACATAAAATTGTTTCTGTAATAACCTCTGGAAAATCCATTCATTATTTTTGTAAAATCTAATTTACTTTATGTAGGTAGGTATATCTCAATGCTTTTAGGTTACATTTTGAAATAGTACAAAGCGTGGTATTTAAAGATGTTATCTGACCCGACGGCCTTCGTACCACCATATTTTTCTTTCGTTAACAGCTACCCATGGGTAGGGTGTAGTCACGGACAAAAAAACTTTATTTTTTATTTTTTAATTTTTCTTGTACACAAACCTTGTCCTAAGAATAACTAACACATAAAAAATATATATAATTTTGTGTAGCCGATCGAAAGTTACGCGCATACATACATTTCGGCGTAACGCCGCGAGACAAAGTTAGTCTAAATAAAGTGGCCTAAGTTACTCCCTGGATCATCAGCTACCTGCCAGTGGAAGTCCCGTCAAAATCGGTCCAGCTGTTCCAGAGAATACCCGGAACAAACATACAAACATACAGACAGACAGACAAAAAATTTTTGAACTACATTTTTGGTATATGTACCGTGTATACACACATATGCATTTAGTAAAAAGCGGTTATTTTGATATTACAAACAGACACTCCAATTTTATTTATTTGTATAGATGTATAGATTTGTTCACTGTGGCACTACACACCATTTATTCGACATTTTAATTAATAAAATTGGGGAAAACTGATAAAATTAACTTAAACTGCGCTGTTTTGTTTTGTTGTGGCTAGAGTGTGACGTCACGCGTCTCAAGTGACCAGCGCCATTACAGAAATATCGTTTTTTGAAATGGTTGTCAAACTTGAACTTTATCTTAAATTTAAGTTCATTTTATCAGTTTTCCCCAATTTTATTAATAGTATACTATTATTAATATTCTACTATTGTAAGCGATGCAGTTTCGAAACGCATAAGTTTATTGTTAGTCTTGTAAGGTAGATATAAGAAGTCGTCCCGTTACCGCCGCTGCGATCGGCACGTTTTCTATCGCTCTGTAATTTTTTTCTCGTATTTTGTAAAACTATTATAATTTGGTATTATAGTATCAGTGAGCTGAAACAGTGTAGTTTGCCGTTTTATTTTGATCTCCTGACCCATACAGTTGGTCACTTCGAACCGGATCTACAGTGAAATGTACCACACACCGAAAAGTAGAATGAGTACGAGGAGATCAGCCAGAAGGGAGGCGGAAGCAATAGAGGGTCAGTCTTCAGCCCAAGAGTTATCTATAATACTACCTAGTAAAGAGAAAGGAGTTCTAGAAGACCATTTCAAACAAAATGAAAAAATATCGGTACGAAATGAAAAAGTTGAAGGTAGTGATGTAAAATCGGAACAACCGTTATTCGACGATAAAATCATGCCTGTAACGTCCATCAGTTCTCGAGGACAAATTCCAAGCGGTCTACATCTTCTTCAGTGCTTGCAAGAAAAAAGAAGTTAGAATTGGAGGCGGCAGAGGCAAAGGCTAAGATTGAAATGGAATTGATAGATAAACGTTTAGCGGCGAACCTAGCGGAAATAGACGACGAGTGTAGTGTACGGTCGGATTACACTAACAAGGGTGTGGAGGAGTGGCTGGAGCGCAGCAATCGAGAACTAGAAGTACAGCCCGTCCACGACAAGGGTCACACAACGGACGTGCCGTACGCGCCGGTCAAGGAGGATGCCGGCACTAAGGGAACAGTTCAACTTCTGGCTAGCGCACTTAAGGATCTTACAGCCGCTTCTACCAGCAATCTTAACTCAAACCTGTTAAGCAGAATTTGTACGCCAAAAGACTTACCGTTGTTTTGTGGAGACCCCATGGAGTGGCTTCATTTTAAACAGGCGTATGAAGAGTCGACCAAGGTATGTAATTTCAAAGAGAATGAAAATATGTGGCGCTTAAGGAAATGTCTGAAAGGATCTGCTCGTGAAGCTGTCTCGGCCCTGCTGATAAGTGCAACCTCGCCTGAGACAGTAATGTCCACACTCGAGCTGCAGTTTGGTAATCCTGACGTTATATTGTCACGCATTTTAATGGATCTCAAGAAATTACACTCCGTGTCCCAAGAATATCACAAAGATATTGTACCCTTTTCTATAAAGGTGCGAAACTGTGTAGCCGCTGTTAAAATAATCGGCGAAGAATACCTAAACGGAATAAGCATGACTACATGTATTTTATCAAAATTACCACCTGTTTTACTCTCAAAATGGGCAGACTACAGTTATACATATATAAAACAAAGCAGAAAGCCAACATGGTTTGATATTTCAGAGTTCTTAAATGAAGAAGCTAAGAAAGTGTCTTCGATGGCGTTATTAATCTATAAAAATAATACGGATAGCTACTACAACAAGAGAAAGTATACAGAAGCTACTACGCATACAGTGGTATTAAATAAAAACAATGAGAACAATGTGAAGTGTCTGTACTGCCGTATTTCAATACATAAACTACAAGATTGTAAAAGATTTCGTAAAGCGTTACGTAAAGATCGATGGAACTTTGTCAAACGACACCGGTTATGCTATAAATGCATAGATGCAACACATAGCCGCGAAACATGTCCGGCGGCAGCGTGTGACGTCGAGAGCTGTGGACAAGCTCACCACAAGTTAATGCATTATAACCCGCGCCAAATAACGAACGACGACGGTAACCAGTGTTCCAAAGAACTTATTACAATCGAATCATCGTCGGTGAAGGCCTCTCCTGAAGCTGTAAATCATGTAAAAAACAGTGAGTGCAAAGTGTTGTTAAAAGTAGTGCCTGTAAGTGTACATGGACCGAACGGTATTATAAAAACGAATGCATTATTAGACGATGGTTCTACCGTGTCTCTTATCAGTGCATCGCTTGCGTCACGAGCCGGTTTACGCGGGCGCCGCCGTGAGACATTGCACGTGCGTAGTGCGTGGGACAACAGTGCGCTTGTGTGCGACACCGATCTCCTAAACGTTTGTATTGCGAACTGTAATGGTGAGAAATTTGAACTTTCTGTACGTAGTATTCAGAACTTTAGTGTACCTATACAGAATTATAATTCAGTTAATTTTAATATGTATTCACATTTGTCTAGCATTAAAAATGAATTACGTTATAGTAATTCTATACCTGAAATATTAATTGGTCAGGATAATTATAATTTAATGTTACCTTTAGAAATTAGGGTCGGCAAATGTAACGAACCTTGTGCCACTCGTACTCCACTGGGATGGTGCGTTCATGGTCGCACACCTACATCGCTCTCAAAACACATGTGTAACTCCACGTTACATGTTACCGAGGTTCAATCAGGGTTGGCAGACGCTACGTTAGAAGACCTGCACGAAATGGTAAGAAAATCATTTACTATCGAACATATGGGTATATCCGGAACACCGCGTCAGAACTCAAATGATCTGCGCGCATTGGAACATCTGGAACGAACGGCAAAATTAATTGATGGTCAATGGTACGTGGGTCTACCGTGGAAGGATGCCAGCTATCGTATGCCTGATTCAGAACGCACGGCTTTATGTAGGCTGCATAACTTAGAAAAGAAAATGTCTAGTAACAAGCAATACGCGTTGAGGTATCAAGAACGTATAAAACATTTATTATGCAATGAGTTCGCTGAAGAAATCATAGATACCACTAAAACAAATAAAACATGGTACTTACCTCACTTTGGTGTAGACAACCCTAATAAGAGTAAGTTACGTTTGGTTTTTGATGCGGCCGCCAAGACGCAGGGTTTATCACTCAACGATTATTTGTTGACGGGTCCAGATTTATTAATGTCCTTATTGGGTATAATGTTACGTTTCCGCGAGCACGACATCGCTGTCGTGGGTGATATTAAAGATATGTTTTTAAGGGTTAAAATATCAGAACCTGATCAGGACGCCCTTAGATTTCTGTGGCGCGACAACCCTAAGGAACCTATAAAGACATATAAAATGACATCTTTAATATTTGGTGCGAATTGTGCGCCCTTTATTGCACAATTCATTAAAAATAAAAACGCTCAACGTTATGAGTCATCGAAACCCGCAGCGGTACAAGCTATTCGCGACCAACACTATATGGACGATTATATAGATAGTCAACCGAATGAAATTCATTGCATTCAACTCGCTCGTGATATTATAGACATACATAAACAGGGAGGGTTCCAGATACGTAATTGGTTGAGTAACAGCTCGAAAGTTTTAAATAATTTGTCTGAGGAGTCGCTCGCCAGTTCGGCTGCTACCGTGAAGATCGGAGCACAACATGAGGGTGAGCGCGCTTTAGGAATCATATGGTACCCTGATGATGACACACTGGGGTTCGACACCTCGTTTAAACGCATTCCTGAAGCTATTATGAATGGTACAAAATGGCCTTCAAAACGCGAATTACTGAGAGTAATCATGTCATTATTCGACGTGTATGGATTTCTTTCACCATTCACTATTAATGGTAAAATATTGCTTCAAGAGACCTGGAAGTCAAATGTTGGATGGGACGAAAACATAAATGTCGATATTTATAAAAAATGGAATAAATGGTTGAAGTTATTAAAAACAATAAATAGTATACGTATACAGCGCTGCTACCGGACATCTGCTACGGGCGTGAATTATGACTCACAAACACAGTTGATAAGCGATTCATTCATTAACACACATATACCTGCGTCTACGCAGCTACAAACAGATAGGCCCTATAGCGAAACCGGTTATAATTGTTTACAACTTCACATTTTTTGCGACGCATCGATACAAGCTATGTGTGCGGTAGCATATTGGCGTTGGTTAGATCACAACAAACAGATAAGAGTTTGTTTTGTAGCGAGTAAATGTCGTGTTACTCCACTCAAATCGGTAACAGTGCCTCGATTAGAATTGCAATCTGCAGTAATGGCTGCCAGGTTAGCGAATACATTACAGTCCGCACATCGAATTAAAACAGCTGACCGATACTTTTGGTGTGATTCTACAACTGTATTACATTGGATACGTAATAACACACGCTGTTATAAATCTTATATCGCGCATCGCTTGGGAGAAATCGATGATCTAACACAGATGAAAGAATGGAGATACGTACCTACATCTATGAACGTTGCAGATCTGGCCACTCGGGAAAATTTTGATAGTCTTCAGCTGGATGCCGAGTGGTTTAATGGACCATTATTTCTGCATGAGACCGAACCTTTATGGCCTACCAGTACAATCATACCTGTTGTGGAGGATAGTAACTTGGAATACGTAAACAATATTGTACCCAAAAAAAAACATGGGCCATATTTTGTGTGAAACTTTGGGGCAACCAGTGACAAACTACTGTAGTCCTAATGCAAACTACTCTCAAATATTATCTAAAGTAATAGAGAACAAAAATTGTTATAATACAAATACTACCTTAATTATTGTTATTGGGAGAAGAGGAAATGCAAACATAAACAAATTTAAATTTTTCTTTGAAAATCTTTCTTATTTAAATGTTAAAAAAATAATTTTATTTGCATTTCCTTACTGTAAGGGCTTGCCACAGATGGAAAATAACATTAGATTTAAATACAATATTAAATTACAAACAATGACATATTATAATGATAAATTTGAATTTATTGACACTAATGCTGTTATTAACAGTAATTATTTTACGACAAAAGATAATTATTATCTTTCTGGATATTTTAGACGACAAATAGCTTCTTCGCTATCCTATTTTATTTTTAAATTAGCCAAGTCTTTGGCTGTGACTTCTGCTTCTATTGAGCAGAACAATACTAGTTGTAGTAGTGTATTTTTGCCTTTGACATCTGCTCCTATTGAGCAGAATAATACTAGTAGTAATAGTTGTAATATAGTCCTGACTTCAACATCTGCTTCTATTGAGCAGAACGATAGTAGTTATAGTGTACATAACCCTCAATCTATTTCTAGTCATTTAAACCAAAGATTACGACAATAGAGTGTACCTCTAGCAACACTGTATCCTCAAAAACTTCTAATAAAAACTGTATGAACAGAAACAAAAATTGTTTGAACCTGGTACATCAGAACATTCAGGGATTGATGAGTAAAGAATTAGAATTAGAGCTATATCTAGACTGTAATAATATTGATATTTTATGTTTAACTGAACATTGGCTTAGTAGTCATCAACTCTTGTTTAATTTCAATAATCACCAGGTTACTAGCTCGTTCAACAGAACCAATATGATACGTGGTGGCTCATTAATAATCACTAAAAAGAGTATTAAAGTAAATGAACGATCAGATATTGTCAGTCTGTCTGTTGAGCGAATTATAGAAATAGCTTGTGTAGAATTTGAGCGGTTCATTGTAATGAGTGTATACAGGCCCCCATGTAGTTTGTATGATGTATTTGATAAAATCCTTGAAGATGCATTATTTAGGGCTACACAATGTAATAAGACGGTTTTTGTCTGTGGTGACTTTAATATAAATATTCTAGTAAAGTCGAATATAACTGTAAGGTTTCTAACTTTATTGAAATCATATAATCTATGTAACCTTTTCTTTGAACCCACACGTATTACAGCCAATAGTGCCACTTGTATTGATAATATTTTTACAAATATCAAACCAATTAATAAGTGTCTTGTAAGTGAGCTAGATTCAGATCATTGCGGACAGTTCGTTACCTTTACGCGAACAAAACTAGAGGTTCAAAGGAAGAGTATTAGTTACGTTCCGATTACGGAGAGCCGCATGAGCCTGTTCAGAAATAATATGGCAGATAACTTGTTAAGATTGCCCTATCATAGTGACCCTAATCAAGCTTTTACTTTGTTATTTAAAATGATTAATAATGAATTTCAATTAATTTTTACATCAAAAACACTAACGATTAGTGATCGTGTAGTATTCAGTGACTGGGCCACTGTAGGTATCTATAAAAGTCGACAACGGCTATATGAGTTGTATTATGAAAAAACATATAATCATAACTTAGATTTTAAAGAGTATGTCAGAAATTATTCAAAGACGTTTAAACGCGCCTGTTATGTTGCCAAATCTTTATATTTAAAAAATAAAATAAAATCATCTGGTAATAAAATAAAAACCACATGGGATATTATAAACGCTGAAACCGGAAGGTCCATTGTACGAAATCGTAACTTCTATTTAAAAATTAATAATGTAGATATAAGAGCGGATGTGGAGGTTGCGACTGAGTTTGAAAATTTTTTTACCAACATTCCAATTCGAACAACCAAGACTCTCTCGTCATCCTCTGCCTCTGCTTGTTTCTTATTAGAAAATAGTGTAAACCGGTGTGATGGAGGTTTTGAATTTTCAGTTGTTAGTGTAAATGACGTTATCAAGGCTTTTAAAAGTATAAATGTAAAGAAAACAACTGATTTATGGGGCCATTCAGTACATACTATATCTGCAATAATTGATATGATATCCCCATATTTAGCAACTATTTTCAATTCTTGTATTGCATGTGGTGTGTTTCCTGATCTGATGAAACAAAGTAAAGTGATTCCATTGTTCAAATCTGGTAGCAGTTCAGATCCATCAAATTTCCGACCTATCTCAATACTTCCAACATTGAGTAAAATTTTCGAAAAATTGCTTTTAAACCAAATGCTACAACATTTTATTAAGCACAACTTGCTTCATCAAAAGCAATTTGGTTTTACTAAAGGTCGTTCAACTACGGACGCGGGCGTGGAATTGCTTAAACACATATATGGCGCCTGGGAGGAGTCACAGGATGCGTTTGGTATATTCTGTGACTTGTCTAAGGCCTTCGATTGTGTCCATCATCCTACACTCATCAGGAAGTTACAACACTACGGAATAAGGAATAATGCTCTAAATATTTTAACGTCGTATTTGAATCAAAGAGTTCAAAAGGTTGACATTAATGGCAAAACATCTTCGGGATCACCTGTAACAATGGGCGTCCCACAGGGTTCTATTCTAGGGCCATTTCTGTTTCTCATATATATAAATGATCTAGCTTATTATGTAAGTGACAATCATGAGATTGTATTATTTGCGGATGACACATCTTTAATTTTTAAAGTTAGGCGCCAACTTGACAGTTTTAATGAAGTCAACAGTGCACTCTCGAAAGTGGTACATTGGTTTAATACAAATAATCTTCTCCTTAATGAGAAGAAAACTAAATTCATTAAATTCTCTACACCAAATGTTAGGCATGTTAAAACCGATGTTCGATTGAATGGACTAGAGTTGGATCCTGTGGAATCTACTGTATTTTTAGGTATAACTATTGACGCTAAGTTACAATGGGGTCCCCAAATAGAAAAACTATCTAGTAGGCTAAGCTCAGCGGCTTTTGCTGTGAAAAGAATTCGACATTTAACTGATGTTGATACAGCTAGAATAGTTTACTTCAGTTACTTTCATAGCATAATGAGTTACGGTATCCTACTCTGGGGTAACTGTGCAGATATTAATGCCATATTTCTTCTACAAAAACGCGCTGTACGAGCCATTTATCAATTAGGCCCTCGAGCTTCTCTCCGTTCCAAATTTAAAGAGATAAATATTCTGACTGTATCTTCACAATATATATACGAAAATTTAATTTATGTTCAAAAAAATATATCAAAGTTTCTTAAAATCAGTGACGTTCATTCGATAAATACTAGAAACAAACATAATATTAGTGTTCACGTCACTCGTCTCCACAGAATAGGCAACTCGTTCATGGGACAATGTATACGCTTTTACAACAAGCTCCCTATTACTATTAGGAATTTGCCATTAAAAAAATTTAAGAATACCATTAAATCGAAGCTATCCGCAAAGGGGTATTATACCATAGCAGAATATCTACATGATAAAACCGCCTGGGATTGAGCTGCCCACTCTGCACATGCTGTTTACCTTGAATGTTTAAAATTATTTTGACGTGACGATAATTTATACTTTGAAATAAATTGATCTACTATTGTTATAGTTGACATTTTTTTTAAATTATCTTTACAGATTATTATAATTGATACAAATTGTAATTATCGCTTTTTTTTATTGATATAATGTCTTTTGTTTTATGAAAATTGTCTGAATTTTAAAAGAGACGTTGATCCCTGAGTTTGTTTCGTCCTTTCTTCTCAGGGCTAGTCCAGTTAGGAAAGGCCGAACTCATCTGCTTAAAAAAGTTTAACTTGCAAAAGTGTTTTGTATAACCTAATTGCAGAATAAATGATTTCATTTCATTTCATTTCATTTCATTTCATTTCATTTCATTCCCACAGATTATTTACCTGTACCAGATTCGATGCGATTCTCTTCTTGGATACGTCTTCTGAGGAGTACATCAGTAGTATTGAAATTTATATATAAATGTCGAAGAAAGGTAATTGATGAGTGTGCCGCTATGAAGGATGCGGAAAGACTGCTTATACGCCATGCACAGAATGAATCATTTTATTCGGCTATTTCTGCGATTAAGCATGGTACATATGTAGATAAAAGCAGCAAGCTACATACACTGACGCCTTTTCTTGATGACCAGGGTGTACTGCGCGTGGGTGGACGTATTGATGCCGCGGATGTTATCTTCGACCTGAGACATCCTGTAATCTTAGATGGAAGAAGTCAAGTAGCAAAATTAATCGTAAAACATTACCATGTGCTGGCAGGTCATAGTAACCAAGAGATGGTAGTGAACAACCTGAAACAAAGGTATTGGATTAAACGATTAAGACCCACTGTTAAAGAAATAACAAGTAAATGTATGCTATGTAGATTAAGAAAGGTAACACCTCACATGCCGATAATGGGTGACTTACCTGCTGCCAGAGTCGCTCATCACCAAAGACCCTTTACTCATTGTGGTGTGGATTTGTTTGGACCAATGGAGGTTACTGTGGGAAGACGTAGGGAGAAACGGTATGGAGTTCTCTTCACATGTCTCACTGTTCGTGCAATCCATGTGGAGACTGTACCAAGCCTCAGTACAGATTCTTTGATTATGGCTCTTCGCAGGATGGCCTCTAGACGTGGATGGCCTTCACACTTGTACTCCGATAATGGTACGAACTTAAGGGGAGCAGACACAGAGTTAAAGAAGTTCGCCTTGGAGCTTGACGAGCCGTCTCTGCATACTGCTGTGGGTGTTCAGGGTACCCGCTGGACATTTATACCGCCGGCTAGTCCTCACTGGGGTGGGGCTTGGGAACGTTTAATTCGAAGCGTCAAAGTCACGCTTAGAGTGATCCTCAAGGAAAGAGCTCCTAGGGAGGAAGTACTCAATACGCTGCTGGCTGAAGTGGAAGCTATCGTGAATGGACGTCCGTTGAGTCACGTGTCGGTCGAAGTCAACGGCAAGGAGTCGTTGACACCTAACCACTTCTTACTAGGCTCGTCATCTATCATGCCGCAGCCGGGAAGCTTCGATGATTCTGACCTCTTCTTGCGCCGTCAATGGCGTATAGCACAAAGGCTAGCCGATATGTTTTGGAGAAGATGGATTACGGAAGTGTTACCAGAGATGATACCACGTCAAAAGTGGACCAAAGACGGGCAAAGGCCTCTTCAGGTTGGTGACCTAGTGTTCATCGCTGACCCTGCTGCTCCTCGAAACGTTTGGCCGCGAGGTATTATAGAGGAGGTTTTTCCCGGTAAAGACGGTAGGGTACGAGTGGTTCAAGTTAAGACGCAATTGGGCAGTCTTAAAAGATCTGTTGCTCGCATCGCTAGAATTCCTATGGAGGTTTGAGTGCCGCCAGGTCAGCACTGGGGTGGGGCTATGTAAGCGATGCAGTTTCGAAACGCATAAGTTTATTGTTAGTCTTGTAAGGTAGATATAAGAAGTCGTCCCGTTACCGCCGCTGCGATCGGCACGTTTTTTTTATCGCTCTGTAAATTTTATCTCTTATTTTGTAAAACTATTATGATTTGGTATTATAGTATCAGTGAGCTGAAACAGTGTAGTTTGCCGTTTTATTTTGATCTCCTGACCCATACAACTATTATAATAGTTCATAATACAGTAGAAATTCTGCAAAATATCGGAGTGTGCTAATTATGTAATAAAGAATAATTTAAAACGATTTCCAATAATCAGTCAAATAGCCTATTATTGGGTAAAAGTGGTAAGTAAAGTAACGAATTTAAAAATTTGATTCGGTAAGTAGTCGTTTCACCACCCGATGGATGAAGCAATATTCTGTACTTTGACCAGACATGCGACATAATATCTTATTGTTTGAAGCTGTGCTCGCGACTTCGTCCGCGTGGATCTCCTTTTACAATAATGTTTTTTTTGTAACTATAGACTATTAAACTACAATTTAATAGATAAATATGACGCTGCCTTTAAAATCTATTTAAGACCGAAGAGTAAATTTTGTTTTGCACACTACACTTGTTTACATTTGTTCAAAGTGGACGCTTCCGGTACGTATGCATAAAGATTTGTGGAACTACTGGCCCAGGAAAAAGCGACGTACAACTGCCCATGTGAAAAACATCTGAGACTAAGATCTACTCCAGCAACGCGGAAAGTCTGATGATGAGATTTATTTATTGTCATTGCATAAATTTACTTATTTGAAATTATACTTATTAATTTTACAACTATAAATATAAGGAAAAGAAGGAGAAACAAACAAAAACACTAAACAAACTAATTATATTATTATCTAATACCTACTATAAACTGATATCTAAAAACTACGTATCAATGTATTTTTTAAATCTAAAGCGCGCTTATTCCGAGAAGAGTCAATAAGAACCACGTTCGTTCGCATTAACAGTGACAATTCGAGTGAAGTCAGCGCGTGAGCGGCGTGAGCGCTCCCGCCTTTTTCCCGCCGCTTCGCGTGTTAAACAAAAATCAACCATAATGGCGTACTAATACTGGTGCGGCGAGATTTGGAAGTTTTATTTCATCTATATCTTGTGTGTTTATTAATTATACTTTTATAATTCTGTATTTTATTTTAAAAAGATATTAAAATGTATAGTGATAAGGATATATCCATGTGAAATACAATATATTTAAGTATTTAATACATCTTGAAGAAATGCCTAACGCTTAAACACGTTATTGTGGCTAATTTATAAAAGATAGAAATATACTATTGAGGACTTTTTTGTAGATCTTTTGAAGACCATCATCTTTGTAATACATATTTTTGGTGTATGATCAACGTATGCGAGGATAAGAGCTCGAAAGCGAAAATTTTCATCCGACTTGCTTCAAATTTATCGTCACTGCTCAGCTCCTATGCATCTTAGCGTTATGTTATATAGCCTATAACCTGCCCAGGAGTATGGACTATAATCGTACCAAGTTTGGTTAAAATCCCTTCAGTAGTTTTTGATCCATGCGTGCACATACAGACAGTCAGACAGACAGACAGACAGACAGACAGACAGACAAAAAACTTACTGATTACATTTTTGGCATCAGTATCGATAACCATTCATCCCCCAATAATAATTTTTAATATATATTCAATGTACAGAATTGACCTCTCTACAGTTTTATTATAAGTATATAGAAGATTATAAGTTATCTATTTGTTGCCTCTATTATATTGTTTGATTAAGATGAAATAAAAAATAAAGTCTTACCTCATTTGATTTACGTAATACAATATAGCGAAGAGGTCATCAAGTTACTTCTAGTTATATATCGAATGGATGCGGAAATTGACCTGACTTCCTTCCAGATCTAGCTATTAAATTCAAGGAAATTACTGCGATGGATAGGAAATTTAAAATTAATTATTTCTACGAGATAACTTAATTTACTTAGTTCCCAAGCAGGTATGCACGGAACTTATGTGAAAATAACTATACCTTTTATGTATATATGACACATAAACGACTTAAACAAATAAGTATATGAAGGTGTACAGTCTTATTTAATACTAGCCGACCCACGCAACCTCGTTTGTGTCTCCTATTGCCCGTATTGCGTGATAATTTTCCCCCGTTTTTGTAACATTCTTCATTGTTACTCCGCTTCTGTAAGTCTCAGCGTGATGATATTTAGCCTATAGCCTTCCTCGATAAATGGGCTATCAAACACTAAAAGAATTTTTCAAATCGGACCAGCGGTTCCTGAGATTAGCGTGTTCAAACAAACAAACAAACTCTTCAGGTTTATATATTAGTATAGATTATAGAGAGCTTTGTATATAAAATTCTCGCCTCACGTTGCCGCTGTTGCTCACAATGATCTCCGAAACTATCTAACCCATTTTCTCGTTCCATTTTTCAAATATGTGTTTAGCCGATGTGCCTTTTTTTTATTTTTTTTATTGTGCGGTAATCCTCTCGGATACCACCGACTGCTGGTTATGTCGGACTCGAACCGACTAAAAACCGCAACACCGTCTCGGGTACTAGAGACCGGGGAACCAGGTGCACCCTGGAAAGGAAATTCCTGGAACCCCGACGTACCTTGAGCCATCCACTATGTGTGGATTAGCTGACGTGCCTAAGATAGGATGGTTAACATCACGCTTAGACCAATAGGAGCCGAGCATGGTTGAAAAGAGACGCTGATGAAGTTGCGTGGATCAGCTAGTAATATAAGTTTGCAATTCTACATATAGGTAGATACTAATATTATAAAATGGTATTGAATACAGAATATTATACTAAAGCCTTTGCGCTTTTCACATTATACGGAAAGTTTTCTCGTCTACAATTATTGTATTTTTGACTATTGGGACTAATTGCTTTCTCAGGCCCACTGCTATAACTCCTGTACCCTAGGATCAACATTAGTGACGCACCGATACCGAGTAATGGCACTCGGGAAGTCCCAGGAAAAATTGAACTGTCTTCCTAGACAGTTCAATTCAGTTAGGATTCCAATCCGTAACTTAATTTATCAGAAGTAAATAGAAGTTGTATTTTTGCATATTTAATGTTTTACTGAAATCATATTTAATGTTTTACCTGGGAGAGCCACGCTTCGGATGAATGGGCTGGCTCGACCGAGTGAGTGAGGATATCGGAGGCCCATACCCCAATCTATATTGTGTGTGAAAATTATGGATATTGTGTGTGAAAATTATGGATATTGTACTAGTCGGTGCGGTGCTGCCCGGTTTGAAAAAGGTGTCTGCCTATTTTGACTTCATTTTGTCTCCCGCTTTGCTCAGGAGGGAAATGGATTTATTTTAAATCCAACTCCTCCAGTTTTCTTCTGCATAATTTCGTTGCGGGTTCCAAGACAGTTTATTTTTTCCTGGGATTTGCCGAGTGTCATAACTCGGTGTGTTCGTGGTTCACTGCTGTTGATCCTCGTTTGCAGGAGTTACAGTGGTGGGTATGCGGGCGGGATTAGTCCCATACAATCGAGCCAGTCGATCTTGTGTGGTGAAATCGATGTGTAATGGTGTAACCAGCAAGTTTTTGTTTTTTTTATGATGTACATGTGTCCGTAGCTGTTTTTCTATTGCAAATTATCATCATGAGGTAAAGGACGGTTAGTTAGCTACAGAAACATCATTATTAATCATAAAATAATTATCCTGCTAGATACAAAAGAATAATAATGTAGGTATATCTATCACAATGATGTCATCAGTTAATAAGGTAGGTACATTCAAAGCGAACAATGTAATACGTTTTTGCAAAAATATTTCAACTTTGCATAAAAAGTTTTTTTTTTTACGTTTTTGGGCACTCTTCTTTACTGCTCGGTTTCTATTGGTCGTAGCATAATGTTATATCGCCTACCTCAATGAATGATATACATAACACTAAAAGAACTTTTCAATTCGAATCACGCTAGTTCAATCAAACAAAGAAACAAAATCTTTATCTTAATAATGTAAGTTTATAGGTATAGGTTTGTAAACTTAAAAGCGATCTCCGCAGACAGGTTAGATTATTAGTGGATAAGATGAAACGATACAGTGGTAGTCAGCCTGTGACCATCATTGGTATTATGAATATCTACGATGATGGTCGCGTACGTAACGTTGAGGTTGTTATGGTATTCTCAAATAATAGTGTATCTTACTTGTCTTTTAACTTACTTGTCTTAAGGTCCTATGTCCCCTAGATTGGGTAAAGAGGCAACGGCAACGCTTGCGTTTTCCTTGGAGATTCCAGTCTAGGGCTTGCCTCGCAATTTGTTTGGAATCTCTTTGGAGTGTGTGGCTTATCCAACTCCATTTGCGTCGTTTGATTTGGTGGTCGATCGGGACTTCATCGCAACGAACCCAAAGGTAATGTAGTTATAGATTTTTTTTTTTTATATTTTGCCCTGCCAAAATGACGCTACTCTGCCTGATGGAAAGCATAAGCAGAATCCAAGAGTGGTGGTCACCATACTGCGAATGCAGACAATGCTACAGTACAGCATGGTGACCATCACCATGGCGGGCTAGTGATGCTTCTGCCATAGATAATACACTACAGTAGACATAGATGCGCCACTAAGGATTTCAATTGATTTAAATGGGAGTACCCAAGCACAGAGATGGCGCTGCGTGTATTAATTACATCTAGCCCGATAGATGGAGCTAATGAATTTTATACTTGTTTTTGGATTAAGGACAAATTTATTAAATAAAACACAAGTTTAGATCTCTTAAGTTCGCCGTTTATTATGAGAATTATAATAATTTAACGCTTGTATTTTCGTAGCATTATTATTACACAAAGTGGTTTTGCCTTTAAGTAATCTGTTGACATTTGTACACCAGCTGTTTAAAATAATATTTAGCTATCCATTACAAAATTTACTACTTCTGTTTTGTGTTTTACACAAGAAAACTGCGAAAAATTACAAAAGATCACTTAAGAGCTGACTTTCTCGGCATTTTGAAAGTGTCGTCGAATCCAAATCGCAAAAGCAAGCAAGGTTCAGTATTCACAGCGTAGGGTCAATAGTTGACGTATCGTATCACAGAATCCAAGGAAAAAGCAGTGTCAAAGATTGAAAGAGCACAAAATAGACACCAAGTGTATCACCAGAACACAACGAAACCAGAAACAGAAAAGTTTTGAAAGTGAACGTTTACTGTTTACTTTTCTGTCAGTACTAATTTACGTTTCGTTTCACCAAAATAACATTTTCAAACTGAAAAATTGAAATAATAGGTTTTGACAGAAAAAATGCTTTAGTTATTAAATTAATTACTAAATTAAATTAATTAAAAGTTAGTATATTTAAGTAAGTACTTAATTTATTTCAAGTTTTTATGTCAACTAGCTCCACCTATCCGTACGGATGTATATTATGGTCAAAGTTTGAGTACCTCTTTAGAGGGGTGACACCACCTTCTATGTAATTTTTTTGTTAAGACAGATGTATGGAAGTTTCATAGCCCTGGCTTCTGCATCGTTGGGCCTCCGGTCTCGCACTCACCAACGAAACACGACAGCATGATCGCTGTCATTTTACGTTGATTTTCTGTGCGAGGGTAGTACCGCATAGTCCACTCAAATCGGAGTAGGTACCTCTTTTTTATTAAATTTTAGAAAAAATAATCGTGTAAATTGTGCATCCATTTTCCGAGCTACATTTTTTTTTCTTATAGAGGCAACTTCATATAATTACATCAGTTTCAAGTGTATCTTACTCATAAAGAATGTGAAAATATAAACAGGTATAAAGGCTTTTTAATAGAAAAATAAAACTACTATTCTTCGATTTATAATTGTAAATATATTTTCAATTCAATTAAAATTAGCATTTCACCCTTTTGCCTAAATTGGTCGTCATATTTTACAATAGATAGAAATACATTATTAACTTAAGTTAATCGATAATCGACAAAACAAAATATCACACAAAACATAAATGCCAAAATCGACTAATGATGTATCGGAAAAACTACAACTTTAACGTTGCAGCACTAGAACCCATAAGCTACTTCCTAAAGAAAGTAAGTATCTGGCACCAACAATTTTGAAACTCGTATTTATTTTTATGTGAATTCTTTTCCACAGTTAATTTAACCTAACATACTCCTTATAACATAATATGTATTTGAAAGTGAAAATTTCACAGAAATCGGTCCATGCACATCTGGAGCAATCGTCGATATTATTTTTATTACGAATAAATTCTGTGTAGCAGAGGATTTACCAAACATTTATAAAACGACTTCTTTATTCAAAGAGCATAGCTTTGTCTTAAGGAAATAATAATTATTATACCTGACTAGTATGTAAATTAGCTTATAACTTCTTCCTAGCTTTTATTATTCCCAAGATTAATTGGGGTCGGCTACTAGTTCAACCGGTTTTACTTGAATATCAGTTTTTCTACGGAGCGACTGGCATCGGACTTCCGTAACCCTGGGGGCGAACTGAATTCGAATGTTGAAACAGCTTACCAGCATTTAATACAATTGTAAGTAGACTGCCCATACTTAATTACTGATCAAAAAACCACTTTTTATAAAATCCTTAATTCATTTATGCACAAAAACTTAATATTAACGCCTAATTCATAAACGATATCTAAGTTATCTGCAATGATTTTTTGTTATTTTCTACTTTAAGCTTAGAGACCTAAGGTTGAAAATGACACAAAAGCGCTGCATAATGTTAAATAACGTTTATGGATAAAGCTGTAAAGCTTAAACTAATTATCTTATAGATTTTTAAGCTACCTACTTAGATTTATTAATTACCACCTCCGCCAAAAGAATTCAATTTATACCTATTAACTGCACGAATGTTTTTCTTAAATGTTTCCATGCTTGAAAATGGTAGGTATACCTATTTAAGCAAAGGCAACAATACTCCTTTGTGACAATAAGCTTAGCTTTAAAACATTTATGAAACAAAATGAACCGTATTAAAAGTGTTTTTCAAAACCTATCGAAATATTTCGTGCGTATAAATAAAACTGAAATACAATTTTGTCATTTAAATAATATGATAGATACACATACAATATATATATTGTTTTGTGATTCTAAAGAGACTGTTATAAATTTGTACTTAAAGAAATGTTAATATTAAACACATTTATTAATATTCTAAACTGAGTTCGTTATTAAGACAATCGAAACCTCATCTGTATTTGTTTCAATTATGTAACTTCTCCTCGGTGCATATGATCGCAATTTGTTTAAAGATATAATGACCTACTAAAAAAACTAAATTTGCTAACATTTAACTTCTTGTTACTGTAATATCAATACCATTGATATTACAGTTATTTATTTCTATACTTCTTGCATAAGTTGTACAAAGGGGGACTTAATGCCATGTAGTCCCAGTTTATTTACCACTGCACTCAGGGTATAATCACGCCGTTGTACGCAACTGGTGTAATGACCGCCAGTTATTATTTTGTACATTTGTTCTGTTGGATTATTAATCAAACATTCGTGATAAAACAATTCTTTTCAAATACCTTTTAAAAAGATAACTCATACACTAGAAATATATCCTATGTCCCGGGGGACTTTATAAACATATATGAAACGGATACAAGGAACACCCAAACTCAGAATAACAATTTGTGGATCACGCAAAGTGCTGTAATATATGGGGATCGAACCTACAACACTGTGCGCAGTAGGAAGCAGCGAGATGACCGCTTAACTTACTAATCCATACGTGCAGTCAATTGTAGTCAAGTTTAACAAACATTATAAGTTAACCACTAACCGCTTTATTCATCAAAGTTATTGAACTTTAAGCAACGGTGCTATTTAACCGACTTCAAAAAAGGAGGAGGTTCACAATTCGATTGTATATATATTTTTGTGTGTGTATTCGCGGATAACTTCGTCGTTTATGAACAGATTTTGATGATTTTTTTTTTTAATGGAAAGGAGATATTCCAACGGTGGTATCATAATAAGAACACTAAGATCTGAGGATGGTATCCAAGAGAAATCGATCGATTTTGTCGTTCTTGAAGTCAGTTATTTATTTTGTTAAATTGTACTTGTTACTTAATTTCAACTTAAAATTCGTAATATAAGTGTAAACTATTGTGTATACTTGAAATAGTGTAGCGAGAAGGAGAGTATACAGTTTAGGTAAGGATATTCAAAATAGATTAACTCTAAGATTTTTAAACTTCAAAAATGTGTATAGAAGGCTGAAATTTTCGGAAAATAAAAAAATTCTATTGAATTTTCAATAGATTGTGACATAAGACAAATATAAAAAAAAAACCAGTTGAATTCACACGGTTGCGAAGATAAATTGAACCTTTAGCTGGCTTTGTTCTTATTTTGCATTTAACTTTAAACTTACAGCCGTAAAGTTGAAAATAACACAGAACCGTTGCTTAAAGTTAAATAACGTTATTAATTTTAGTCAACTAACCTACTAAAATGTCTATTCAGACTTATAGAAAAATAATACACTACTCTTTAAGAGAATATTAAATACCATGATGTTTAAAATATCATAATCTATCACACATACTTTATTATAAATTTTGGTATAAACTTTAAGAAACTATTGAACTACACAAAATATATATAATAAATATCTATATCTAGAATATTTTTTAATAAAATTGATGACAGCTGCCAAAATCACTAAGTAACATTATTGCCATTACAAAAAAAAAGCTACTATACGTTGAAAAATACATAAAAAATATACCTTCATTCTGTGGCTCGATGTTGTTTTTAAATACGAAAAAAAAATTTACTCTGTTAATTTTAATAAAATCATTATATCCAAAATAACTAATAAGACTTAATAAACCGTTTATCCTTAATTTAAAAAAAGACTAGTTGCGGTACAAATGTCCCATACAAACTTGCCAAAGGACTAAAAAAGGATTCTAAATGAGCATTATATTTACTTATATAAATAAATAATAAAAAATGGCAATTACGTCAAACAACTTGTTAATTTTGTATTATTTACCCTCTTTTATTTTTATTATAAATATTTATATATATATATATAAATACACTTACGTACTCTCGTACTTAGCAGTACAAGACCAATTTATATATCTAATATTTTTAAAGGTTGTAATGTATTCTTAATACATACACTAGCGCTCTAGTACTCCTTGGGTATTTAAGAAATATTTAAAAAAATATTAGTCCACTAAGCGACAGTATAACCAATTTCTGATAAAGCCCCTGTTAAACTAATGTCAAATTATCTGTTAAATAAATACTGATATCGGTTTCAAAAGATTTGAATTTAGATATTTAGGACAGATAAACATATTTAATTTGTTAAATAGTGGCCAATTTCTATCTGCAACTTTATCAAAAACTGGTGAAACTGACCAACTATTAGTAGACTATTACGAGTGCTCCTGTTCGACCAATGCTGCTTGAGACAGCGAAATATGTTGAGTTCTTGGCATTTTCCTAATAAAAAAAGTCTTAATACAAGGAGCTAAGAGATAAATTAGAACAGCAGCAGCTACAATAGATATGGCACATAAAGCCCACTGGGCGGCTCTTATAGAAATGGCTACTTGCGTCACAGGCTTCGTTAGTTGGCAGGTCACTGTGAGGGAAGTGCTCGTGTTGTAAGGCCCACTAATTCTGGCCTTCGCACCACAATCGGAGGTTTGCCAGCCAATCCAGCCGGCGGACCTATTAAATAGAACCTGAAAAATAATTTGTGATGTCACGCTTCAATGGGAAACAAATAGACAATTGAAAGAAATATTATGTTTGTGTAGGCAAAATTCATAGTGGAACTGTAAAAAATACTTGAAATAATAGGGCAAGAAAGTAAAATAGGGAATGGTTCAGGTACGAAAATGATTTTCAAAATAAATTCACTTTTTTAAGACTTTAAAGTTAAAAAAATGTCTATACATTCTGGGAAAATAATTAAACTATTGAATTTCCAATTGAGTGATATTAGAAGAATTTAAAACAATAAAATATTTAAAAAAACAGTAGAAATCAAACAGAACAGAAACATTGGATTCAGATAATAAAGCTAACTTTTTACGTAATAAAGACCAACAGAATTCTTTGAAAGACAATCCAATCAACATGTAATACTTGTTACAAGCTACTGCCATACCTGTAATCCTTCCATGGCAGTGTAGCCAAGAACTGTTTCAGAACCGCCTACCTCCAGTCCGAGTTTGTAACAATATTCTGAGACAGTTCCATTCTTGTCACTGCTGTTGTACACTCCTACAACTCGCATGTAGTTCTGGAAGCGTTTTTTTTTAAATAATAACAATCAAAACGAGGAATAATCGGAATTATGACCTGAAATAACACGGTCTGAGTCCTCCCAGAAAGAAGAGTGCCTGAAACCGGTCGTCAGCGTGATTTTTATTGCAATCACTACATACTCCTGTCTCTTGTTAAGAGCAGGAGATCCGTAGAGATCCATACCCTCAAAAGGGAAGAATGGGAATAAACAGTTTCAGAAGTAAAAAGTGGTTACTTGTGTAAAAGTGGTTGGTTGAGAGTAATGTGTCAATGTTCAATTAAATAAATAATAAATAAATAAATATTTTTCTTAACTTAACTTTTACTAAGCAGAGCTTAAATGTCATTCGGAAACAATCTCAATATTATAATCTTATCTAAAGAAATGATTAAAATTTAAGTTTCTATTTGTAATTTCAAAGTATCACTAACTGCATATGAAATTAACTCCGCGGCATTACCTGCGTTTATTGTTGCGAAACATACGGACAGACAGACAAAAATTGTAAAAAATGTTATTTTGGTACATTTACCGTGTATACAAACATCTGCATTTATTAAAAAGCGGATATTTTAAAATAACAAACAGACACTCCAATTTTATTTATTTGTATAGATATATTTATTATACAGGACTTACATTCTTCAAATCTCAATTTTCATAAATTTTACTGTCTATCTGTTTACTCTACGCTAATTTCTGAAACGACTGTACTGATGTTCACGGGACTTTCACGGGCAGATGGCTGATATCATAAGGAGTAACTTAACGGAGTAACGTAAATTACGCTACTTTCAGTTTAGAAAAAAAAAATAGGATTACGCGAAAACAAAATTGAAATCAATCAAATAGTGAACAATATCCAATACAAAAACAAACAATACTACGGGTAGCATCGTGGGCGCAGCTAGTATAATATATATTTAGAAATAACCTCACACATCTAACACACTGCCATTTCCGTCTGATCTCAAACTAGGTAGAACCTGTGCTATAGGAATCAGACTGCTAATAAGCTTATGTATGTGTTTCTAAATATATACATATATAAGAAATATGCAAAAAATAACATACCTGTGGTGGTATTTCTAATGTGAAATACTGGTTGTTTGCATCAGCACTAAGTAGGTCTATTGCTAGCCAAGGTAAACTCCATACTTGAGGCTCTGGCCAGCATGCAGCCTGTAATGTTAGTTAAAAACCTAAATTATTCCATGAAAATGTTCAGTTTCAATAAAACGTAAGCAATGAAGTATTAACTAAAATTTAAATAACTAACAATTAAATGAAAATTGTGTTTAATCAGAAATCTATGTAATTCCAGAAAACAGCGACTGTCAGTTTGACTGTTGATTGACAAATTCTAGATAAGTTCTAATAATAATGCATTGTTACACAGAAAAATACATCATACTTATGTACACATTAGGTCGACTGTTGTTTGGCTTAAAATGTCTCTTTTAGTCATAACAAAGCATTTTTTTCAAATTATACGAACCTTAATACGTAACAACTGTATAAAACGGTAAAGCAATACTTACTTCTCCTTGGTACCAAAATTCGTCTAATATTAAAACTTGTGAATTACGGTAGACATTTTTTAAATTATCCACAACCTGAAAATGAAATCAAAATTACGTTTGTTACGAAACATCAAGAAAATGCCAGATTGCGGCGACAGTCAGTTTGCCTGGACATATCTTAGATGTTCTAATAACAATGCATTATGGCACTAGATAATGAGCCTTACTTTAATAAGCATAAGGTCGGATTTCGACCGCTGGGCGACCAATAGTTTAAAAATACAACCGAACTGAGAACCTGCTGCATTTTATAATCAAACAATAACATAATACATATTTACCTGCCTATACAGATTATCTGGAAGTCTTATATTAGTTGTACCGCTATCAACGATACTCTTTTCTGCGTTAAGTTTTAAACACATGTCTTCATCAGGAATGATAGTCGAGTTATTTATTACTTCACTAGCATTAGAAGAGTTTAACATTGGATTTATGACCCTAATAGATATCACACCGACTTCGTACCAACGCTTCCGCAAAATTGGTGTTCGGAATATTTTAGATCTGTCTTGCGGAATACTGTCATCTGAAATGTAATTGGAAACAATTTTAATAGCTATTACAGACAGATTCATAAATAAATAAATATTTCGGCCATCTGACACACAACGCCAACTAGCCCCAAACTAATAGCAAAGTAGAGCTATGGACACTTGACAACTGATATAAATACATATAAACTTTTCTAGAACTATGAACTTTTTTAGAAAACACCCAAACTCCGAAACTAATATTTGGGAATCCAACCCGAGACCTATATCACAGCAGTTGCATACGCTACCACTGCACCTCAGTGGCAGTCACATATTGTAAATTTTCCGTGTGTGGCGACTGAGGGATTAAGAAAATGGAGTAACACCATGATATGAGTGTATAAAAAGCGGCTGAGGCTGCAAACTACGCAGAACAAAACCACTACAAAAAGGAGGACAACTTGAAATAAACGCTTTCTTTTACGTGTGGAACCCCCCTCGGGTCGCCACGCCGCCGGGGTATATGGCGTGGCGGTGTGTCGGAATCAAACCGACTAAAACCACACGGTGTGCCACTCTGCGCCTGAGACAGTACAGGACTTCTGTTATTCCCACATCCGGACCGACTTGAAATAATCCCTATACCAACCCGCCTGGCCAGTGTGGACGTGTGGTATTGTAGGCCAAATTTCCTTTCTAAGAAGAGGCCTATATATCCAGCAATGGACTGTTATAGACTGTTGATGTGATGTTATATAGATACATGACTGCCTCGTTGGTCTAGCGGTTGACGTATGCGACTGCTGATCAAGAGATCTCGGGTTTGAATCCCGGGTCGGGCCAAAAGTGTTATTGAGTTTTTCTGATTCTATAAATACTTAATAACAGCTCGGAGTTTGGAAGTTGGGCTCTGAACCCCCGTGCCTCGGAGAGCACGTTAAGCTGTCGGTCCTGCGCCTGATCTCTCCCCGATCGTGTCGATTAACCGTCCCATCGGATTATGAGAGTGAGGTAACAGAGAGTGCACCTGTATTTGCGCACACACTTGTGCACTATCATATCTCCTGCGTACGTGGCCATAATCGGCTATAGAACATCATCATCAAATAGATACATATACGTAACGGACAGACAGGCCCAGGCAGTCGATATGTTTAGGTTCATACTGTTTGAGACAGATATCCACTACGTACAAGTTTTTATCATATAGGTATTTGAAGATGCTTACAATTTGTTTTCGTGTTAATATTGATATTTAAATAATAATTTTATCTTACACATACTTACCAATAATGTTTAGATACCCATAATGTGTGGAATTTGTTGTGCTCAGTGGTCCACAAAGTTTCAAATGGAATGAAATCTGTTTATTCAATTTTCGTTCTAACGAATCCAACCAGGATTCTACCACTATGCCATCGCCCCAAGCTCCTACTGGCAAGTAAGCTAAGCCAAGAAGGCCCTGGAACATATAAAACGGTAATATTAAAGTATCTAACGAATTATAATTATAACGCTCAACTAAATGAAATGACTTTTGTAGTGCGGCGATAATACCTACTACGAGTACTATTGCTACCACACCAGGAATTGTTTGGATATTTCTTTATTTCACATCTACTCAATTGTCACTGTTTATTGCAATCGTTAGTATAATTTTATGTGACACTAGCTGAACCCCGCGGTTATCGTCGTACCGCGAGTAACGCCGCGGAACAAAGTTAGTTAAAAAAAAGTGGCCTAAGTTACTCCCTGGATCATCATCTACCCGCCAGTGATTACCCAGAACAGACAGACAGACGGACAAAAAAAACTAAATATATTTTTGGTACATGTATCGTGTATACATACATACACATGTATTTAATAAAAAGCGGTTATTTTAATATTACAAACAGACACAGTAATTTTATTTATTTGTATGGATTACAGAGTATCAGCGCGCCAAATGGCATTCTTCAAACGTAAGCGTTAATAGAAAACAAATAAATGTATGTGAATGACGTCTCTTAACGCTAAGTCACGTCGTCAAAACAAAATAGTAGCCAATAATACAAGATAATAGAGGCGTTTAGCGATTGTAGAAAGAGAATCGACATACAGACATACACATCGGAACACAACTTGACTAAGGGGGCATATATTACTTTTTCATCCCACCATCTCGGAAAGAGTATTTTTGTTCTTCGATATCTAAGTGTAAAAGTCGTTTTTATCCGCTAGAGAGGATAAATTAAAATTGAATTTAGAACATCGCGTGCACTAAGGTTGTGAGTTTCAATCATTAAACCTATTTACTTTTAACTCCATGGTGCCGAATTTAGCATGCGATCTTTTTTAATTTATTAAGAACTCAAACTCGGCACCTTCCTGGGATACTTTTTTTTGATTTACTTTCCCCGCGCCATTTTTTTTTCACGTCATTTAGTAATTTTCTCGCTGAGGTTATATGAGGATATTCGAGTTTGTGCAGTAGTGGTCTAGGTAGTTATATTTGAAAAGTTACTACGTAAACATACCTGCCATCCAGAGCCATTCATAAAAAACTTATGACTTCGCGTTATAAGCGCTATGTCTGTCCTTACTTCGGGTATAGAAGGCAAAGATGGGATTTGTATAAAGTCTGACACTAGGCGTCCAGACCACATACCCTGAGAGTATTCTGCTTGAACCTGGAAAGGAAAAATGCTCAATACAAGATCACTTTGAGGGAGCAAATTAAGCAGGACTACATCACTGCAAAGAGAGGGAAAACTTAAAGCAGGGGGTAGAGGGGTACCCTAGTCGGCAAAAAGCGTCCGTGACGTAAGATTACTGCCTCGGTGTCGCATTGGTAGTGAATGCGAATGCTGTGCTTGAGGTCTCGGGTTCGAATCCCGGGTCAAAGGTTTGTATGATTTGCAAATATTTGGTTTTTCGGAGTTTGGATGTTTTCTATGTATAATTACAAAAATGTGTGTGTATTTACAAAAAAAGTATAATGTATTTATATCAGTTGTCTAGTACCCTAAACACAAGCTCTGCATAGCTTGGGACTGGATGGCGTTGTGTGTTAGATGTCTGAAATATTTATTATTATTTATTGTTATTAAATATTTTTTATTATACATATATATTTATAAACCATTTTAAATAAAATAATGGTGTTAATACAATTTTGTGGTTTTTAAAAAGTGTGAACGTGACATTTAGTATAGCGTTTTAATGTTAAGAAACTTCGTTCCTATCTGGTGTCCCACGACACCACACGCCTTTTTTTTTTTTGTTACTGTCGGCAAACGAGCAGACGTATCACCTGATAGTAATGGCGGTTACCGCCACCCATGGACACCCGCAACACCAGAGGCGTCACATAAGCTTTGCCGGCCTTTAGGGAATGGAGAGAGTGGTTAGGGTATGGGCCTCCAGTATCCTCACTCACTCACACACAGCGCAGGCGCTGTTTCACACCGTTTTCCTGTGAAGCCGTGGCATCACTCCGGACCATCCATGGTGAAAAATACATACATACAAATACAGCGATAGTCACATTTGTTTTTGTTTTTTTAATTTTAAAACATGAAATCACTGTGCTGTTGCTAGTCCATCTTCTTAGTAAAAAAATAATTGTATATAAGGTTGGTTTAAGGACAATAATTTACACTATCACATCAATAAGAAAATGTTGATGAAAATATGCGTCACAAGCGGAATGCTTAGGCTGATCATGTTTCTCGCATGTCTTAACACTTGTACTGCACTCTCGGTTCCACGCTCCGCTAAGGCGGAATGTGACAACGACAGCCGGCCCTTCATGGATTTGTAAGAAGTTATCACATCAAAAGGCGAATTGTGACTTAAAAAATAAATAGATGATAATTTAGAGCTTGATGATAGTTTTCTTGTTATCTAATTTTATACATTTTGTCCTCTTTTTCCTTAAAACATGTGAGAGTTTAATAGAATTTTAGAGAACTCACTATTAAAATTGTTAATTTCACTATAAGCTATTTTTTTTTATTTATTAATACTATTTAGTTAAAAGAAAACACAAGTACAGGTTAAATTCAAACAGTGAACTATCTGTCAGGTGTGGTAGTACCAAAACCCTTACCTTTTTTCCATTATCGTAAATACTGGTAGAGTTATCGGAATGAAAGTATTCTTGGCTGTTCTGTCGAGGATATGAGGCAACGGCCAAAGTAGTACTACCAGTATCAACTAGAAGTTTGAGCTGTAATAATTAATACATAGAAATCAATTTTATTTTTAACTAAATAATAAAATAACAGATAATCTTAATAAATTAAATAAATAAATATTTTAATTATTATAACAGTAATAATATACAGATATTATTTACAATATTATGGTATTTTGTAAACACTCATAAGTAAAAATTAGCTGTCTGTCTCTCTGATCTGATCTGATCTGATATCTGATTTTGGATAGTGGGCACTCCTTGGACGAGACCTTCGTTCAGCTCTAGACAGCAATAGGTTGATTTGATGGTTTTGGACTTTGTGCACTGTTAACTCTTTAATTTATAAATAACTGTAAACTGTTTAATTAACGATATACCTTTTTATTTCATCATCATTATTTATGAATATTTTAATTTCTGATAAGTATTCAAGTAATTCAAGCTATGGATGTTATTGGAATATTTTTGTGAAGTTCTAATGAGACATGCTTGGTGCACATCACACAATATATGCTCTTTTCTGACTGAATGAGAACTATAATAAAAAGGATATGAGTATAGCGTGAGGAAAGTTGGGGGAAGGGAAACAAAGCTGATACGTTGGGCTTCTAAATTTAGTAGCACTGAGTTTATACACCTTTACAGATAAAAACTAAAAAATAGTTGGGAGGTGGCCAAATGTTTTTAAGAGCTATGAAGAAGTAATTAACTTAGTTGTATTTTGTTTTAAAATTAACTTAATTATCTGTTTAACTATGACCAGTACGTCATGCATACCTTTTGATGCGGGTGGCCTAAGTAAACCGCAACAGAATATGCTTGGCCTGCGTCGCCGTACAAATTTATTTCTTCACCACTAATCAAGTTTAAATAAACAAAACAGATTAGCAAAATAACCAACTGCACAGACATTTTTATTCGCTCATGACTTCAAATATATCAAAATTACTATTACTATACATTAAGACTAACATAATGCTATTTAATTATATTTTATTAGAGTATATTTAAAATTCTAAATATTTACGTTCAGGAAGAATAATATGAATGACAGTGACACTCACTAGTGTCAAATTTCGTGATTCCAAATCATAGAGGTAGGAGTAATAGGATTCCTTATTCATAGTTCCAAATCAGGTCTATCGAGCACAGGATATGCTCTAAGCTATAAGGGTACAAAGTCATAAAAATAGTTTAACATCATAAGAATCTAAATCAATATTATCATATAATAGGTCTTTACCTATGAAATTGCCGTTTTTTATGCAATATGTGAAAGGACTTATTTTTTCGATTTTATTATTTTTTACCCCAGCACTTGCAGCTTGGAGACCACAGAACAAAAAGATTTAAGTGGAAATGGCTAGTAAGCGTGATGCGCGTGCCACTAGTAAGCGTTGCAACGCATACCTTTATGAGTTGTAGGTATTTTGTATCACATGCCCACTCACCTGAACAGACTCCACTTAATTCCGAGTAACGCATGTTAAGTAAACTGTGAAATGTTGTGGAAAAAAACTTGTAAACTTGGAAGCAAAACTCTCCATCAAACTGTTTCCAAACAAATATCAACGACTGGACTGGAATGACAATTAAAAGAGCTAGAATCCAGAGTCATAAAATATAGTTATAAAAAAAAACATTACTGACGACTGACGTTGACAACTATGTCAACTATGACACATGACAATCACTTTGTTTAGTTTGTTTCGCGGTTATTTTACCGCAAAAAATTTGAGTAGATATTAATTTTTATTCTTCTAAGCTTCTGTTCTTCCTGTTGAACAAAAATGAGTCTCTGGGTTGATAAACATAGACCAAGAGATTTGATGAAACTTGATTTTCATAAGGATCAGGCTGTAAGGTTAAAGAGTCTCGTCCAACAAAGCGACTTTCCACATCTTCTGGTTTACGGCCCTTCTGGTGCTGGCAAGAAAACTAGAATCATGTGTTTGCTCAGAGAATTATATGGTTCAGGTGTAGAGAGGTTAAGACAAGAAACCATGACTTTTACAACACCGTCTAATAAGAAAGTAGAAATCATGACCGTAAGTAGTAATTATCATATTGAAGTGAACCCAACTGATGTGGGGATCTACGATCGCGTTGTGATCATGGATTTAGTTAAAAATGTCGCCCAAACACATCAGATAGATTCATCTGGGCAAAGGGAATTCAAAGTTGTTATACTGAATGAAGTTGACGACTTGACAAAAGATGCACAACACGCTTTGCGGCGAACTATGGAGAAATATGTAGCTACATGTCGACTTATTCTGATTGCTAATTCAATTTCACGAGTCATTCCTGCTATAAGATCTCGTTGTTTGACCATCAGGGTGCCGGCACCTACAGAAAATGAAATTTCTTCAGTCCTGCAGTTAGTTTGTAAAAAAGAATCTTTAAATTTACCTTCAGAGCTTGCCTTGCGTATAGCTAAAGCTGCAGATCGTAATTTAAGAAGAGCATTGCTTATGTGTGAAGCGTGTAAAGTACAGCAGTACCCGTTCACAGCAGACCAAAAAATACCAGAGCCAGACTGGCAACAATTTATTAGAGAAACTGCTAATATGATATTGTCAGAGCAGTCTCCAAAGAAGTTGAGTGAAGTAAGACAAAAATTATATGAGTTAATAATACATGGAGTGCCACCCGATATGATATTTTCTGGTATGTTAAAAGAATTGGTTAGAAACTGTGATATGGCCATGAAATGCCAAGTCGCGAGTCATGCTGCTAGTTATGAGCATAGAATGAGATTAGGTAACAAACCTATATTCCATCTTGAAGCGTTTGTTGCTAAATTCATGTCTATTTATAAGAAATTTGTTGAAGAATCATTAGGTGATGCATTTTGAGAAATTGGAAAAGAAAGTCTTTTGTGTGTTGTTACTATTTTAATAAATATACTTTTTACATTTAAATTTTTTTATTTCAATTTTGATTTCTAAAAGAATTATGTTAGCAAATGAATATTACAATTAGTCATCCACATAATATTGGTAGTAATGTTTTATTGGTACCATCGTAGCAAATGTTCTGAAGTTTTCTATGATAGTATGCATTAACACTGTAGTTATTTCATTAGATAAATGTTCTAATACTGCTGGTCTCGTCTGAAGAACTTGATCAAGCATTACTGCATCTTCAGTATCTGAAAAATAAATTTAAATCATATTTTTATTGTTGCATAACATGTATCAAGCACATAATCTATACTGTGTTGTACTAATCCACTATTACTTAAGTCTAGAATGTGTTCAATAATTGCATAAATATGTGGAACTTACAATAAAAATAATCTTATCAAGAATCAACTTTCTAGCCTTTATTAAACCCAAGATTTTTTGGGGTTGGCTACTAGTTGAACCGGTTTTACCTAAATATTAGTTTTTTCACAGAGTGACTGGCATCTGATCTCCGCAACCTTGAGGATGTACTGACTTCCCAATAACGATTGCCATTGATGTTCATGACAACCGGGACCAACAGCTTAACATGCTCTTGAGGCACGGGCAGAAAACACCGCCATCTACCATTAAGCTGCTATTAAGAATTTCTTGTAAGATAAACCCAACAGCAGTCCGACCCGGGAATCGAACCTTGACCTGTTTTCCTTCTTAGAAAATACTTCTGCTAGTTTGCGGTTAGTTCTATAGATAGACGTCTATAAAGACTGTTTGATCGCAAGCAACCAGCTAAAGTACCTACGCTCCTGTGTAGATAGGAGGTGGGTGGTTCTAATCTAATCAAGTGTTTACCAATACTGACTTCTGCAATGGAAATAGCCCTCTTTTTTTTTTCTTTTTTTTTATAGTGAGCTGCCAAAATGACCCTTTATTTCCATCAAGTGGGTCCACCTACAAATAATTGTGTAGAAAGCAATAAAGCAAAAAAGTTAATGTTTCCTGACTTGTATTTTCTTTTTATTGCCATTATTTTAAAACCTCATAAAATAAAATCCGAACAATACTGCCGAACCAATTTAGCGTGAACAGATAAATCAATCCTTACTTGGTTGTAAAAAAAAGGACGGTGTTCGCTTATTCCTGACAGCTATTCTCTCCGGACCGATTACAATATAATCCTCATTATCGATGCCCTGTTGAATACTCCAAGGATATGTTATGTTGCTCTCGACGGACTCTGAAATTTAAAACTGTCCAATATTTGTTCTGGGTCTTTCAACCAAGTTGGAAACTGCAGTTTCGCAAAGTTTAATTGCACGCGACCAGTGTTTACCTTAACTTTGTGAAATAATTTGTTTTGGACAAACCACAATATTTAACCTGGAGTTTTGTGTGTTTTACTTTAGTCCATTTGCAGTACAAATATTTGTTGTATTAATTTGTTACGGGTATGGTGTGAAACAAACACTTGTATATTTAAGAACGACTTGCTAGTTATATCATGCCCAAGTTTAGATTAAAGTAGGTAATGAACATCCATTCGTGTATCCGTTTCAAAAATAAGATCCATTTATATAATTATGATGTATACTAATAACGCACGGAGGTATATCGTATATCTATGTCCTTATTTATACACAGTATACATATAGCTCATGGGAAGCGTGCGGTGACGATGACGCGAGTTCCAAAATTCAATTTTAGTTCACCCAAAAAGTGCTCAACGCGCTAGAAGTTTTAATTTCAAAATGGAGATCTTGCGTCGATTACACATTTATGGATAAGCACATCTACCTCAAGTTACGAGGAGGAAGGGGTTTGCTTGGGTTGCTCTATTTTTTTTACAATTAAGTACCTACCTACAAACAGCAAATGTCGTCATTTCCCAAAGTTAATGAAAACTTTGGCATTTTTGGCAAGTTAATGAAACAATAAATTAATATACCTGTCTGCACTTCAAAGGTGTCAAGTTGCAATTGTAAGGTATATATTTAACCCAAGTTTAATAATTAGATCCCACGTTTATGTTTTAATAATAGAGGGTTATGCTCAGTGTTTTGAACGAAATTTAAAGTACCTAATCATTCTTCAATACCTTTTTTGCATAAATATTTCGTTTGCTTTATTGTTTTATTATTTAATTCCGAATTAGGAGTCAGAATTAAGAAGTTATTGTTTAACGCTCAAGTTTGGCTCATACGCGCCTGTGCTACCTAGTTGCCCTATTTAGCATAAATAGCTACAAGAAAATATAAAACTTTGAATATTATCAACATAAATCAATTTATTATTTATTCTGAAGCTCAAGCTAAGCTTGCTTGACCAAAACTTTTATACTCGTAGTAGGCATGCATAACTCAATAATCCTATGTTTAAAGTAGGTAGTTACCTGCCTGTCTAGAATGTGTTCAATAATTGACAAGCATTAAAACGATTACTTTCTAATATCATTTTGATGGTTAATAAAGTTCAGGAATAACCATTAATTACCGTAGACAGAGAATACTAGAGGTTAATTACACAGATCATAGATTTATGATCAAAATTACTGTATGGTTGGCACCAAAGTAAAATAGCAGATTTAATTACAACAAGTATCTATAGTTAAAATGCTAGTAAGTTTAAATTGTTTTTACACTTACGAATGTCCATTGTTATAAGGGCTGTTTGAGGAACAAATCTGCTTGCATGATTCATAATCAACTGACCAGTCACATGTAAATCATTATTGAATATAACTCCACTTCTTCCGCCCTCTAAATTGAACCTGAAAATGTATTTATTTACAAAAATATTATATCTATTGATAAATGAATGTAAAAATTCTTTGCAGATGCTGGGATTTGAACCCAGGACTTTCAGCATGCGAAGCAGACACTCTACCACTGAGTTACATCCCCTCTGAGATTCGGTTGAAAATATAGGACTACAAAGTAGAACAAGATCGAGTAATTCCAATAAAACAATGTATGGATAAATCATTAAGAACCATAAAGTGTTGAGAATAATCTAATAAACTAACTGCGCTTATTTAGATTACTGCTGAATGAAAAACACAGCTTATTAATACACAGGAACTTACACAGGAAAAAATGTTCAGATAACGATGTTAAAAACAACTACGACAAAAAACGACGCTGAAAAAGTATGAAACAAGTTTCAAAAGCCGTAGTCACGCGTTGTTAAAGTGTTATATACTATGGTACATTACACTACATGGACTACTTTGGCTTTTGAAACTTAGGAATGTTCCATAGTTCATAACACTTTAACAACGCGTGACTACGGCTTTTGAAACTTGTTTCATACTTTTTCAGCGTCGTTTTTTGTCGTAGTTGGGTTTTAGTTTTTACTTTTTTTTATTTAAAATGTTTTGGTGCCTCTATAATACTAATTTCTTTGCAAAGTATATTTTAAATAGATACTACAGAAATATCACAATTATCGAATAAATACGGATAAAGTCACGAGAAAATGCTAATAATATATATATTTTTGAAATCTACAAGTAACGCCCTTTCCAAGGATATCAAACACGGCATATTTATTTCAAATTTAGTTTTTAATACAGTACTTTATGTCGGCTAGAGGGCGCCACATTCAATTCAGTGACACCTCATATAACCTCTAGTCAGCGGACAATCAAGACATTTCTAACGGTACCTCATTTGTCTTATTCTGACAAGTCTAGAAAGAATGAGTGAACAAAAAAGCATACCATTGAAATATCACACTTATCGAATAAATACGGACGAAGTCACGAACAAATGCTAATAATATATGTATTTTTGAAATGTAAAAGTAACGCCCTTTCCAATGATACCAAACATGGCATGTTTATCTCAAATTTATTTTTTAATACGGTACTTTATGTCGGCTAGAGGGCGCCACATTAGATTTAGTGACACGTCATATAGCCTATAACCAGAAGACGATCATGACGCTTCTAGAGACACCTCATTCGTCCAAATCTAATGAGTAGTTAAGGAGCTAGGAGGAAACAAATGAACATACATACATACATACATACATACATACATACATACATACATACATACATACATACATAGCCTGTCAAAATCATAACCCTCCTTTGGCTTTGCCGTAGTCGGGTAATAACTTTAATCACTGTAGAGATCTAAGCGACCAGTAGGTTAAAACCGTTTTCACGGTTAGTAAATTCCATAAAAATACGTGATCACATTGTAAACATATTATTCTTGGTAATAAATAAAATTGAATTTGAATATGAGATAATTATGTAAAGTTTATTTAAAATTTTAATACTTAATTTAGATACCTTTACGATAAAATAATACCTAATGTCCTACCTATTCTAACAACAACACAAAGCTTCCATAAGAAAATGTTTTGGGTACACGTAATCCCTTTATTTTATACAACCAAATTCATAAAAGACCACAAACAACGTTCCTATTATCCATCAAAGCATAATGTAAAATATTAAGTCAACTGCTTAACTTCTAAAATCTGTACCTACAACACAAATCTCTATTACCCACCCGACATTAAAGTAAATTTTCGAATAAATAATTGAATACAACCTCCTTTCGACAAGTTTCGTCCAATTGACGCCGGTCGCGTTGACCCTTCTCAGGAAAAATGATATTTGCTGTTCGGGTAGTGCTAGTGCTACACTATCTATTATCGCCGGGTCAACCGATTTCATGCCGAAATGATTAGTATTCATAAGAAACATAAATGTTCTTAAACCGCGCCGTAGACAGTCGATATTGTCTGCTCTGCATGCAGGAAACGGCAATGGTGACACTGTAAAATAAACTTCTTGATTAATAAATTTATTTTAAAAGCAAACATATTGTTACCTCTTGCAACATGGTTACATACTTCTTTTGCATATAAAACATTAGGTCCTGAAGGTTGGTAGGTGTTACAGATAAAGATTACACAAAAAACAGTAAAAAAAATCAGCCAAGTGCTAGTCAGAATCGCGCAAGAGTTCCGTACCATTATCTATAGGTACATTTCAAGCGCCTATCTGTTGCTGTTATTAATATGAAGCAAAAACGATAAAAAAATCACGTTTGCTTTATGGGAGCCAACTTAAATATTTATTTTATTCAGTTCTTTAGTGTTTGTTGTCATATCGGCAACAGAAATACATCATCTCTGAAAATTTCAACTGCCTATCACGGTTCATCACAGCCTGGGGACAGACGGACGGACAGACAGACGTACAGCGAAGTCTTAGTAACAGGGTGCTGTTTTATCTTTAGGGTACGAAACCCTAAAAAAGATGCTGTAATGACAAGAACAAGTTAACGTTATGCTCTACATAACTCACACAAAAATATTTTCACCCTAAATCCAGTTTTTGTATGTCAATGAAACATGATGTATTCGTATTCTGGTCAATCAAAAATATAATATACTAGCTGTGCCCGCTACTTCTTACACGTGAAATTTTGATTTTCGAATTTTTAAAATTTTCACCGTTTAAACCTTCCCTGGACTACGAAAAACATTTGTAAACCAAAATCAACTAATTCGGACCAGCCGTTCTCGAGTTTTAGCGAGACAAAAGAACAACAATAGATTTTTATATATAAGAAGACTAGCTGTCCCGGCAAACGTTGTTTTGCCATAACTACTAATAAATTAAAAATTAATTAAAAAAACATTGTCCAGCGGACAAAATTGTGAATCTAAACCATTCCCAGATCCCCTTGAACACACACAAAAAATTTCATCAAAATCGGTCCAGTCGTTTGAGAGTAGTTCAGTGACATACACACTCACAGAAGAATTATATATATAAAGATTTGCGGAAATTGTTTGACGAGTTAGGGATAAACATGGTGACTCCCGTTCCGGCTTGTTACTTGTGCAAAGGTTGTCTGTTGCAATTACATTTAGGTACATTTAATATTACAGAATCACACATAGATGTGTGTGACTCTGTAATATAACTAAAAAATGAACGAAAATACTTGTAAAAGAAGGCAGGGAATAAACGCACAACACTTGCAAAATTAGTAGAAATCAGCTACATCTGCTAAATTGCAATATTTCCAGAGCGGCTATTAGAAATGAGATCTTCAGAACAACATAAAGATATCTTAAGGGTGATTCTGTAGTATAACTAAAAAATAACGAAAAGACTTGTAAAAGAAGGCAGGGAATGAATGCACAACACTTGTAAAAATTAATAGAACTCAGCTACACCTGCTAAATTGTAACATTTCCGGAGCGACCCCTAGAAATAAGATACTCAGAATCACACATAGATATTTGTGATTCCGTAATACAACTAAAATGAACGAAAATACTTCTAAAACAAGGCAGTGAATAGATGCAAAAATTTGTAAAACTCAGCTACTCCTGCTAAATGTTAACATTTCCAGAGCGACTATTAGAAATGAGATCCTAAAGTGACAGTAGTTATAAGTACTTCCATTCCATACCTACTTCCAAACGTGATGATCCTGTACAACTTATCTGTGTGCTCAAACTCGGTTGGCTTCACAAAGAGGATTTCCTTCAGGAAGGAGATATGTATATAGGTAAAAAAAAGTGCTAGCTTGAAGTTAACTTACATTTATTAGGGAAAATATCACAGATAAAACTTTTTGATCTTATAAGCTTCTAGTTGACTAGAAGTTCAGCGTAGGTGGTTGACCACCTACGCTGAACTCTAAACTCCTTAACTAACACTTAGGTACCTTTTATAGAATTTAATAGTGGACACCTTAATTAAATTGTTGTCGAAGACCTACATGTAAAATATAAGTGAATTTTCTTGTAAGTGTGTAGGTACCGTAGATGTATTTGATCTTTAATGAAATGTGCATTGTGTAGAATCCAGATTTAATAATGTATGTAAAGGAAATATTTAAAACGTTGAACCACGCGGTTTTACCCGCGGGTTTTGTCTTACCGCGGGTAACGCCGCTGGCTTATTGACCTCTGAGCAATAGGCCAAGAGATTTTCGCGAAAAAACGGTTTTCGCGACCTTTTGACCTTTATAACTTTTTTAGCCAGCACGATATCAGTGTCGATTTTCCACATCTTCATTACAACGCCGTAATATAAATGTATACAAAAATTCAGCTCACTAGGAATTTTGCCGCAGATTGGGGTTTGAAATGTCTCAAATGACTGGACTAAATTTAGCAATCTACGCGGGACAATTGAACAGCACTGCAAAGAGAAGGAAAACTTGACACAAACCTTATACCAATCAGTGTGGCCACGATGGTAGGTACAGTTGGCCAAAACTGTGAACTATTAAATTACTCATTTGCCATCTTTACTATTTTTTTTTTTAATTGTTTTTGCTACTATTCAGAGGTTTTTATAGGAACAGTGATTATTGCTTTGCTTATCTCAACGTAGTTACACTTGAAACTATGATACACTTAATTTTGTTCGAAAATTAAAACAATTTTAAATGAAATAAACTAAACTAATAACTTACAAATTAAAATACGTGCGTGCATGCGTGCGTGCGTATTCATGTGTGTATATGTGTGCGTGTGTGTGTGTGTTTGGAGGTATGCGCTAGAAACTGTTAAAACTTGCTTTACACCCAGCAGTGTTGTCAACTTAGTCGATTTTCCACTAAAACTGGTGGTTTCGTTAATTTAGTGGCGAAAAATTGGTTTTAGTGGCTGGTGGATTGTTCTAGCGGTTTTTGAAAATTTCCTTTTAATTACTATAACTGCGATCACTCAGCCACTAAGTCACTCAAATTTCAATTCAATATTTCTTTTTTAAGGATCATAGGTAGGTACTTAATAAAGATGTTTTGTATACATTGCGATCAGCATATCCCGCCCAGTGGGCATACAATGATTTAATTTATGTCAAGATAAAATACAATAAGGTTATTATCGAATGTCTTATTTATCAAATCTTTATACGTGCTATCAGTAAATGACAACAAGTTAATGTTTATAAATATCTAGATATATTTACTTCACATAATATTTTATTTTATAAGACAGGATGACAAATGACAAATTTTGGATGGAAGTATTGTATTTCAAAGACACTTAAGGAGAATTGAGGTTCAAGGAATTAGCAACTTTTGAGATTACTCTACTAATACTGCCCCATTCTAATGCCGATGTTGAGAGACTATTTTAGCAGTACGAATATATTAAAAATTAAGCAGAGAAATAGAATGAGGTTAAATCTTTAATCTGCTATATTGAGAGTATCCTGTGTTTTTTTTATGAAATAGGCAAACAAGCAGACGTATCACCTGATGGTAAGCGATTACAACTGCAACACTAGAGGCGTCACTAATGCGTTGCCGGCCTTTTAAGAAGGAGTACGCTCTTTTCTTGAAGGTTTCGTTGTAAAACAAATTCAGTGCGAAAGAGTCATATCAATCTGGAATGGACGATTATGGTGCACACAAAAATGTTTCGTCTCAAGAAGACGAACTAATTTAGAATAACTGTTATAGAAAACATTTTATGTTGATTTACCTACAGATAGTGTATTTTTAATGTAGTACCATATTTACTAGTGGTTTTAAAAGTTGAATCTAGTGGAGAGCTAGTTTATCTGTTGGCATCACTGTGTTGTTGTGTGCTTGTGTGTTGTGTGTGAGTGTTGTATGAATTCATTCTACGAGACATATTTGTGTACTATAAGTTGAGATAAATATATTCTGTGACGTGCGATTAAAGATATTAGAAATTCTTCTACATTTGATCTATTCATGAGATTTGATGAAATTCTTTACATATCTGATACACGGTATGTGACGCCAACAGAAGCTGTTCGTGTCAAAGTAAAGTGAAATTATTTGATCATTCATATTTCCATATTTATATATTAATTTTAGGGTGTTTACTTTTATTATCGCATACATATATAAAACTCCATAATTTATATATATATATGACGAGGAGAGGACCTCCGAAGTGCTTTTTAAAAGTGTGACGTCAGCATTGCTAACGTCACAATTGTTGTCTTCTTGATGATCACTCATGTTTTGGTCTTCGAAAGAAAACTTCACAAGTAATCTTAATAGGCGTTTATTTAACGAGTAGCGTTATAACTTCCCAGAGAGGTTCGTACTGTGCAGCGGCTCGAGTGTAACTAACTCGATCGCTCATAGTGCGGCCGTATTTATAGGCACGGCACACATGTACGTGTTTGTAAGTTTTTAGGTTAAGAATTGAGATTATAATGACATTCATTTTACAGCATTACAATCTTTAAAGTAATCAACTAGTGGTTTATAAACTAATTTTGGAACAATCAAATGATTTAACTTAATTATTCTAGGTTTTCTAGACTAATTGTTGTAGTTGCGCCGATACGGCCATTCTGACAGGCGGTGCGCGCTCTGCACCAGCCTCATTGCTTCTCGTAGATTGTTATAGTTTCTCGCAGACTGTTGTTGATTCTCGTTGACTTGAACTAAAAGAAATATTTTCTTTTGAGTAGTACATCTATAAGCAACTTTTGAACATGCTGCTAAGGTTATTATGTTCTCGGAGATTATAACGAAAGGCTCTCGAAGGTTCTAGTAGAGTTCTCGTAGTAGAGTTCTCGGTGGTTCTCGTAGAGTTCTCGGAGGTTCTGGTAGAGTTCTCGGAGGTTCTCGTAGAGTACTCGGAGGTTCTCGTAGAGTTCTCGGAGGATCTCGTAGAATTATCGGAGGTTCTCGTAGTGTTCTCGGAGGTTCTTGTAGAGTTCTCGGAAGTTCTCGTTGACCTGTACGAAAAGAAATAATTCCTTTTGAGTAGTACATCTGTAAGCAACTTTTGAGCATGCTGCTAAGGTTATTAGGTTCTCGGAGATTAACGAAAAGCTCTCGAAGGTTCTCGTAGAGTTCTCGGAGGTTGAATGAATGAATGAATGAATGAAAATTAGGACATTATGAAAATTATGGAGGTTCTCGTAGAGTTCTTAGAAATTTTTGAATTACATTTATTCTGCTGTTTTATCTTCATCCTGTAGATCGTGGTTTGGCTGTATTGTTTTTTTTTTTTTTTTTTTTTTTTTTTTTTGGTTTTGGTTATTTTGATTTGGTTGTGTTTTTGCTTACAGACAATAGTTATCGTTTCTGACTTTATAATTGATAGTAAAGTTTTATTGAGACGCTCAAAAACACAAGTAGATGTTTTCGCGCCGCCACGGCCATACTGACATGCAGTGCGCGCTCTGCACTGCGCTTGCCTTAAATCTGAAGCAATGACAGGCTGTCTTTTGAGATAGGCATCTGTCTACAATGCCTAAAATTTATGAGAACATATAAACAGTGTCAATACGCCGTTTATTGCTCTTTGGCATTTGTTTATCGGGCACTAGCCGTTAATTATTAGCGTGACTGTTTATGTGTAATGATTGGGTGCTATGATGCCGTGGCATAATGTCACATGATAAATTTCGTTTGTAATAATGTTGACTTTCACCGAGGGAACATCTTGATGTTTGTAGTGATGTTAGGCAACATGTTATAATGATTTAATATAGAGGGGGTAAGTCTGTGCTCTGGGCGTTCTCGTTTGCCGTGGTACCCAATAATCCTTTACCCCTGGTAAAGGATTATTGGGAAGGTCGATGCTGTGTTCTGGGTCTTTGCGACCGTGGTACACAGAGGCTCTGAAAAATACATAAAATGTGTGTTGTGGACAGTGGTCATATCAGAGATAGATCTGACCATGTTACTTTGTAAACAAAATGGATACTGCTCACCCAGTAATATGGTGTATTCCACCGCTACTCCTGCTCGTGTTGGATACGCGGAAGGTACTCGTGGATCCACTTCTGCAATGGTATGCAGTGACTAGGCATTGCTGTGATGAGGTTTCTTGTGGTCTCGCCGACACGGCCAGTTATTGCTCCGGTCTCGGGGCCGCTCGCAGCTGATTATGAGCAACCTTGCATGGTCGCTCTCAACAACTCTTCGTAAAGCAGTGGTCATTATCTAGGACTCATTGATTAAGTTAGCGAGTTTAAGTGGTACAGTGACTATGTCAGGCGAGTAGGAAGAGTGGTACCACGCCCGTGGTTTAATGCAGTGCACAGTTAAGTGCTAAATGTAAATTGTCAAAAACTGTATGCCAATTTTCAGTATCAGTTATTTATCATAACCAAAGCATTTTTGAGCGTTGCCCATCACCCTCTCAACTCGACCACTAGCTCGGCCTATTCCTGGCGAAATTGTGTGACTGTTTTGCCCATTTGGCCACAGCACTATTTATTCCACAGGAACATTGTAATAATAGTAACAAAGCTTTATTTTGTAAGGCTAGACACTTCCACAGTTCAAAGCCTACATAGTTAAATATTTTTATTTACTGCTCACTTCACGTGACCAAGTAAAAGACATTAATAAGGTGCTTCAACAGTTGAAAGCCTTTATATGTTAAGTTATACACTGCTCACTCCACGTGATCAAGTAAATGGTATTTTTATGATTTTTACCGCTGTTCATTCCATATAACAGTAAGGTTTCTTTCAGGATAGGCTTGTAAATGGCTTACTGGTCGTTCCACACGCCAATATAGCATCTTTTAATTATTGTGACGTATATTGGTCAGCTCCACGCGCCAATATATCATCTTTTAGTTCTTTGTAGGAAGGATATTTGAAAGGAACTATTATAAGGAATGAACCACTAAACGCGTCAATATCTTTGCGGTGTTAAAATAAGTTGAATGTAATATTGTGGTAACAAAAACATGACATGTACACATGTATAACATGAAAGGCTCTCACACAATTGAAAATTCAGCACTAGTATCAAAAGTTGCGGCGATTCAATATTCACTGTTAATTAAGCATGACCCTTTAACTATGCTGTTCACTTTCATACGGACTTCGGAGTCCTCGAGATTATAAACATCAATATTTTTGTCAAAATGTTCACACCATTTCTGAATGTTGACGTTACAATCAGGATCAAATGAGGGTAGAAACATATCACTTTGATTCTATCATTTTGTTGTGCAAATAAACGATAGGACATGTGATCCCACTTCTGATGACGAGGAGAGGACCTCCGAAGTGCTTTTTAAAAGTGTGACGTCAGCATTGCTAACGTCACAATTGTTGTCTTCTTGATGATCACTCATGTTTTGGTCTTCGAAAGAAAACTTCACAAGTAATCTTAATAGGCGTTTATTTAACGAGTAGCGTTATAACTTCCCAGAGAGGTTCGTACTGTGCAGCGGCTCGAGTGTAACTAACTCGATCGCTCATAGTGCGGCCGTATTTATAGGCACGGCACACATGTACGTGTTTGTAAGTTTTTAGGTTAAGAATTGAGATTATAATGACATTCATTTTACAGCATTACAATCTTTAAAGTAATCAACTAGTGGTTTATAAACTAATTTTGGAACAATCAAATGATTTAACTTAATTATTCTAGGTTTTCTAGACTAATTGTTGTAGTTGCGCCGATATATATATATATATATATATTTATATATATATAAACAATAATATTGCTGTACAGAAGACGTATATATATATTATTGTATATAATATGCCAATCTTACATGGTTTATTAGGCGCTAACTTGGTAACTCATTGTAGTAAAATGAAAATGAAATTATTTATTCAAAACATTGAAAAATGACTTCTTTCATTTGTTTTATTCTGACTGTTTAATCCTGTACATCAGTACTGGATTCCTTTGAGTGAAAGGATACCTTAGTGATCAGCCATCCGGGCCCAAGAGAGATGAAGCTAAGCACTCACAGAACTATCCCCGGTGTACAGTTCAAACTGGGCAATATACCCTTTAAAATAAGTTACAAGGTTATGGTAACTCACCAGGGTCCGAGGTACGCACGCAGTCTTCTGTCTTTGCTGAGCAGATGGGGCACCCCAGGCACGACCAACACCTAGCTTCAGAAGACACACACTACAACCGTTTTAATTCTCTGGGATCACTTTTTTTTTTTTTTAACTTGTGGAAACCCCCTCGGGCCGTCACCCCGCCGGGGTTTGCGGCGGGGCGGTGTGTCGGAATCGAACCGACTAAAACCACACGGTGTGCCACTCTGCGCCTGAGACGGGAGGGATCCGGGAACCGTGTTATTAACACATCCGGATCTCTCTGGGATCCCTATCCTAACCTCGATCACCATACATTAAGTTTATACAATCAAACATTGTTCCAACTATTTGCACAACTTCGGTATTACTCTATGCTACATATACCAAAGAGACGATTTGGTATTAACTTATTTATTTATTATTACTATTAGTTATTACACTGACATTAAGTTCTTTTTTAGCCGACTGAGAAGGAAAGGTTATGCTTTTCGCTCGTATCATAAAGCTAAAACTACTATTAATTGAAACTGTTCAATAAGAAAAAATGAGTAGTTAAAATTAACAGCGTTACGAAAACATTTCGTGTAATAATATCAGAGTAATCAATGTAAATTGAAACTATCGTATTAGCCTCTATAATTTAGAGAGTGGAGGGAATAGTTACACAAGAAACAGCTTAAGGGGAGAGTCTATCCATTATATTATCAATTTATACCGACAGCAAAAAACCTAATCTATTTTTATGATCAACGAACAAAATCATATCGAAAAATAGGCATCTGATAAGTTTTGGTCGTAAAATTTTATTGACGTAATTTTCATCGGATTGAACATTATTACTGTTATGACAATAATCATAAACGAAATTACTTTGGTAGTCTATCTCAGCAGCTGTTTTTACACATAATCTTTCTTTAAAAAAGGTATCGTGCGACATTTGGTTTAATATGATGTATAGGTATGTCGCAGCCGACTAGTTTCATTAGCCTAGCCTAGCTCTTTACCTAACAGCGCCGTATAACTAGCGGTTAGGTTAAGTTTTCGTTATTTCTTATAAAACAAAACTTTCTATTAAATAAAAACCTTAACCTACCCTTTTCCTAGTTGCTCCATTCGTAACACGGCCGCTAGTTGAACGGCGCTGTTAATTGAACGGCTAGTTAAACTAATGAGCTGCGACATATACATCATCATCAGCCTATCGCAGTCCACTGCTGGATATAGGTCTTTCCAATTGCGGGCCATATATATACATGATAAAATTTAATACTAAATGTGCCTGTGTGGGGACTGATTGTGGATAGAATATGAAGTATCGAACCCTTCCGTGGGTATATAAGAGGTGGTTAAGGGAGGAATGACAACAGTCTGCAGCAGAAGGAGAAATTGAAAAAACTCTAAGGAAAGAAGTGCCTTTACGAATATGCCTTAAAAAGAGGCTTAGACCCTAGGTGCAGGCGTAGGCCATAAATTATAGAGAGTTTCTTCTTTTTGTGTTTGTATTTATTTTAAATGTTTTTTTTTACATAGGTATTTTTTTATTTTCAATTTTTTAAGTTTTCATATTGAACTGTGTTCAACTAGTCCAGCTCTTTCATTTGATACCCATATTGAGGTAGTCATGACAAAATTTTAAAACACAATATTATAACTGCGGCGGCTGCCAAACTAATTTAATTTAATTTATTTATTTAATTGTAGTGTCACCAAATCTAAAGACGTGTACTAAATTTCAGATCAATTTGTCAACAGGAAGGGGGTCAAATTTCAATTACTAGATTACAGACCCAAACAAGCAAACAGGGCAAGCTAAATAAAACCGTTTAATAATATCAAAAGATTTAATCTTGCAGAAAACTCTTATAAAAATATAAGATTCATATAGGAACGTAATCATAAATAAATGCAAGTAAGTTGGTAAGAGTTATTTATGCTTTAAGTTACACGAATAAAAACGTATGCAAGTAAAGGTATATAATTAATCGGACCTTGATATTTCAAAACTGTTCCAATTTATGCATGTATAAGATCATACTCATAAATTTATTATTGATTGTCGTAGAGTGGGTGTTAAGGTGACGTAAGGTGGTAGAGTAGTTGTGCAAAAGAGAATATAGCATCATAGACGGAGAGGCGGAGCCAAAAAAAGTATCTGAATTTATTAAGCCTGCTTTTTTTCTCAGATGATTATAATCATAATGTATATTTACACGAATAAATAACCACTTATTTATAAATGTATGAATAGACGGTACACGTACCAAAATAACATTTTTTTACAATTTTTGTCTATCTGGCGGTCGGTCTTTCCGTCTGTCTGTTTATTCCGGGTGATCCCTGGAACGGTTGGACTGATTTGGACAGGACTTTCACTGACAGATAGCTAATGATCTAAGCAGTAACTAAGGCTGCGGGGTTCAGCTAGTACATTTACATAATCACATCTGTTTCCAGAGGATTTTTTTCTCTCATTCTAGATATTAGCAGCTCGTGTTTTATTTATAAGTTACTTAAAAAAACATTATCATTCCAGAGAACAAACAGAAAGACAGACAGACAAAAATTGCAAAAAAAAATTTTTGGTACATGTATCGTTTATATGCATACATATATATTTATTAAAAAGCGGTTATTTTAATATTACAAACAGACACTCTAATTGTATCTATTTGTATAGATATTTATTATGATTCAACGATTTTGAAATCTCTTTGTCCGTTTTAAAAAACAGAGCTTAACTGAGCTAAGTATCAGTTAATTTAAACAATGTTTTAAGATTTTCAGCATGTAGGTATTGGTGTTCCAAAAAGTTAGAATTCCGAGGGTCGTTGTACTTATCAGTAAGAAAAACTTTTAATAGAATAGTAGAGTTCGAACTTTGAAGTTATTTAATTGTATTTTAATTCTTTATAATTGACATGATAACAGCTTTGCAGATAATAGTTGAGTAATTGTGATAAAATGTGAGCAATTTTAATGAGACAGAGCCCTACATCACTCACTTGTCACAAGATAAGATTAAGAAAAAGTTAGACTCCAATCGATTCAGTTACGTATTCTGTAGAAAGGTATAAATCTGTCAATTTGCAAGTTCGGCACAGTCAATTTCTGTTAGTTCCAGGCGAAGTTGTTGCAATACACAAAAGCCAGGAAAGTCCTTGTGTGTAGGCATATATAAGATCCGGTATTTCGAGGTCAATACTGTATATCACTGGATCACGTGCTACTAGCGCTCAGGATTTGTTCACGTCACACTTTAAATAATCGTGCATTATATAATCCACTCCTGTATCCAGGCAAAACATTTTCGAAAGACAATTCTAATACCCAAACAATACACAAGCTATTACAAATTTACGATTTGGCACTGCATTTATTAAGTTAATGGCGATAATCTTGCTCCCTATTACGTGAATGGGACCAAATTCTAGTTGGCATAATATAAATAGATATCTTATATGCCTCTGCTTCTACATGTTCTCTCATGAATATCGATTTGAATATATGAAGTAACCAGAGACCGAATTATATGCAACATAAAAAGCTTGTTACATGCATGGAAATGCTTAAAATATGCACGAAAATTGGCAAAATGCGCAAACCTAAATGACTTATTTTGGGAATCAAAAAAGAAGAAAACCTAGTTTTAATTTTTTTAATACAAAATCAATATACCATTAATAAATTATCCTTTGATAGGCGATAATAGGTAGGAACAGTAACATTACATGAAATTAAAATTATTTAATATTGTTAAAAACGTAAACAATCAAGTATTGTTCCAAATATTCAGTTGTAAGATTGTCTTCGATAATTTCTTCAAAACAAAAGACATGCGCCGCTACTGATCGAAATGCGATTCGATGCGATACGAATCCGATCACTCAATGCACCTTATATTTTGTGACTATTACGTTTTGTCGGATTCTGAACTTTATCACTTTTATCGAATTTCGGAATGTAAGGTAAGTGAACAGCACTCGGATTTTTTTTTTAAATGTACCGATAATATGCATCAAAATTAGATCTTAGGTAAAATATGCTATTACCGCTAAGGGTGGCTTAAATATGCAAATGCATATAATCCGGCCCCTAGTAATAACTATGCAAACTGTACGAATATCTAAAAATAAATCATATTCTTCTCTAATTTTCGATAAAAGTTAAGTCAAGGCGATGGATGTCAAGATCTTTTGTAAGCACTCTAGTTCCTCTGAAAAAGGAGCGTCCCGAATAATGATGACAGAGAGAATTAAGGGCTCGCCTCTAATTCTCAATTATAAGACTCGCATTATTTTATACGAACCGCCTCTACAATGCAAAGTAAACGTCTAAGAAGTTATTAATGTCGCAGTAATAATATATGATAATAATATGTTATTTAGAGTCCTTTTGACCCCTTAAACATTGTGAAGTTATATTGACAAACTAACTCTTCCTGTGGTGACAGATCAAGAATACAAAGTCTTAATTTAACACCACCCCTATTCATCCCTTGGGTGCCTTAAGAGGCGACTAAAGAGAATAAACCAGGATAACATCAGTGTTAAAAAAAACTTACTTTAAAAAAAGGCTAGCGCGGTACGCCTAATATTTACATATTATGGAGGATTAACAGCTACTAAATCAAAATATAATTAAACAAGAAAACAGACAACCAATGACAAATCCTCGCTTATATACAACAGAATAAAGTTAAGTGCACAAGACAGTGCAAGGTATATCAATAGATATTATTAAGTAGATTATAGGCTCAGATACAGACACTAATACCAGCATAGCAAAGGAATTGCTTACATACATTTTTATACATTTCGTTACTCGGACATCTCATCACTATCTTCATTAAGGCTTAAAAACCTCACTCTTGATACGCCATCACTGAATATATCGATGTTAAACTGTTCACACACAGTATTTAATTTTCTACTTGCACTTTTAATTGGATATTTAAAAAAGTAATCGTATTTAACACCCATGAGTGATACTAAATACTTTGTCGCTTTCATAATGTAAAGTTAATTGTACAGTTGGTAAAAACTAATGCCAAGTAATTATTATGGACCCTGTCGGGTACAGCAGAGAGGAGAGAGAACTGGGATTTTCTTTTGTTGGGTAGTATTTATTCTATTACTGTTTTTCAAGCCTTTAGGTTTAGTTTACAGCAGCCAAGTTATTTAAACCGAAATAAACTTTAATTATTGTAAGTATAGTGTTCTGTAATAAATAAAATGTCGGTACTTACTACCGACATTTTGACAACTTTCGATGAAATCCGAATCCACATCTTAATTAAAATAATTATAATAACAAAACGATGATTTAAGATTACATAATAATTGAACAAAGAGACTGTACTCCGTACCGACTATATTTATTTGAAAAAAAAATTTGTTTGTTTTGAAAATCGACATTGGCCGTCCTGACTTTGGGTTGCATAATCTATCCTAAACAGTTCAACCCTACACAAAGTATTAAGAAAATCGCCAGAAACGCCATAGCCATTTTTTTATTTGAGCCTGACAAAGCGACTCAGCGTGATAGAAAGCATGAGCAGAATCCAAGAGAAATGGTCACCACACTAATTGCGAATACAGACAATGTAGCAAAGCAGCACACACACACACTCTTCACACATTCTTTAGTGACACACATTATGGCGTCCTATTGAGATGCTTCTGCATCATTGTCATTTCAAACGAGCTTTATGACATGCACGTTGCTAGGTAGACCGAAAAGTGAACATATTGCATGGGTGGTGTGTTGACACTACTTGAACCGGTCGCCTCGGCGCTTTCTACTGGGTTGCGTATTGTATCATTTCATCACTTTATGGAGCCACACTTTGTGTGATCCACAAATTAATCAAATTATTGATCTTAATGTTTTTTGTATCTTCATAAATGTTTTTTCGGGATTTGTGTTCAAAAGAAAAGACACGAGTGCGATGTCAACGGTGTTAAACTCAGAGATTATTATTCTAGAGTTTGTTTGAAGTAATGTAGTACTTTAAAAAAAAAAACAACAATTTCACGACTCGCAACCCTTTGTTATCTATACTATAATGTTATGAAGAGGAAAAGTTTTTGTTGTTGTAGGGGGTAATCTCTGGATCTACTTAACCGATTTTGAAAGTCACATTATTTATGTGTGTGTCATTAACCTCGTTGTCTTAAGTATATCTCAAGTGTTAGTACGTTTTAGAATTTTCTCAGAATTTTATTTATAGAGCAATAATAGGCAAATAAGATTTGTAAGAAGACGTAAATCTCTTTTTTTAAGCGATGATGACCTACATTTTGACCTAATAAAACAAATAGCTTGTTTACGCTTCATTCCAATTTATCTTCTAGCCATCTTAAAGTAACAAATGGTATGGTAATACTAGCTATATCCCAAAAGAGATCGCATAAAACAAATAAATGTTTAGATTTTATTGTAGTACCAGAACTTGGCTGTCTAACTAGTAGAGACACAAGGTCAGACGGAATTCTATGAATACCATAAATCTTATAAGTATATGGACTAACATTAAGGCTTGGTCCTTATATCCTTCCTATGGAATACGATACTAAAAATAGCAGTACATCGGGTTACATTCAATTTCTTATTTATAGAGAACTTAATAGCCGTTGATGACAAGAATAAGGTAAATAACCACCTATGAAAGCCTGTAAAGGAAAAGTTAACCAAAATTTAATCAACGTTGTTTCCTTTTACATAGGTAATTAAAACTGGTCAAAAAAAACTAGCCTACGTTAATCCTTAAATCATCAGCTATCTGCCAGTGAAAGTCCCGTCAAAATCGGTCCAGCCGTTCCAAAGATTTAACCCGGAACAAACAGACAGACAGACAACAATTTAAAATAATAATATTTTGGGACATGTATCGTGTATACATACGTATGCATGTATTGAAAGGCGGTTATTTTAATATAATAAACAAACACTCTTATTTTATTTATTTGTATAGACTTGAATTAAAGTATCTCCATGCAAAATTTTATTGAGATCGATACAGCTATTTAACCGTAAAAGCGTAACAAACATTCAGAGTTATTTTTAAACTTATAATATTCTGGATTGATACAAAATTTTATGATACATAAATACTTCGATTAGATTGAGAAGTCTATTTCGCTGTATCACTATTAACACAAGAAATCCGGCAACCCATGTGATTCTTATTATTTTATGCTAGGCAGTCAGAATATCAAACTTTCACTTAGTTACTTCATTAGGAAATGGTCTAATTAAAGGTTAATTATAATTAATCCTGAATTTGTTTAAAAATATATTTGAATTTACACGTCGGTAATTAATTTATTTTTGGCTTGCTTTCTAATAGAACATACCTAAGTTCATCAAACATTTTATAGAATAAACACAGTATGACAGAAAACTGTGATCCTAGGTATTGCAATAGTTTTAAAAAGGTTAAATTCAATTTTAATATGAATTAACAAAGTTAACATTTCTTTTGAGGAAGTGCTGACAAGAATGAAACTATATGAACACTTAGTACGTAACTGAAATGTTCAGATTTGTTCAAAAATGTCTGCAATTTGTTTATTGAAAATTATCACAAAATTCTTAATATTCTATTAGGAATACGTTACTTTATGCATGGTCTTGAAAATTGATTTAATTTAATTAATCATCCTTGAAGAAGATATTTGTTCAGCAGTAGACGGTAATAGATAGACTGATTGATGAATCAATCATAACGTTTATCAAGAATTAGACCACAAATCTGTAACACCTTTAAAAATAATACATACTCATTTCCTCCCTTCTTCGCGAAGTAAACTGACCATTGCAGCCAATCAGAGTTCCGAATGCTAAGATAAGACAAAAAGCAAACTTCACACACAAGAGTACCATCTTGCTTGCACTAAATAACTGGAGGAAAAGCAACTTGTCCCGCTGTTGTACGTTATATACCGCAACTTATTTTCTTAAAACAAAAAACCGGATTTCGGACGATTGAAGCAGAATTAAAGTTCGTTTATTTATTTTTTTGTTTAGTGCCTACGTGATGTTCATGCGGGAAATAGATTATTGGTTTATGATTGATTCTTTCTAACGTATTTTTACCTGCTACTAAGATTAATAGATAAACGTGTTTTTCATCCCCCCCCATCTCGGAAAGAGTAGTTTTGTCCTTCAATATCTGAGTACAAAAGCCGTTTTTATCCGCTAGAGGAAAAAGTAAATTGAATTTAGAACATCGTGTGCACTAAGTTTGTGAATTCAAAACATCTTTAAACCTATTTACTTCTGCCTCCATGGTGCCGAATCAAACTTACAATCTTTTTTAATTAGATAAAAACTCAGACTCGGAACTTTCTTGGTGTACTTTTTTTAATTTACTTTGCCGCGCTATTTACATTTCACGTCATTTAGTAATTTCCTCGTAGAGGTGGGATAAAAGTTACGTGTTGCACTCGAGTGCAAAGATTTTTCACCTCTTACACTTTTGATTCCCTGGCTAATGCTAAAGATTCTAATTTTTGAATCCTTCGCTTGCTCGGTCATCAAAATTGAGCACGCGGTTAAAAAGCAACTTTGCACTCTTGTACGACTATAACAAATAACTATTAAACTACAGAAACTAAAGTAGAAGTGACGATTTTTCCGTATCTGTCTGCCTCTGTATTTTACCCGATTACAGGAAAGCCAAAGGAGGGTTATGTATGTACCTATATGTGTTCATCTGTTTCCTCATAGCTCCTCAGCTACTAATTAGAACTGGACAAGTGAGGTATCGTTAGAAGCGTCTTGATAGTTCACTGGTTATAGGCTATATGACGTGTCACTGAATCTAATGTGGCGCCCTCTAGGTGACATAAAGTAGTGTACAGAAAAATAAATTTGAGATAAATATGCCGTGTTTGGTATCATTGGAAAGACAGTTACATGTACATTTCAAACATATATATTATTAGCATTCGCTCGACTTTTCAAACTTGAATATATGTATCTCTGTACGTTGTTAAATCCAATGTCCTGAAAATCTGGTTTCATACTTTTTCAGCGTCATTTTTTATCGTTTGGGTTTTAGTTTTACTTTTGTTTAGTTAAAATGGTTTTTTTTTAGTATTATTTGTATAGGTTTAGTATTAAGTTTATATTCAAATCAATTTTATAAATTCGAAAGTAACTCACTCTCTTTGCCTCTTACGCTTTATTGGCTTAACCGCTGCACCTATTTCAAGGTGCTATTCTCTTTTGGCATAGATATACTTTGATTCTTGAGGTAGGGCGTAATATAAATAATCTTTATCGCGATAACTGACAAACACGCGGGCGACGCCGTGGGCAAATGCTAGTTTTGTATATTATACTCTTATTAATAATAATCACACATACTCATTTATTGTACAAGAACGAAAATAAAAAAAATCGGAACCCAAAAAAGTAAACAGGTATGTACATGAAATGCACAATGGACGGCCTTATCGCAAGGAGCGTTATCTACAGACATCCTTCAAATGCAAAGAATAATGTGACTTATTTACGGTGTTTGTGATTAATATTCTTGTATTTTAATTTACGTTTACAATATAATATAAATACATACACACGTTAACAAATATGTTCATAAGTTATAGGTAGGTTAAATTTATCTCTAACTTAACTGAATCATGTTGTTCGAAATGAGTTTCCGTTGGTAACTTTGTTTCAGATACCTACGTATATGCAGATATCTCAACAAGACAGTCTTTTTCCTAACGTTAGAAATGTGAAATATGTTCAGTTTTCTTGTACTCCTAACCATTTGATTGACAATATGCATTATTTATTGATAATTAAATGTTCTGTTCAATTATTACTCGTGAGTGTTCCAAGTAATCTTGTTAGAATACTAGATGTTAACAAGTACAATTTTAACAAAAATAAAACCGACTTCAAGGTTTGGCTCGTATTAATGTATTAATGTAATTATCATGGTACCACCGTTGGGACATCACCTTTTCATTAAAAAAATAATCATCAAAATCAGTTCATAAATGACGAAGTTATCCCCGAACACACATAAATATATATATATATATATATATACGTTCGAATTGAGAAAACTCTTCCTTTTTTTGAAGTCGGTTAAAAAATAAGAAATGGTGCTATTAATGTTCTCTTTTGATTATATTTATTCATCTTTTTAGAGACTCTCTCTGTGTGTTGATAGATTAGCAATACGGAGTGTTACCATCCTTATTCATCCCATGACTGTCCTAGAAGCCGACTATGGGAGTAATCAACGCAGGACAACATTACTGTAAATAGATGGAAAACTTGACACAGACAAATACATGTGTGGTGCGTACAGCAGGCCTAAACCTGCTTTTCTAAGTCTTATTTTTAGCAGTGGATTGCTATAGAGCAGTTGTTGAATATGATTAATGTGTAATGAAGAATATACCTCAGTTAAAAACTTGATGTTATATTGTTTTACACTTGATGGTACATTTTTTTCTTAAGAATTTGCCCAAAAATATTTAAGCTCATAAATACGCTTGTACCATGATAAAAGCAAAATTTAAGGTATAAGGTCAACGAAGAACACTTAATAACAAGTAAAACTTGACTAGAATGCAAGTAATTATGAACTATGCATTAAATTATTGTATACCAGTTGTTGCCCGCGGCTCCGCCCGCGTATATGTCGGTTATCGCAGCAAATAGTAGCCTATGTGTTATTCTGATGTATAAGCTATATTACTGTAAAGTTTCATCCAAATCCGTTGAGTAGTTTTTGCGTGAAAGAGTAACAAACATCCATCCAAACATCCATCCATCCTTACAAACTATCGCATTTATAATATTAGTAGGATTGAACAGGCTCGACTTAAACATCCATAAGTGTTATACTTGTACTTTCACTTGCAAGACACACGCTATCAACTATATCTATAAGCTGCATGATACTCCGTTGATCAAAAATTCTGTTAGGGACCTTGGAGTTACTTTTGACTCGAAGCTTCTCTTTGACGTACATACAGACTCTATAATCAACAAGGCGAAAAAAGCCTTTGGTTTCATTTTAAGACTCGTCTGATTTCAAAAATATAAAAACCATCAAAATCTTATATTGCTCTTTCGTTCGAAGTCACCACGAACATGCGTCACAAGTGGATAATACTTATATTGATCGACTAGAAGGCATTCAACGTCAATTCTTGAGGTACATTCAATTCCGTTCCAATTGTTATTTACCTGATTGTTTAATCCAATTGTTATTACAACACTCGTTGTGAAAAATTGTGGATTTAGCGTTTTTATGGAAAATTTTCAACAGATCAGTAGATGTATCGGAATTGCTTACCAAAATATGTGATAGATAGATAGATAGTCTTTATTTGTATAAACATGGTGTACATACATTACATGCAAGATAACAATAAACAATAACAGTTTCAGTAATGTTTGGCCGCATTTATCGGCATGCAAATTAGTTTAGATGGTGCATAGGCCGTGCTAGCCTAGCGACAATAACAATATCTATAGGCGTAGTCTAACTAAATAATTATATCACAGTCGTCTCTAATGCAGGAAATCAATGACAATACTATTCAATTCGTCAATATTAATTATGTCATTAAAGAAAAAGCGTGTGCCCACAGTATTTCTACGCAAGCCAAATCTATTGCATATTCCTGTGGCTAGAACTGCGTACAGACTAAATTCATATAGAATACAGGCTTGTGCTTACAATGCTGCATGTCGAGAAGTTGATGTGGATCTGTTTTGCACCAGTCTATCACAAGTTAAAATAATATTGTGCAACTATTACTTTCGCGAATAGCCGGCTAGTTGCTGACTACCTTGGGATGGTATTTTTGCTTTTAATATTGTCATTTTTATATTTGTCGAGACTTGTTATTGGCCATCACCGTGTTATTCCTTTTATTTGTTGTATTCCTAGCTATAAGTGTCCTTAAAACTGTAAAATAAAATAAAATCAAGTTCGTCGATGTACAAAAGTGTAAAAATTATACAAAGAAATAAATAAAAGTAGCTTTGGGCAAACATTTTATTTATTGCAACACATAATACTGAACTAAATACTTATTACTTTTTTTATATATATCCATAGTTATATACTAACTAGCAACCCGCCCCGGGTTTGCACTGTGGGCTCTTTACCCAAAACTATAATATAGCTTATGTTGTGTGTGTTGCTGCGAGAAGGAGTGCGGCGAAATTTTTTCGACGTCTGCAACAAAATGTCGTTATATTTAAAAAAAAAAACACACACAAATTATACACGAAAACTTTCCTTAACAATCACTCTATCTATTAGTAAAAGTCGCAACAAAATTCGTGCAGTAGCTTTTGAGTTTATCGCGAACAGACAGACAGACAGACGCGGCGGAGGAGTTTGTTTTATAATATGTATAGATATTATAAATTCAAAAGTAACACTGTCTGTCTGTTACGCTTTTACGGCCAAACTCTGCACCGAAATTTGGCATAATACTTTGAGTTTTGAGGAAGTGTATAGGTTTACCTTTACACGATAACCGAATCTGCGGGTAAAAGCTAGAGTATTTCTATATATAAGAACAATCGCCTATGCTTTTGCACAAATCGGGTGGCGCGACCGAAGTGTGTGATTCTTGTCAGTGTGGCGTGTGAGTGGCAGGTGCCATGAGTGGCGTATACTTACCACCGGGAGGTCCGTCTGCATGTTTGCCATAATATATAATAAAAATACACACATTAGAAGAGATTCTTGGAGTCATTAACAAACACTATTCCTTGAATTGCTATGGTGTTCAGTTACTTTTATTACCCGACTACGGCAAAGCCAAAGGAGGGTTATGATTTTGACAAGCTATCTATGTATGTATATACGTATGTACATATGTATGTGTGTATGTTCATTTGTTCCCTTATAGCTCCTTAACTACTCATTAGAACTGAACAAATGAGGTGTCGTTAGAAGCGTCATGATTGTTTGCTGGTTATAGGCTATATGACGTGTCACTGAATCTAATATGGCGCCCTTTAGCCGACGTAAAGTACTGTATTAAAAAAATAAATTTGAGAGAAATATGCCGTGTTTGGTATCATACGAAAGGGCGTTAATTGTACATTTAAAAATTATAAATATTATTAGCATTTTCTCGTGACTTTATCCGTATTTATTCGAAATTAGTGATATTTGTATGGTACCGATTTAAAATATACTTTGTAAATAAATTAATATTATAAAGGCACCAAAACATTCTAAATATAAAAAAAGAAAAACCCAACTACGACAAAAAACGATTCTGAAAAAGCAGGAAACAAGTTTCAAAAGCCATAGTCACGCGTTATTAAAGCGTTAGGGACTACGGCTTTTGAAACTTAGTAATGTACCATAATCAATAACACTTTAACAACACGTGACTATGGCTTTTGAAACTTGTTTCCTGCTTTTTCAGCATCTTTTTTTTAGTATCCAAGGGTAGTGATCACCATACACATTGAGAATACAGACATTATAGCAATTCAGCATGGTGACCCATACTTTGGCGGCCTATTGAGATACTTCTGCATAACTGAGCTTCCATGGCTTGATAAATAAAATTATTAAAATAGTTACAAGTAAAATTGTAATAAAGCTTCAGGAAAAATGCCATAAAGCGTACTGAGTATACGTTATTCAAAGATAACCTTGAAACTATGACAGCGTTGGGTCACTACCAAAATTATACGCCATAATTTTATGGCCAATATCGTTTAATACTATTACACAAGGCGGTCTTAAATCAGATTAGTTCGGTAATACATAACGTTGAAAGTAGTAGCTTGACGGTCATTGATCTGGCTTTTTAGGATAGTAAACATATAAAGCCAGCGCTTGATAATAATATGGAGGTTGTTGTCTTATGTAATAGGCGGGCAAACGAGCAGACGTATCGTCTGATGGTTTTTTTTTATGTAATAGGCGGACATACGAGCAAACGAGCCTGATGGTAAGTGATTACCGTCGCCTCATGGACGCCTGCACGGTAATGTTCGTTCTGAGTTAAAGTATTTTTGCTTTTAATATTACAATATTCAGCTGACATTAAACTAATTTTAAGGAGGCGGATGCGTATTAGTAGCTTTTTTGTACCCGGCCTATTTCGACAAAGTTTGGTAGGAGGTAGCTGACAGTAGCTGTAGTTATTGGCTACTTTTATCCTGAAAAATATACTGTTCCTTTTGATTGAAGACACTGTATGCTGGTCGGTTTTAAAATAATAATTTCTTATTATATCCATCGGTATCGATTTCATGTAAGTATAAGTCCAATTTAAATGTAAATCGTCAAGTCAAGTCAAGTCGATTGCGGAATGGTTTCGACAACATCAAAACAGTAAGTTGATGCTGTACTCAGCATTATTTAACAAGTTACATTAAATTAATTCAAGTCTTCTAGTGTAAAATTAAGAAGATGATTAATTTCAATTACTTCATACGTCAAGCTTATTATATCTTAGGTATTTCTCTACATGGTCCGGAACTAGCAGCTAATTAAAAAAAATGAATTGAAAACTTATAATATTTCTTATTAGCTGTTTAGTAACTTATCAATTCAAGAAGAGATTTAAGAAAATAATATACCTATAAGTAAAACCTGCAGTAAGAGGTCAATATCTCCCTATTTCACACGCTGTGTTTACTTTTAATACCAAGGCTATCTCAGTTGCAAATAGGTACATTTACTTCGTCAGAATTACAAAAACTAAATATCAACTAGTCGTAACATACGTTATTCTGAGATATCTGCATTCTTAAATATATTACAATTTCCTACTTTAACTTGTGATCTTAATGTATCACGCTTTGCAATTAAATTCTTAGTGAATGAATTATCCATTCTTTGAAATTTGCATCACTTAAAGCAGGAATACAGGAATATACAGAACATGTAACTGCCTCGGTGGCGCAGTGGTAGCGTACGCGACTGCTGTTCTTGAGGTCTCGGGTTCGATTCCCGGGTCGGATCGAATGTTTGTATGATCTGCAAATATTTGTTTCGGAGTTTGGGTGTTTTATATGTATAATATGTATGTATTTACAAAAAAAAAGTATATAAGTATTTATATCAGTTGTCTAGTACCCATAATACAAGCTCTGCTTAGTTTGGGACTAGATGGCGTTGTGTGTTAGATGTCCGAAATATTTATTTTTTTATTTTATTTATTTATGTAAAATAAAGGAATGCAATAATTGTTAAAAACGAACATCAGTTATACTGTTTGGCAGGACTAGAAGTTCGGTAAACTACTGATCGAATATCGGATAGGCAGCTCCTTAGAAAAACTACCACGCTAACCTGACCGGTTGATATAAGATTTGTTTCAAGTTGTCTTTCCATTTGTAGTGCTGTTGTCTTGCAGTGTTTATTATTAAACATTAATATTTATCTGGAAATAAATATAAATTTAATTTAGGTAGGACAGAATTAATATGAATTTGCAATTTTTTATTTCGCTATTGTATGTTCAACTAACGTGCAGTAATTTCAATAGGTACTCCTAAAATACGACGGACCCAAATTTATTATCCTATAAATATTTATTTTTATTTAGTTAGGTAATAGTGTACCCCGCGGTGATTCCCGTGGTTGTTGTTGTACCTTATAAAAATAAAAGCGGGTTACGCCGCAAGGCAAAGTCAGTCTAAATAAATTGCCCAAGCTCCTTCTTATATCATCAGTTATCTAGCAGTGAAAGTCCCGTGAAAATCGCTCCAGCTGTTCTAATTTTTAGCCGGAACAATCAGACAAAGACAGAATTTATCAAAATTGAATTTTTGATTTAGATACCGTATATATACTTTCATACGCAATTAGCGAAAAACTGTAAATTTGAATTTACAAACAGCGTTACAAAAATAATTATATATATTTGTATAGATCATTAAAAAATTTCCATGTCATAACGTCTTGTTTACTATATAAAAACATGTTGATAGCTTCGTTACATAGTAACTGTTGATAAGTTATAATTAGTGTCTGACCGAAACTGGTTTTAAAGCCGAAACCAAAACTGAAAATTGACAAATTCGTCAGCCAAAACCCATTTTTTCAAAAGTTGCCTTATATTTTAGGTACTTAGGGTATGGCTTTTTTAATGTTCCAGATCCAGGGATCTCAATGGGATATACAGGGAAACTCAAATTTTTTAGGCACATATAATGTTTATCAATATTTTCTAAAACTATTCCGGTATTTGAGCTGATAATAGAAAGTAAAACGATTTGGGGTTAGAAAAAGATTCTTTACATACCATTTAATCGAATAGGGCCTTGGTTGAATTCTTTCGAGTTGTTTAGGTTATCTGAGAGGTGATATTTCTTAATCTCACCTGTCAGATCAAATAGAAGATGTAGAAACTAGTCGTTTGTTGGAAAAAAAGACATGCAAAACAGAAGTTTGGATTAAGAACCTACACTTTATCTATACGCCTACTTTATTCTAGTGGGTTCATTTAAATATTTACAATTAGTCTCAACTGTTGTTCTTTACGTAACGCTTCTTCCCTTCTAATCATGCAGTTTGTTAGGAATTTCGTTGGGCTCTAAGTCGTAAAGAGCAACACCATCTACTGCGGTTACGCTATTCAACGCAATATTTTTTTTTATAAGTCCCTGTCTATTTAGTGTTGGTAAAGGTCGCTTAGATTTTTGTAATTCGTATTATATTGGGCTTGGCACCAACTTCAAACAGGTTTTAGTTACCTAGCACACACTATAACACTAGTTTGTTTTAAATTAATAAATACTTAGAAATACATAAGAATTGCCACATAGTAATTTAAGGAGAGCCAATTTATTTTACGCTTTTTAGTGTTTCTAGGCATGGAGTTTTCGTTTGAACACTTGACACTTGACTATGAACACTCACTTGAGTTTCGGCGCGGCTAAAGGTTTGGCCATTTTTTAGCTGAAACCGAAACTACAGCTGAATCTAGATATTTTTGGCCGAAACTGGCCGAAACCGAACCTTCGGTCGGTCCCTAGTTATAATGTTCTTATCAACTTTATTGAATCGGAAAATACACAAATGCTATCTTTCATACTTACACTTACATTGTAACGATGTTGATTCACTAGCTGATCCGTGCTACTTCGCTTGCGTCTCTCGAGACATTATTATTTCCCAGTTTTTTTGCAACAAATTGCATCATTACATCAAATGGTGCTCATCACCTGTTGTACTTTAAGTGATGTTATATAACATAAAAAAATAGCTTTTCTCAATAATTGAGTTATTCAAAAAGAATTTTTTTTTATCCCAACCAGGTTCCTGACTTTTGCGAGTTCAAGCTTTATAATATTACCTGAACACCGCTGAACCCCGCGGTGTTACCCGCGGTTATCGTCGTACCGCGAGTGGTCTAAGTTACTCCCTATATCATCAGCTATCTGCCAGTGAAAGTTCCATTAAAATTGGTCCAACCATTCTGGCCAAACAGACAGACAAAATATTAAAAAAAAATATTTAGGTATATGTACCGTGTATAGATTTAGTAAAAATCGGTTATTTTGATATTACAAACAGACACTCCAATTTAATTTGTTTGTACAGAAGATGTGTAGCTTATGAATTTACTTCGTACTTCCTTTTTAATTAACCGACTTCAAAAAAAGGGAGGATCTTTTATTTTTTATGTGTGATAGCAGATAACTTCGTCGTTTTTGAGCATTCTTTTTTTAATGGAAATGAGATATCTCAACGGTGGTACCATGATAAGAAAACTAAGATCTAATGATGGCACCCAAGAGAAATCGATTGATTTGGTCGTTCTTGAAATTTTTTTCTTATTTTGTTAAAAATTTTACTTGTAAAATATGCTTATTAAAGTTTATTTATGTACCTCTATTTTGGTATATCTAGTAAACGTATAGTATCAACGAGTAATGCAAATTAATCATTCTTCAGAGGGTGGTTGAGAGCGGACCGAAACGATATGATAAGCACAGTAAATTACTCTGGCATACCTTTTGGCATTACATCGATAGGCAAATAAATGTGTTAACATCGCGTTTATTATGCTTTATAGGTTTCGGGTAAAAGTTCGAAGGATCTTACGAATGGGAACTGCGAATATTAATGTGTTTACCATTCATCTAAACTAATTTAAAGACAAGTATAAATTTAAATTTATAACGCCATGTTAAAACAGAAAATTAGTTATTATGCCAATGTCAAGATTGCGTAAAAAATCTACTGAGGAATGCCCGCGGCTTCACTAGCGTGATTATTTATTCGCGTGATATTTTTAACTTTAATAATCATCATTCATCATCAGCCTATCGCAGTCCACTGCTGGACATAGGCCTCTCTAATTTCTTGCCACTTTAATAATTATGAACTTAAACTTTTCTCGGATAATATAACTATGGCATATACTTACAAATAATGTGGCTTTCTACTGGTAAAATAATTTTCAAAATCAGGTCAGTAGATCCAGAGATTACCCCTTATCACCTCACAAACTTTACCTCTGTATAATATGTATAAATTACGTAGAAATTGAATAATGAATTATGATTTCAAAAAGACATAACACATTAACAAGGTTTAAACAAATTCTTAGGAACCAGCAAGTAACATAAGAATATTATTTTCGTCTACCTAACTGTTAGACTCACATTTTCAATTTAGTCAGATAATCAACTTTGCTACCTTTGCTTTCCGAATTGTAGTCTAAGTAGTTACTTATTTTTATTACCATTCCTATTTTTGTTCTAAACTCATTGCCGTTTTGTTTGTGTTTTCAAGAACACAGCTTAATGGACTTAACCACTTTGTCCGCCCGCAGTCGAGTTGAAAAGTCAATGAAAGACAGGAAAATTTCATGAATGTAATTCCGGAAAGAGCGTAGTCTTGTCTTTCCTATTATGCCTTCAACATTTTATTTGTAATAAAAAACATAATTTACCAATTTTGAATGTACTCGTAATTTGATTTTGCTTAACGCATTCTCTTACATATCATAATATGTAAGAAATAATAAGATAATTATAATAACTCTTTAGTAAATTGAGATTGTAGTTCTGTTATATAATTGGCTTTGCAATTGATGATATTCTCTTATATGTGATTGGCGATATGATAGATGATAAATGGATAATTAATGTTATTTATTTAATTTGTTCAAAGCAGATACTGTTACAAAAAGTAAATTTTCTGTATTTTATAACATAAACTTCAAATGTTATGTTAGTTATTTTTTTATTAACGAAATTTTCTGGAAATGTGAGACAGGACAATCGCTTTAAACTTTAGTATTTTATAGATAACGTATGGTATTTCGTACATGTAAATTATATAAAGTATGCATCAAAGTATGTCATGTAAAATATAATCTACTTCATGTAGAATGTTATAAAATACATTCACATTTAAATTTATTTTATTGTAAAGATATATTCGTTTTATGTCTAAGTGAAAATACTAATATCTAATAAACCCAATAAGCCCCTTAAATAAACCCGTAAGTGCAAATACATAATAATATATCTAATAAGATTACCCACCCGTAATTACTTCTATAATTACGAGCGGTAATCTACGGGTGTTATACGTGGATGCGATACTCACCGAACAAAGAAATCCCATTGTCTGTTCATCGCTCACAGTTTTTCATAAAGGGAGATCATTAAATTTGCACAGATCATTTATCAACCCGCTTTTGCCCTAATTAGGGATAAGGGGAATAGTGAAATTCGAACTTTAGCATGCCCTTCGTGAGAAAAAACAAAAGATATCGCTCATCGTTTATATTGGCAATAAAACGCTGCTTGATGCGCGTTACAAGTTTTCGAGGATCATCATAAAATTGAACTCAATTTTAGGGTTGTGTATCTATTCGTCTCATTTTCTTCGAACTTTTTAATGTTTCACTCTAAAATATCACATTAGTACTCCATTTATGTAGTATGTTTTCGTCGGAGGATAATAAAGTCTTTTAAAACGTCCCTCATACACATACAACTACATGCATGTCATCAATCTTAATACTGTTAAATTTTTTATATAAGTTTTTCGTATACCTGTACCTGTAATCTTGAATGATTGGTTTTATGTGTTTTAATTGCTGCATAATAGGTATTTGTAAAATATGCTAATAAGTGACAGTTCTTTTTCCAGTAGTTCAGATGGTAGCTGGAACGCCTGGAACTGAGTTGCCATCTAGACACTGAGTGCAGATAATTCACAAAACACCCAACACGTACTTTTAACTAAATTTGAAAATCTATTAGTGGAATTATAAATTCTATAACTTCCTTTCTATATATAGGCAGTAGTTTAATAAAGTTGGATCATAGAAACAGGATGTAAAAAAATTTACACCCCACGGCTCACACTTTGTACAAAACAGTCGTAAAGCAGGCGGACAAATTATTACAATTATACATTGTAGTGCCTGACCCATCTATAAAAAGACATAATGAAATCAGTCTCATACATATGACATGGATACAAGCATATGTTGACAGTTACTTGATAACAAGTTTTACGAGTGAGGTCATTTTTACCCGACTACGGCAAAGCCAAAGGAGGGTTATGATTTTGACAGGCTATGTATGTATGTATGTATGTATGTATGTATGTATGTATGTATGTATGTATGTATGTATGTATGTATGTATGTATGTATGTTCATTTGTTCCCTCATAGCTCCTTAACTACTCATTCGAACTGGACAAATGAGGTGTCATTAGAAGCGTCATAATTGTCTTCTGGTTATAGGCTACATGAAATGTCACTGAATCTAATGTGGCGCCCTCTAGCCAACATAAAGTACTGCATTAAAAAATAAATTTTAGATAAATATGTCGTGTTTGGTATCATTGGAAAGGGCGTTACTTGTACATTTCAAAAATATATATATTATTAGCATTTGCTCGTGACTTTGTCCGTATTTATTCGATAAGTCTGGTATTTCTATGGTATGCTCGTTTGTTCCCTCCTTTCTTAACTACTAGTCAGAATAAGACAAATGAGGTATCGTTACAAGCGTCTTAATTGTCCGCTGGTTATAGGCTGTACGACGTGTCATTTAATCTTGTGTGGCGCCCTCTATCCGACGTAAAGTACTGTTTCAAAAAATAAATTTGAGAGAAATATGCCGTGTTTAATATCATTCGAAAGGGCGTTACTTGTACATTTCAAAAAAATATATATTATAGGCATTTTCTCGTAAATTTGTCTGTATTTATTCGATAATTGTGAAATTTTTATAGTACCTATTGAAAATATACTATGCAAAGAAATTAATATTATAGAGGCACCAAAACATTTTAAATAAAAAAAAGTAAAAACTAAAACCCAACTACGACAAAAAACGACGTTGAAAAAGCATGAAACAAGTTTCAAAAGCCGTAGTCACGCGTTGTTAGTGTTATGAACTATGGTACATTATACTACATGTCGTATATTGAAACTTAGTAATGAACCATAGTCCATGGCACTTTAACAACGCGTGACTACGGCTTTTGAAACTTGTTTCATGCTTTTTCAACGTCGTTTTTTGTCGTAGTTGGGTTTTAGTTTTTACTTTTTTTTTGTATAATGTGTACGAATATAATAGATATAGGTAAGCACATCATTATGCATAACATATACCAAACTATAGATATTCATTATCATGTACGATAGTTAATTATGTTTGTTTAAGGATCATTTTACAAACATAATTAATAACCAGCTCCCCTAGCCAAGTTACAAGCGTTCTCCTTTCTGCAATCGTTCACGCCTAAATTCTCGTGTGTCATTGGCTAATACTTTGTCTAAGATTACTTGGTCTACGATTAGCCAACAAGAAGACCGCTTGCAACTTGGCTAGGGGGGATAGATGCTGTAACAATGACAATAGTTACGATAGCGTCAGTGGTTTGGAAATCACTTTTATATGGCTTTATGTGTGAACTATAACCGATATTCATATTTGTGGAACCGCATCGCAAAATTTACAGTCAACCGTTTTTTTTAAACAGGGATCTGCCAAAATGACTCTACACTGCCTGATGGAAAGCATAAGCAGAATCCAAGAGTGGTGGTCACCATACTCATTGCGAATGCAGATAATGCAACAATGCAGCATGGTAACACACATCATGGCGGCCTAGTGATGCTTATGCATCACTGCACACGCATTCACCAACAAAATACGACAGAACGATTGCTGTCATTTTACTTTGATCTTCTGTGCGAGGGTAGTACTGCCCCGGTCAAGCCGGCCCTTTCGTGCTGAAATCAGCGTGGCTCTGCTACCTCGTTGACAGCAAGTAAAGTACAGGAATATTGAATGCACCCTTTTTAACCGACTTCAAAAAAAAAGGAGGTTTCTCAATTCGATCGTATATATTTTATGTGTATTCGCGGATAACTTCGTCGTTAATGAACCGATTTTGATGATTCTTTTTTTAATGGAAAGGAAATGTTCCAACGGTGGTACTATGATATGGACATTAATATCTGATGATGGCATCCAAGAGTAATCAAGTCAAACCTTGAAGTCGGTTTTGTTTTTGTTAAAATTGTACTTGTTTGTTTTTACAAACTTGTTGTACCTACAACTTTATGGACATTTACAACGATTATGTGTTCCGGTAAAAATATGTACGCCATTGTGCTGGAAGTATTTATGTGGCTATTAATTTCTTTTAAGGCTAATAAACAGCATTGCAAACTGAATGATTCATGCTCCTTTTATTCTGAGAAAGAATAATTAGATTGTGGCGTGAGGTGTAATTACAGGTAGACTATTATTGTATACCTAATCAATTATGACATTTATGCATAATATCATCTGTTTTAGTTAGGCAGTAAATTGTATGGTTTGTTTGTAATTTTTCTTTTTGTATGCAATGTATGCAATTGTATGCCTGCAAAATCCAAGAGTGATGGCCACCATACTCATTGCGGATGCATACTGTAGTAGAATTAAATAAGATCAATTATCTGTGGTCAAGTGTGTGTGGACAAGAAGAGCGTGGGAGGTTTTGGCCGGAAGATTGTCATGGCGTTTTGGGTAACACAGCTAGCACGAGGAACTAAAACGATTAATATTGTAAAAGCTACATCTATAACAAGTAAAAAGATTAAAACAAGTTTACATAGTTTTTTCAATAACGACATTAAATATTACACAGACAATGCAACAATGCAGCATGGTGACCCACACCATGGCGGCCTCGTGATGCTTCTCCATTATTAGGCCTCCGGTCTCGCACTTACCAACGAAACACGACAGCATGAACGCTGTGATTTTATGTTGATTTTCTATGCGAGGGTAGTACCGCCCCCGTCGAGCCGGCCCGTTCTTGCTGAAATCGTGGCTCTACTACCTATAGAACCTCTCGGGGGCTAAAGATTAAAATTAATGCATGCTTTTAAAGTATTAACACTTTTACATCATTATGCATTTTCATACTTTGCTAATAACGTTCTCCTAGCCGATTACAGGCACGGCGGCCAGTCTCAACAGAGACCAGCCAACTACGCAGGAGACATTATAGTGCACGAATGTGTGCGCAAACACAGATGCACTCTCTGTTCCCTCACGGTCATAATCCAATGGGACGGTTAACCGACACGATCGGTGGGAGATCAGGCGCAGGACCGACTGCTTTACGTGCTCTCCGAGGCACGTGGGTTTAGACCCCAACTTCCAAACTCCAAGCTGTTATTAAGTATTTCAATTATCAGAAAACTCAATAACACTTTTGGCCCGACCCGGGATTTCAACCCGAGACCTCTTGATCGGCAGTCACATAATCGACCACTAGACCCACGAGGCGGTATAGAGGATAATATAGCAATTATAATAGTAGAATAGTAGATTTTAGAGTACTATAAAAATGCCAAATAAAAATGATATTTTTATAGTTGAAAAATATTGTACAGAAAACATTAAAGTTGAAATAAATATATATATACATAAATGTTAACGCCTACAAACCTTGAAGCTATAAAATAATTCTGAATGAACAAAAGTCTAGGTGCAAGGGTCACTGATCAATTAGTACCGACAACCGCTTTTGATGAAAGATTCTCGAGTAGTGATTACGTTCAAGGATCTTATATCGCGCTGAAGTGTCATTGTCTGAGTTAAGTCCAGTCGCTGCGTCCCTTCCAAGATGATCGTAAACGAGTGATATTTATAGTAACTGGTTGGCTTCGATATAATAATCTTACATATGCTTTTGCAAAAAATGTTGTTATTTTGGTTCTGTATTGTTTTCAATATAAAAACAACGGATACGAAGAACGATTATTTATAGATATCGTGTATAAATCGCACACACGATTCTCTACCAAACGTTGCTCCGTGCCTTAAAACCTCTTTGATGCATCAGACTGTACATTAAAATTTTCCAAATCACATCTTTATCCTACTAATATTATAAATGCGAAAGTTTGTAAGGATGGATGGATGTTTGTTACTCTTTCACGCAAAAACTACTGAACGGATTTGGATGCAACTTTACTATAATATAGATTATACATCAGAATAACATATAGGTTACTATTTTCCGCGATAACCGATATACACGCTCGCAGAGCCGCGGGCAACAACTAGTAATTCATATTTACCACATAATTAATATTATTAATAAGAAATAGTTTCATAAACAATAACCGGACTATGTATAAAGTTGATAAAAAAAATATATAGCCTTTGTAACCCGGGCCATTATTACGAATCTAGTTTAGATGTTACGGTGGACATTTATGTACATATATATAGATACAGAAAAAACATATACTAATCAGTCTAGCTAGCCCGATAAAGTGCGCTAAAACCTTCTTGCTAAGGAGAGACCTATTTCTGTTAAAGGTTGTTGATGTGATGTGATAACCTGATACATCTTGGAGACAAATATCAAGTCTTTAATATAGTGTAGATAATACACGGTGCCGCTCCGCCATCTCATTTGCAAGCATAACAGCAGAAGGAGACTGCGAAATTCCACGTACTCTCGCTACGTACCATGACCGCCATCATGTTATCTAGCGAGAAAAACATAATGTGCCCTTCAAACAAAAATAAAAATGTAGGCAAAACGGTGCTCGAATGTTAAAATGGTTTTATTTTTGGTTTAAAAATTAATTTCTTAGTAAAACATTCATCCATCAATACCGTACCAAATATAATTTGTTTAGGAACACAAATAACCTTCAAACAATTCAACGAAAAAGGAGTCCTTATTTATTTAGTTGCTTTACGTAACTCAACAAAAAAGAAATATAAAAGAATTTGTTTTATTACTCCGCTTTAGCTGGTAAGATTTGATTTCGACTTCTGTGATTCAATTATAATTCCAATTTCCGTTTTAGCAAGAATAAAAATGCCGCCAATTTTTCTTTCCAGTATCCAACATCAGTTTCTGTTACAGACCTTTTGTAGAATAATTTTACCGAAACTTTGATCTTGATTAATGAAATTTGAGGTTAGCTGACTCACGGGAAAGTTATCGGTATTACCTTGGTGATAATCGTGTAGGCCAAGTCGCAAAAAGATTTGATTATTGTAAGATGATCTAGGTGTGTTTGTTTTTAGGATTCCGTGCCAAAGGCAAAAACTAATAGATTAGTCTGTCTGTCCACTTTGTTCTATCCTCGGCTACTCGCATCCAGCTCCTGTCAGTCGTTTTGAGCAAATCATCACTCCACCTGGCCTGATTTTCACATAAAAAAGAAAAACTTAGAACTGAAACTCAAAATTTTTTTTTCATCTATCCCCTACGTGTGTATGTGGCCTATGTGGTAATATAAATGGGTCTTCAAAAATAATATTGAGGTTTCTAATATCATTTTTTTCTAAAGTGAATAGTTTGCTCCAGTGACTCGTCCAAAGTGGTAAAATGCCCCCCCCCCCCCCCCTCCAGTAACTTCTAAAATAAGACAATGATGAAACTAAAAAAATATATGATGTACATAACCTTGCAAACTTCCACCGAAAATTGGTTTAAACGAAATCTAGAAGTAGTTTTTTTTAATACGTCATAAATCGTAAACTACAATTTTTAATCAACAAAAATCTATACAAAAAAATAAAATTGGAGTGTGTTTTTAATGTTGAAATAACGGTTTTTTACTAAATATATATGTATGTATACACGGCACATATACCAAAAAATTATTTTTTTAAAAATTATCTGTCTGTCTGTTTGTTCCGTTGGACCGATTTTAAAGGGAGATAGCTAATGATATGGGGAGTAACTTGGGCTAATTTTTATAGACTAGCTTTGCCCCGTTACTCGCGGTATTACAATAACCGCGGGAAACACCGCGGGGTTCAGCTAGTATAAAAATGGAAATTATATTATGTTACTTGCTGATGGTGGCTGCACGCAACTCCGCACGCGTATATGACGGTTATAGCGGCAAATTAATAGTGGTCTATGTGTTCTTTTGATGTGTAATTTATATTACTGTAAAGTTTCATACAAATCAGTTCAGTAGTTTTTACATCCATTCATCCACAATTACAAACTTTACCGTTTAAAATATTAGTGTAGATATAGATTATCACTTACCGGCTAATATGTAACTTACATGAAATATATTTAATATGAACCCCGCGTTTATTGTTGTACCGCGGGTAAAGTCGCGGAACAAAGCTAGTCTAAAAAAAGTAGCCTAAGACAGACAAAAAAAATTTTTAACTACATTTTTGGTATAATGTACCATGTATACATACATATGTATTTAGTAAAAAGCGGTTATTTTAATATTACAAACAGACACTCCAATTTTATTCATTTGTATAGATTCGTTTGACCAGCACGACCATCGATGACATTTACTGCTAATGTCTTATTTCATCTTCCTAGCCTCTATTATTCCGAAGATTTGGGGTCGGCTACTAGTTCAACCGGTTTTACGTGAATATCAGTTTTTACATGGTGCGACTGGCATCGGACCTCCGCAACCCTAAGGATGAACTGAATTCGAAGGTTGAACAAGTTGTCAGTATATTTGAAGAGGTTCTCAGTAACGATTGCCATAGATGTTCATGACAACCGATATCGAGGGCTTAACGTGCTTGCCGAGGCACGGTGCTAATGTCTTATTACGTTAATTAAATCTATTTGACAATCATAATTTATTCACGCAGGTAACTTATTTGAACAATATGAAAATAGTTCATAACAGGTGGAAGCCTCCATTATGTCTCCGGCTCCTTAAGAACACAGGTGTCAAGAATGTATGTTGTTTTTACCAATAATATCTCAATGAGGGGCCTCAGGCCCTACCAAGAAAAGTATCTGGATCAAGTGATTTCAGGTATTCCCTGAATTGACGATTAATCTAACCAGGCCAGATCGTACTGTCCTGTGGTACTATTATACTATTTTTATGACAGAGCGGAAAGTCATCTAGACGAATCACCCCTTGGCATGTGATTTGCAAGCATTCGAGGATGCACTAACTATTGTACCTTGTACACATTTAGACATTTATTCAACAAATGCGTCTTCGAATGCTTGCAAATCACATGTGAAGGGGTGACTCATCTGGCCGTTTTTCCGCTCTGTCATAAAAAATAGTATAACGTATGGACAGTACGTTCCCGGCAATGGGGGTAGGAGTACTCTCTTTTCTAAAGGTGACAATACTTGGTATAACGAACTGGTAGAAAAATGTAAAAATTCCTTGGAAGAGATTGCTAAAGTATGTTAGATACGGTGTTATTAATTCTATGGGGTTGTTAATAGATCGGCTTATAAGCTTTAAAAGCAAAGAATTCAATGTGTTTCTACGAAAACAAATACCTTTTTTGTATACCGACTTTGACAACCTACCTTTTCTTCAGATTAATGATTTTTCTGATATGTACTGAACATTAGTCAAACCCTACCCACCTTTATCTTTAAGTTACCTGAGATAATGAGCGGGACTGAACTTTGTCCACAATGAGCTGTAATTAACATTAAATAAAGAATTAGGATTTTTATTTTAGTCTAACTGTTGAACTAATGACTTTTGTGCCTACTAGTTTCAAATAAATTGTAAATTTAGTTTTTTTTTGAAATGTAGCTTATATAAACAAAACTTCGTTTAAAAAACCGACTTCAAAAACTTTGAAATATAAAATAACTTAATAAAGAATCAATTAAATACATCTCATATGCAAATCTTTCATATTAATGAAACACTATTATTTGTATGTGACACCTATTGATACGTCTGAAGTCGGTGCCTACGAAGCCAAAATGTAACAATAGGTACCGCAACTCGCCGCGCTCGACCTTGAGTGGGACATCTGCTATTCGTGTATTTGTTATTTAAGAATCATCCTTTCACCCCTAATCGTTTTACTTTCTATCATCAGCTCATGTGAATTACTGAATGAAAAACAAATTAATGTCGATGCGTCCATATGATATGTTATGTTACAGAGTTTACCTTCTATCATCAGTTGACCTAAATAACTTGAAAGAATACGACTAACGGTAACATACGTACACATGACATTTAAAGATTTATCTGCCAACTCCTAACCGTTAAGAAGTTTTATCTTTCATCATCAGTTCATCAACATGAAATGATGACTACCAGATGTGAATACTATAATAGCTTTAGAAAATATATGAAAAACATAGTGCCTAACAATATGAAGGGTTTCCTTCGATTGCCTTGGGATCCCCTCAGCAAATACTACAAAAAAATAATTTTCAAAATCGGTCCACAATTGACGGAGTAATCAGTGTACACATTAAAAAAAAAAATTGAGTACCGTCTTTTTTGGAAGTCGGTTAAAATACAATTAAACTTGTACAAAGTTTTTTTGGTTATTAATTCAAAGCTTCATTAATTTTCATTACTTTATCTAGATAAAGGTTATGACTAACATTACATAATCTTAGTTTAATGTTAGTTAGAAGGTAACATTGTAATTTTATAATATATGAAACAAATAGTTACACTAAGAAAAAAAAGTTTTCACAAAATCAAAATTCGATTTGAATAAATATTTTATCTATAGGAAGCGTATTTTGAAATGCAGGTTACTTGGATGTGTAATGTTGTTACGTGTTAGGGTACGATGGATTTGAGAAATAAATCTTCTAGCGTGTAAAAGAGGCTTTATTAAAAACACTCTTAAAATCACAATATCACTTAGAACAACAGTCCTTAACTATCGCCTAAGTGTTTAGTTAATTACTGATATCACACCAATATTTAACACTCTGTAGCTCAAACTGAACTGAACTGCTGCCAACGAACCGCCTTTTATATTCTACGCTGCAGCAACTGGAAACTTCTATTCGACTCCGTGACGACGTAACATTACAAGGAATACCTCGAACATGACGTTTTCGCGAAATATAATAATAATAATAATAAATCTAAATCTAAACATACATAAACAAGTTCAATTCACGACAATCAATCCATATACGATTCGATTTATGTACATTGATGTAAAGTTAATTATTCTGTGCTTCAAGAAATCAACGAGAACATTCTGATGCGTTGTGCTAGAATATTCTGTCTTCGTAATGATATTAACTCTTCAACGTTCACTACACCGTATCCAAGAATATTTTGAAACGAAACATGTTAACATACTTTCAATCGTAAATGTCTCGAGACTTCTTAAGTATGAATGTTAACGTCACTTGATAGACGTACCTTTATCATAACGAAAGTGTCATGACATAAAGGCTAAATCATAGAGTTATTATAGGCTAAATGCTGTAGAGGTTTTGCCATTTTTAGAATAGAGGTTTTAGAATAGGGAAGGCGGCTGCCTGTAAGCGGAAACGTAAAACGGTTAAAAAGAAAGAGAGGAGATCGCAGTACCCCAACTGTCTTCCTCTACTGACGCATGCGCAGTAAAGGACTAATAATGATAATCCAATCACAACAATTAACCGTTAAATCGTTCTGCTATGCTGTTTTACTACAGACATATAGGTACGGCAATCGTCTCTTTCGTTCTAACCGAGGGACGACATGCTTACTGGTGGAGCGAGCGGTGGTGGGGAGTGCGGTCAGGCAGTCGCTGCACGAACTGCACTCTCTTTCGTTGCTAGTCTACCGTACGAGCAAGTTTGTCCGTTGCAAATCAAACTGTGTTGTTTCCTTTATTTACAGGTTGTACAGGTTTACTGATTGTACAGGTCACTATTTAGGTAACAGGTACGTCTTGTTACCTACATAGTGACCTGTACAATCAGTATCATTAAAGTTGGATTCGGGGATCACAAGATCGTTTGGTGGCGAACCTTTTGAGAGGTCTATGTCCAGCAGTGGCCGTCGTTTGACTCAGATGATGATGATAATAATCACATAGTTAAAAACGCAATTTTGTTGTTGATTAATGTCATCTTTCTGGTTATCATTTTTCTTCTAAGACCAAGCATTTCTTAAACTATGCATAAACAAAGTTTATTTTTTAGTATTCTGCACTGAAACAGCTACATTTGAGATGAAATCGATGCTATCCGAAAAATGAATATTGAAAATGTCGCTCATCTTGAACACGGATGCCGATACCGACGGATATTGACATCGAGAATTGAAAACCTTATAGTGATAGGTAACCCGGAGATGTAAGCATTTAACCTTGAGCTATTTTTGAACTTTTCTATTTTCAATCTGGCAGATAAAAATCTGTCAAATAGTCTACAGTCACTTAAATTACTTGAAATTCTTCTTTAACTATGGTTTATTTCTGAATATTTTTAGTTGAATAGTTAGATCTGTTTTAAGTCTAAATTCCTTGAATATCAAGCTCAATCAATCAATCTTTATTAGTGATCATAGGTGTACAAGATGGTACATAGTAAATGTGGTTACTCTATGATCTGCCAGTTATTGGCGTAAAAATGTGTTTTCATTATTAAATTAAATTGAATAACAACAATATAATTTAAATAAAATGCAATCAAAGAAATTAAATACTGCACAAAATATTATTCAAATATGTCACAAAATGATTACAAAGTTGTGTCATTAAAAAAATCGGCAATCCAGTAATATGGTTTATCAATTAAAAATTAGGAATTAGGGCTATTGACCTATAATTAGAATCTCTTCATTATCACTAGATTTAAAAAGAGGTTTGGTAATGGTGATTTTGAGATTATCGGGAAAAACCCTTTCAGCAATACACATATTAATGACGTGACATAATACTGGAGAAATAATTATTGATACGTATTTGACAACTTTCGTATTTATATTGACAACCTTAGATTGACCAACGAGGCAGTCAATATATTTATATTGACTGCCTCGTTGGTCTCGCGGTTGGCGTGTGCGACTGCTGATCATGAGGTCTCAGGTTCGATTCCCGGGTCGGACCAAATGTTTGTATGATCTACAAATATTTGTTTCGGAGTTTGGGTGTTTTCTATGTATAATATGTATGTATTTACAAAAAAAAAGTATATATGTATTTGTATCAGTTGTCTATTACCCTTAACACAAGCTCTGCTTAGCTTGGGACTAGATGGCGTTGTGTGATAGATGTCCGAAATATTTATTTATTATATTTATTTATTTATTTATTATATCATCATACCCTGTACTATTGGTATTATTCAGTGACTGAATCTCAAGAGGATCCGTGGGAGCCATAAAGATAGATGAGAGTTTACTCTGCATGGAACTATTATGGAATTTTGTTGTTTGTAGAGGTTGAACTTGTTTTATAAAGAAGTTGTTAAATGCTTCGGCAATTTCAAGAGGGTGTGCTATCGTTAGGTTTGAAGTGTTTATATTATTTATGCCTATTTTAGGTAAATTGATTTTGTGCTTATTAATTATGTTCTATGTAGCTTTCGATTTAAATTTGGCGCATTGTATCTCGTAGTTTTTCTGTGACTTCTTCGTATGATGAATAACTTTTTGTAATCTTTTTGATATGTTTTTAAAAGCTTTTTTATCCAATAAGTAACTGTCTTTTAATTTCTTTTTGGACACACATGCTAGAGTGATGTCGTTTCAGTTTGGTTATCTAATAACTCTATTAATTTGTACATCCGCAACATAGGTTTAATCAGACGGGAATTGAAACTGGTATTATTGTCGGCCGGTAGTTTTGCACTTTGGTCGTGTGAAGTAAATTGTAATATTGTTAGAATCCTTACATACAATAGAAAGTCTACTATCAAGAAAACCTATCAGACCAGCCACTCAGAACAACAATGTTGAGAATTTAACTGCCCGTTTTGAAAGTAAACAGTTAAAACTCTTCTCTTGAAATTATCCCTGGTACCAAATAACTCAACAACATTAAATTCTTTATTATATGAATCAAGCAAACCTGATACGACGCTATTCTTCCCGTAATTAGTCGAATGAAACGGAATGCAAAATAATGTAGTGGGTCTAGTGCGGTTTTTGGGAACATTAAACTTACTCTATACTTAATATTAAAAGCTGAAGAGTTTGTTTGTTTATTTGAACGCGCTAATCTCAGGAACCGCTGTTCCAAAATGAAAAATTCTTTCAGTGTTGGATAGCCCATTTATCGAGGAAGGCTATAGAATGTATATCATTACGCTGAGACCAATAGGAGCGGAACACCAATGGGGAATGTGCCAAAAACGGGGTAAAATTACCACGGCACGGGCACTAGGAGACGCAAACGAGGTTGCGAGGTTGGTAGTATTATCTAAAAGCATAGGGCAATCCAGCCGTCATTGTAAAATGTAATATAGCAATTATTTGTGGTTGATCATAGACGCACGAATGTTGTAGTAGGTAGACGTTTTCGAATTCATTTTGCATACTCTAGTTTGATTAGCATATGTATTGCCAAACTAAACTTAAAGCAAACGATATGAAGAGCTAAATAGTTAAGCATAACTCACGCACCAGTTGGCAACCCAATCCTAAGCTGTCAATTCCTTTGGCGACAAACACGACTAGTGTTTATGTGTATGTGGTTTTGCAGTTGTGGGTCTGATTACCACATATACACGAACACGTACTAGCTTAGATATTTGTATACATCTGTTTGTCTATATTAGTCTCAGCGTTCCTATGTACGTACAAAATCAAAGCGTTTACAATAAGCATATTACTAAATATTACATTTTAAAACATAAGAATGTATTGATTCAAGAAAAATTAAGTATTTTGAATTGATGAGATTAAAAAGTATTTTGATAAATATTTAGTTATTTATTTAGATATAATCAAAACAGTTGAAATTATCCATTCCTATTCTTTTGTTTTGTTAGGCATGTATATCTACATATTGAATTTAAATAATTTTTACACTAGCTATTGCTTACGGGTATGCTCATTACATAACTGTATTCAATAATTCGTGTTTCTACCAGTGAAATTGAAGAATTACCAGACATCAGCATAATTTATCCATCTCTTATTTTACATTCTTTGTATTGAAATTTCTATAAATATTTTTAGGTCACGTTTGGTTCAGCAACAGGCGGCGTAAAAAGTATCTGCTCCAAAACATCAGAAGCTTATTACCCAGGTGCCTAAGGTTGATGGGACAGTCAGTCACTTCGGGCAAGTAATTTGATATGCGTGGGCTACGTGAGAAAAAAATTATAAATGTGTAAATTTAATAGTTTATTTATTTATAGTTAGTTAATAGTAATAGTTAATGCTTATGCGGTTATTGTAACATTAACGCCGCGGGACAAAGCTAGTCTAAAAAAAGTAGCCTAAGTTACTCCTTAGATCATCAGCTAACTGCCAGAGATTATTCGGAACAAATCGGCAGACAGACAAAAATTGTAATCATTGTTATTTTGGTACATGTACCGTACCAACAGACACTCTAATTTTATTTATTTGTATAGATAATGAATTTAAATAGCATAACATTTTAACAAAAAAACCGAATTCAAAAAATGGACTACATTTCAATGAAACCACACGAGAAGCACCGGCTTTAAAATAAAAAAGTCATCAAAATCGGTTTTCGCAGCCAAAAATTCTGAGATTTTTTGAAGTCGATTTAAAACGATCACGATGAAGATTTGTATAAGTGTCAGGGATTCAAGAAAAAACTTAAGGGAAGATTAAATCACACATACTATTCCGAAGCAAACAAGCAAGCAATTCACGAAAGGAACAAATAATCTTAAAAATGTATGGACATTATAAGAAATTCAACTCAATATATCAACAGTGTCCAAAATTTTGTTGGAATAGAGTTTATAAATTGGTTTTGGGATCTTGGGACAAAAATTTTGTAAATTTCCAACTCTCTTTTGGTTTACTTTGACTAGAAATAGCCAATATATTGAAAAAGTTTTCTGATATTTACGTTTTTCACACTACGAAGGAAATACTATGAATTGGAAATAAGAATTATTATGTGTAAAATGTATTTTTTGTTCTTTTCTGCACAATGAAAATTTGTCTTATAAATAAGCTAAGTTGGCAACTTTTCACCTTTTGGTTTATCGTAATATGAGAGAGTGCCCACCGATAGTGTCATGTTTTTTCTGCCTTTCATGCTGTTTATGGTAAAGACTCATTGGCTGCATTTTGAGGTACGAAAGAAAATAGTTGAATCAATTTTTTATCACCTAATGCATCTTTTGACGGTCAATTGATGTACTGATAAAGAAAAAAAATAATGAAATAATTTTAATTAAAAGCTTATTACGGAGTTGAACATCGGCTCTTCGTATATACCTATAAATAAACATAGGAATCCAGCTAGGTAATTTCCCTGGTCTGGTACTGATTTAAAATTACTAAACTCGTTTCTATAAAGTTATTATAATATAGAGAATTAAGATAAATAAATACAATAAGAAAATAATAAATTAGAGTTATCTCGTTATTGTTATTATGTACACCCATATCAATTCAAAATCAAACCTCAAATCAATCTGCAACAGGAAGGTGGTCAAATTTCCATTACTTTACTGAACCCAAACAAATAAATTAACAAATAGGGTACGTAGAATAAAACATTAATGTTTTAGTGTAAATTTTAATAATAATAGTATGCTTTGCTTACTCTACCGTCAGAAAGGAGGTATACACACATTTCCAATATATGTTGGCAAAGTTAAAATTCGCGAAGAGCACATCAAAATCTAAAAAAATATCTATTTTCAAAACTCACGGAAAACTTTCCAAGTAAAAGTACCAAATAACTGTACTAAAAGATTTCTTTATAAAATTAACGTACAAAGAAGGAAAACAGTAACTTAAATTAAAAAGTATTGTTTGTATGGAAAGAAATGAAAATAAAGGTTACTTTTAATATTTTAAGAGTTTTGAAACCCCGAAAATGATAATCAAACAGCAATTTTATTGATTAGAAAATTAAACGCATAGTAAAAGGTAGAATAATCAGTTTATTTTTTAAATATCCGTAAAGAATGCACTTTTATCAAAGGCGTTTGCCACAGATCTTAAATTGTAAATGATGGTTGAAAAACCTTGCTTCAGGATCACACATAGAGCCTTCTTGCGTAGAGCTGATTTTTTAGCTTCGTACTCGGGCCTTAGCCTCACTGCGTCATTATCTGTAACAGTCACAATAAAAGATTAAATTAGTAAAATTAAAAGAATAAGATTGAAACTAATTTCTGTATGTATACATCAACCGGCACTTTTCAGAGAAAAATTATAAGGTGTTGATTGTATTTTAGAATATATTATGTAAATTTCTCGATATTTCTCACATTTTTTTTTCTATTCAATATTTAAATAGTTAAGACCTTATGTGTTATTTATTTTTTGTGGTTGATGGGGTTTTTCTAGTTTACATGAATTCAGCTAGAATAAACTACCGGGGTCCAGTTTCTTTGTTGTTCTGTCACGGTACAAAAGAAATTCAATACAGTGATAGTTCAAGTAACGTTAAAGAAAAGATTTAGAAATAAATAAATTAAGGAATTCGTAATTTTGGAGATCCCACATTATTTTATCTAACACTTCCTTCATTTGCATTGCTGAATTAACGCCACCATGCATCTACCAATCTTCTTTTATAAGATTCAGTGAGGGAAAAGGCAGGTGTATTAGAACAAAATTCTTTAAGAATATTCTACAAATATATGCAACTATATGATCCATACTTATCTATCTAATATGTACGTAGGTATGTTTATGTATCTTAGAAGAAATCTATAGAAATTAGTACAATGTGATACACATGATTGATTTGATTATATCAAAAAAAGTTAACATTAAACAAGTTGTAATACTGATTCGTTTGTCTATAAAGTTACACAAAAAATAGCTGAATTAGTTATAAAGAAACTTCTTATTACGACCATTGTACATGGGATTGATTGTTCATATTGATGTAATTTTTTTCTGAACTTTCTTCAAGTAGGTACAATGAGATTTCTTCCATTATTAAAGTCACACTAAAGAATGTTTACTTTTACGGTTGAATACTATTAACTCTCTAATTTGTAAGTTGTAGCATCAACAGCGGTAAAAGTTAGGTGAAACATACCTATTTATGATCTATATTTTTCTTTATCAAAATAGTAGGTAAGTAATCAGATAATTATCATCAACATCTTAGCCAAAAGACATCCACTGCAGGGCATAACCCTTTCTATAGAAAGGTTTTAGCCAACTAAAATGCGTTGGTCCATCGGTTTGGTACAAGGCTTCGTTTCAACTCTTCTTTCTTTTTTGTCGCTTTTCGCTCTTATCATCTATCGTCGATGAGTGAGCGTTGATATTCGGTGTTCCTAATTCATCACCACACATATAAGTTACTGTGAAATCATAACATACCTTTATCTATGGTGCCTTGCAACTCAGTACCTAGATTCACAACTGGTTCCCCAAGGATTTCACAGGTTGTTGTCTCCGGTCCAAGGTCAAAGTATTCCTTGCCATTGACAGTTTTCAAATTGGCACCATATTCTGATGTAGCGATTATAGCTATGGAACAAAAATAAAACGATATGTATACTTTACCAGTTGTAAACTAATTTATATTTTGAATTGTTTCTAGTATGGTATGGGAAAACACTTTGAAATTAGATAATCGCAACAAAGCTACATCATTATCATAAACAGCCTTCAATAATCCACTGCTGGCCATGGGACTCTCCTCAGAAAGAAGGGTTGCCAGTCAGGCGGCTTAGTATAGGGTTGAAGAATTTCCTTTCCTTTATTAAAATAAATAAATTGACAAGGTAACTTAAATTACCTACGCAAAGCAATTTTATAGATTAGTGAACACTAGTGGTTGCCCAGTGGTTGAAATTCGATCATAATCCGTTTAGTTACCTGCACTCCTTCTCCATGTAAAGATTAACTACGCTAAATTTCATATTCCTCCATTCGTATTATTTTCGTAAAAAGGGTTCAAAGCTTTTACTTCATGAACAATACAAATAAAAATGAATTGCTAAATGTGTTGCTAACCGCAAAACTCGAGAACCACCTCTACCAATTCAGTTTTGTTTTAATATCAAGGTAAGGCATAAGGAATATTCTTATGGAGAGCTAAAACATAAAAATGCAAGAAAAGTAGTAAAAACAACACTTTTATTTTCCCACACAAGCCATAGAAGAAATTAAGACGTTTGTTGAAAATGTCAACAGAACGAAGTCTGTCGGGGTAGCTAGTTAATTGGGACTAGTCCCGCTCACACACCTAGCACTGTAACTCCTATAAACCCAGTGAACCACGAACATACCTAGTTACGACACTCGGCAAGTCCCAGAAAAAAAATTAACTGTCTTGGAACCCGCAACGAAATTAATCAGAAGAAAACTGAAGGAGTTGGAAATTAAATAAGTCCACTTCCCTTCTTAGCGGAAAGCGAAAGACAAAATAAAGTAAAAATAGGCAGACAACTTTTTTATACCGGGAAGCACCACGGATAAAATATTATGGGTCCTAAGTGACCTATATTTGATCATTATAGTATGTATAGCAGCGTCGCTTAAATGCACGGAAATTCACTGCAATTGACACAAGATCCCCATAGTATATCGCCTCAGATTTCATTTGTAAGCTATTCAGCATTATATTACGATCATCATACCAAAAACAACATGCCTAAAGGATTTGATGAGCTGACTGTTCACAGCCAGAGCCATGTGTTGAGCATTGCAGCTAGTTAATATATAAATTATACCACATGATTTGGTATCATAATTTCATCCGAAAGACGTCTACGGCTTTTGGCATTACGTGCGTTAATATTGTTAAAATTATTTTACCCGGATGAAAGTAGCATAATTGTTCTTCCAAGCTGTAATCTATCCCCATGTTTAATTTTATATAGACTCGTTCAGCAAACCTGCTCTGATTCAATAATGAACTTCTTTGTAAAGAGTGAACAACATTTAAGATTTACTAATTGTTAAGTGGGCGTAGGAAGTACTCTAAACTTCGTTTGAACGTTTCGTTATATATCTTGTTGCCTTTATTATGCCCGGGATTATTTAGGCTCGGCTACTAATTCAACCGGTTTTACCTGAATAAAACACCGCCAATCTCCCATACTTAGGGCTGTTATTAAGAATTTCTTATGAGAAAATCACAACTACACTCCCCCTTCGACCCAGGCACCTAACCCCAAACTTTTTGACCGGCAATCTCATTCGCAGTAAGATATTTAATTAGGTATATTGACTCTATTTACTCACTTGTCGATGCTGTGTAGGGTCCTTTAAATACTTTTTGGGATTTAGTTAGTTCAACTTCCACATCGCTCACTATCGAAACATCAACTTGCATTTTCATTAGTCCAACATTTTTATCAGTGTCCAATCTTAAATGAGCATACTCGAATTTAATTTATAGTATATTGATTACGGAAGAGACTAGGTATAAATTAACTATTGTTATCTAAACCTCATTATCTGTTTTAAAAGAGCATAATATTTTAATCTGTGTCTCAAATTGACACACAATATACAATAGGTATTATTAACGTCGAAGAAATTAAACAGTCATGGTCGGTAATAAGTATAAATTGATATAAATCTTTTACATTTTACACTCTCATTCGCAACATTTATTTCATGTTTAAGGTCACCATTATGGGACTCAATCCAATCTTAATCGAATTTTCTATCTGTACAACAGTAATTTATCATCTCTTTCTCATTCAATTTATAATTTCTCATCAACTTATATGTGTATAAAAGTGTCTTGGTTCCTAATTCATCATCAAGTAAATATATGAATAAGCCAGTAAGTTGATAACCAATATACTTACTAAACTAAAAAAAAAAAAACTTTACATACTTGAAGTCAATTATCTGCAAGTTCTTTAATCCGGTGATATTGGTATGCTTGAAGTGGAGTACCAAACCTATTTTATCGTCAATTTCAACATTAATCGATGGTACAATTAGTGGATCAATCTGTTTAATCCCCAATTGCGGATAACCACCGTAGGTTTTTGACATAAAAGTCTGTGTAGCGGCTCCAACACATTTAACGTCATCTTTAACACATGGATCAAATAGTCTTTCTGAAAAAGAACATAATGATTCAGTATTAATACATTAAAAAAAAACAAGTTCTTTAGGTGTTGGAAAAACTATTTTAAAAATAAATCAAAATTAATTTGTTTACTAATCAGATGTATATTCAATTTATATCAATCTAACTATTAATATTGTTACTTTTCAATATTTTATCTTAGAGAAATAAGTAATGGCTGTTACTAATAAAAATAATCTAAAATGCGTTCACATTAATTACATACCTGCCTCAACAGAGATGCAAACAAATGCAAGGAGCAATAAAGTTTTGAAAGCCATGTCTCGAACGTTCGGCTCCTCCGACTAATAAATTTCTACTGACAATGTAATTCATTTTGTTTATAAGTAAAGCGATATGTAACCACATACATAACTATAATACATAATTCAACATCAAGGGTCACTACTTATCAATCGTTTAATTGCTCAAACTGATTAAACGGTGTTTAACTAAAAGTGAGATCAAATCATACTATTATGAGTCCTGTTCAATAATATACATAAAATTATATTTCGCCTTTCTCAGTTCACCTAACCAATTCTATTTATTTAAATAATCTATCTATTGCACTCTGTTTAAAGAAAACGATTGTTATGATTTTTCTAGAATTAATTGTGTATAAACAAACATTAATAATAAAATCACTGTTACATATTGATTTTATCAAGTGCGATATCTTCTGGTTGTAACAATTATATCAAGAGTAGACGAGTCTGTTTAAAGTCTGGGTTAAATAAGGTGTTTATTAAATAACCGGCTTTACAGAAGATCAATCTGAAACGACAGCATTCGTGACGTCGTGTTTCGTTGGTGAGTGTGAGACCGGACGCCTAATGATGCAAGATGCAACTCCCAATGATGAGAAGTATCTCAATCGGCTGCCATTTAGTGTGGATCACAGTGCTGCATTGCTACTTTGCCTGCATTCGCAATATGTATGACGTCCACTACTCTTAGATTCTGCTCATGCGTTCCATCAGGAAAAATAGAGTTACTTTGGCTCTTCAGACACGAGAATTTTATATAATAGAAAAGGTTTTCAGAACGCGAACATCTGAATTCTGATTTTGGTAAAGATCTTTTTATTATTTTTAAAAGTAATTTTTTGGTAACATTAAATACAAATTAATAAACCAGTTGTATACGAGTTCTTTTAGAATTACTTTATTCAATTAAGACCTATTCCTCTTTTCGTAGGTGGTTTAAGTATAAGAGTACTGGTAGGTATTAGAAGCTTGTAATTTTAAAAAGTTAGCTTTAATATCTTATGAACAACCAGATAACCGTAGTACTAGTGCTGCATATTGTGTAAACAGACAAACGTATGTGTAAAAATAATTATTATAAATATTATTGTATACAAGTAAAAACGGGCTCTTTGGTGTTGTGGTTAGCGTATGCGACTCCCGGTCAAGAGGTCTCAGGTTCAATTTCCAGGTCATGCCAAAATTTTATGGGTTTTTTTTTAATAAGTTTTAGTAAAACCCCGTAGTATGCAAGTACATGTACATATAATGCCAGTCGCTACGTGGAAAAGGTGATATTCAGGTGAAATCGATTGAACAAGTAGAATCAAGGTAGTAGAGCCACGCTGATGCCGAAGCAACTTAATAGGATGCCATGGTGTGGGTCACCATGCGACATTGTCGCATTGTTTGCGTTCGCAATGAGTATGGTGACTACCGCTCTTGGATTCTGCTCAGGCTTTTCATCAGGCAGAGTAGAGTACCTCAGGCTGACTCATACATAAAAGAAATGCTAAAGGAGTAATATTTTTTTTTAATGAAACATTTCATTCAATAAAATTTAACCTAGTGCATAATAATTCCTTGTTGAGATTTGAGTGTCACGTGCTTCTGAATATGGATTGATAAACCGTTATCTCGAAAACGGCACAAACATAGATAACATAATGTAATGGTCTAGAAAAATGAATATTTTTATGCACTCTGGCGTCTTGCTAATCAGAAATACTAATTCAGTTATACGTCTGATAACTGTAACATTTTAATACACGGTATAGGAATACTGAAGTTTTTTGCCAATGTTCATTAAAAATTGTTTTGTATAAAAGCCATTTTTTAAATTTGTGATGTAGATCATTGATGTCTTGCCAGTTTTATCCTGAATAGTGAGTAAATTAACAATATATGATGTTCTCCTAGCCGATTTCAGCCACGGTGGCCAGTCTCAGCTCAACTAAGCTATAGATATTAAGAAAATAATAAAAAGACACCAAGAACACCCAGATTCAGAACAAGAATTTGTGGAACACACAAAGCGTTGGTATTGAACCCACAACACTCAGTAGTAGAGAGCGGTTTAGCGACCTCTTAAACTACTATGACATCCGTGCAGTCGTAAAATACTTCGGCAAACATGATATGAACTCCTAGAGTGGGAGTTTTCTTTAAAAGAAAAAAATAACACAATCTACAAATTCTATTGATTGATTGATCTTTGTTTCTATACTGCTCAACAATAGTTACATTGTTTATTAAAAACATACATTTTCTTAAAATAATATTCATTCTTAAACAAATGAAATATTCTAATCACAAGATGGTGACTAAACACAGTATGAACATGTAAATTCCAAGTGCTTATTTTGTTCAAAACTTTGTATGACGCGCTTGTTAAAATAGTTTCACATCAAACAAGTAACTAGGGTTCATAGTCTATCAAAGTGATCAACAGGACTAGTGTGGCAATAATAATTTACTTAGGTATTATTTCGTTTAGTTTAAAATACTACACAACTTATTTATCTAAATTAAAAGATGATGTTATAAAAATACTAGCGTTTGCCCGCGGCTCCGTTCACCTGTATGACGATTATCGCAATAAAGAGTGACCTAATGAAAGAAATGAAATGCCATCAAAAACATAACTTGTAAAAAGTCCAAGTCTTGCCACTCAGTTCTTCTATCGTAAAAAGTTGTGAGATCCATGTAATACAAAGTCATCGCGTGAAAACAGAATGTATCTCACAAGTAATCTAATCTAATTTAATATAACATATATTAAATTAGATTGCTTAGTGCGGTTGCCAAGTCAATCAAGTATTACATGGATCTCACAACTTTTTACGGTAGAAGTTATGTTTTTGATGGCATCTCATTTCTTTTTGTAGATAGTCTTATATTTTTTCCTTTTCAGTACCTTCTACTTCTTGAATACCAACAACGGATTTTCTTAAAGACCGTTCTCTGTTTTATGAGCTCACTCGTCAAACGACAGATAAAGTTAATCTTTATGTGAAATTGTTATCTCTGATTCACTACAAATACTGTACCTCACAGAAAATTACAACATCAAGCTTAGTGTAATACACTTCAGCACTTCAGTCTATTTAATACTTTGCGGAATATAAGTACAACTTCATAAGACATGTCCCATTCTTGTTTTTTCATACCGTTGACCATTTTACAAGTTTACCATTCTACACCTGTTATTGCAATATCCTACTAATATTATAAACGCTAAAGTTTGTAAGTGTGGATGGATGTTTGTTGCTCTTTTACGCAATAACTACTGAACAGATTTGGATGAGTCTTTACAGTAAAATAGCTTATACATCAGAATAACACATAGGCTACTATTTGTCGCGATATCCGACATACACGCGGAGCCGCGGGCAACAACTAGTTATATTATACATGTGGTGCACAGATTCATTTCCTGCAAATATTATAACTTTTTAATCTTAAATATTTTATGGGGTTACAAAGTAATTTTAATTTATAAAGTTGGTGCATCTAGAAATCTGGACCAAAATGGACTGGACTATGATTTAGACACGAAATTCTATTTGTATTCTAAATTTTAAACTTCTATGTCTGCCTTTGAGTGTTGATGATCGGTCAATAAGTCAGTTACAAAATTATGAAATTTTAACTAGTTACAATTCTTAAACTACTGGTTCAAATTAAGTTAACATTGAAATATATTATACTGTGTTTAAACAATTCCTGCTGGTTATTCTACATTCAGCTTCTAGTTTTATCCACAATGAAGTTTGGAGCCGAAACTGACCTGGACTGCTTCGTGTAAAGGATCTGTTTTGCTCAACTTGGCGGGGGCACTGCCGGCCCCCCAGATTGTTACGCAAACTATATTGTGGTCAAATAACTCAATGTTACTTATTATGAACAATAATTACATACTTGACCACATACTTTTATTTTATTACACGCTACCATCAAATAAACAATCTAGCACTCAGTTATTTTAATATTATGCAGTTGAATGAACTCAAATCGAACTTTCAGTTCATTCAACTGCATAACATACAAAGGTGAAGCTATAACTATTTACGATTTTTGTCGATTTAATGTCTGATGAATATTTGAAAAAAAGAACGAGAACTGAGTATGTTTGGTATCATACCTGCTCTATTGAACAGACATTAGTTTTACAGGATAAAGCCCCATTCCCTGAAACACCACATTAGTGATATAAAATGGCAGCAAACCTGACTAAATGAGTAGTGTAGAAAGAAAGAAAGGATCTCACTTGTCTGCTGACACATGGTAGTAGCCTGCATCAGACTATTCTTTAACAGGAACTTAAAATCTGTCCAAATCAGAGGTCAGCAGAGGGACCAACAGTGATCACGCATGGTTTTTTCTGTCTGGGCCTTGCGTGGTTGATACTAGTTATGGCAAACTTTATAGCTTGGTGGCTTTATAAAATTCATGTTCAAGTCTTTAGTGAATACGAAAAAAAAAACCATTTCACTCTGTCGTCAAGTATCACAAGCTCTCATACGCGTTGGATTAGCTGCAGTACAGCAACTACCTTGCTTTTACGTATAAACCAAAAAACTGATTAAAAAAGTACCGATGGAAAGCTACGTTCAGTAGTGAGTAAATAAAGCTACTTCCTATCGGGATTTCGATACACACACGCGCCAGAAATGGCAAAAAGCTTGTAAATATATAAAAAAGAAATATGTAAGTTGCATATACCGTTAAATAATTATAAAATTGATATATAACAGAACAGTTGGTCAATGTCCATATTATCTTAAACATTAATTTGCAGATAATTTTTCCTTATTGCTTCACATGCCACACTCGGCTATAAAATTAAAGTGTTCACAAGTATTCAATTAATGTATTGTTCCTTTAACTGTCGGACTACCGTTGTGTGATACCATACGACTTATGACTCGTGGTGATAGATAACCAAAAGCTATCTTTGAGAAACATAATTCATTTTATCTATAATAAGCAGCAGTCTCTGAATGGCACTTACAAGAATAAGCGACGCTTCGAATGGAATTGAGCGTGATTGTGTTCTTGACATGCGTTTTCCTGGGAGAGTACTTCACTTCCTTTATGGAGAGTCAACTTAGTGGATTTGTATAGCACTTTCTGTATATGGTAGGCATATTGGATTCACTATTTAATACTGTTCAGACTACTGTGACTAAGTATGTTTACTTTTAATATTTATCAAGTGTTTTTTTTAAGTTCATAAAATATCGATTGAGTGAGTCCAAATGATTACTAGATCAGCATAATATAAATAATAATAATAAATATTTCGGACATCTAACACACAACGCCATCTAGTCCCAAACTAAGCAGAGCTTGTACTATGGGTACTAGACAACTGATATTAAATACTTATATACTTTTTTTTTGTAAATACATACATATTATAGATAGAAAACACCCAAACTCCGAAACAAATATTTGCAGATCATACAAACATTTGATCCGACCCGGGAATCGAACCCGAGACCTCAAGAACAGCAGTCGCGTACTAGCGTACGCGACTGCCTCAGTGGCGCAGTGGTAGCCCACTGCGCCACCGAGGCAGTCAAATAGATCACTTAGATCTTACACTATCCTTCAAAGAGGAAGAGTTTTGCAGAGATTCCTCATATTTTTGTTTTATGGAATAGGCGGGCAGACGAGCAGACGTATCGCCTGATGGTAAGCGATTACCTGCAAACTCCAAAGGCGTCACAAGTGCGTTGCCGGCCTTTGGGGGATAGGGAGGGGAGATAGGGGGAGGGGATTTGGGTTATGGACCTCCGGTATCCTCACTCACTCGGTGAAACACAGCGCAAGCACTATTTCACACCGGTTTTCTGTGACGCCGTGGTAACACTCCGGTCGAGCCGGCCCATTCATGCCGAAGCGTGGCTCTCCCACGGTAAATGGGCCGGATCGTTCAGACTGATACCATGGAGTCGCAAAATTCGGTGTCAAGCGGCTAATTATTTGCTTTTTACCAAGTCGGTGCGTTTACCGGTGCTCAAACCCATTTTCTCTGAATCTGGAGAATAGTGGTCGTTAATGCACTTGCGACTTTAATGAGCAACGATAGACGCTTATCATTAGGTTGGTTATAAAAATTAAGTTTATATATTTCAAAATTAAAATGTCTCAGCTTTATGTTTATCGGAATATAATAATAATGAACAGTTTGATGTAGAAATACATCTCTGCTATTATTAAGCGAATTTCAACTTTAAGAATTTAATTTTACGGATTTCACATTGATTATTTGGAATATTATTATTTCATTATAATTTTTAAAATCTCTTTGTAAGAATTGTAACTATTAAATTTTATTGACATCAAAGTAAGTAAGCATTGCCTGTGATTACTTAATATTTCTTACTTAATAACATAACAAGCTAAGTGGTTTCTAACTTGTTTTAGTTTACGCAGTGCAATAATACGTTTTCGCAAATACGTTTTTGTTGGGATTTTTATTGGCATGAGATCTTGAATAACGTTTTCGGCTCAAGTATGCTCATTTGGCAGGCGGCAAAGAATAGTATGAACATAAGTAAAATTTTAACAATAAAAAACCAACTTCAAGAATGATCAAATTAAAATTGGACCACACGGAAATAATCAGCTTTCAAATAAAATAAATTAATTAACAAATGCACTAGTCGCTCCTAGAAGTTTCGAAGGTTCGACTCGATTTCTCTTGGATGCCATCATCAGATCTTAGTTTCCTTTTCTTGGTACCATCGTTAGGATATCTCTTTTCCATTAAAAAAAGAATCATCAAAATCGGTTCATAAACGGAAAAGTTGTCCGCGAATACCCATAAAAAAAAAAATGTATACGGTTGAATTGAGATCCGCCTCCTTTTTGAAGTCGGTTAATAAATACGCCAAAACAGCACAAAATATAACAAACAACACCGACGGCCTCTCTTTGTAAACTGATTAGTTTACAAAATGTTATACAACAACATTGTTTTTCAAATAGTCAACAATGTCAACTGGCTTCTTGATTTGTAAAATTATGTTGACTTGTTGCGCAACTTCCTTGGAATTTCATGTAATATTGTATGTAAATCAGTTTCGAAATCGGTGTTCTCAAGCCGTGACTAGTGTTAGGTCTAGTGTATCAGTTACATTTGGCAAATATGCTTTTCTGGACGGTAGCAGAAGTTACTAGGTCGAGCGCTGCTGTCCACCAATTAAACTGAAAGAATAGAAGCCGCCAATCACCTTAACCACTACCTATTATGGTAACCACGAGCCTGAGCAGTATCTAAACCTTGGTAAACGAATAAAATCACTATGCCCTAAGCACTATTATTTATATTATTCTCTACACCCTAGCAGACTGAGATTTCTGTCAGCCCAGAAATAAGTAATTTTAGGACAGATGAAAGGGTCGGTAACCTATACTCAGATAGGAATGGATACTCACTAAGCTGAAAGTAGGGCCGTTTTACAGTTAGCAGGTATCAAATGTAAAAATCATTCTTTTGGGTTCTATTGCGTTCATAATATATCTTCCATGTACATACAGCAACCAGTTATGGTTTTATTATATGTATTGATTAGATTTTTTAAATTCCGTGTAGACGACAATAATAATAATAATAAGCTCCCTAAAATCCCACCTTACGTCCGTGCTGAAGATCTAGCCACGTGGGGGGCGGACATGCATACTATTGAAACTTATGTAGCTAACAAGGCAAGGGTAACCCTTAAAAATGGAGATATGAATAATAGAGTATACTAGCTGAACCCCGCGGTGTTACCCGCGGCTATTGTTGTACCGCGAGTAACGCTGCGGGACAAAGTTAGTCTAAAAAGTAGCCTAAGTTACTCCCCGGATCATCAGCTACCTGCCAGTGAAAGTCCCGTCAAAATCCGTCCAGCCGTTCCAGAGATTACCCGGAACAAACAGACAGACAGACAGACAGACAGACAGACGGACAGACAGACAGACAGACAGACAAAAATTTTTTTAGCAACATTTTTGGTATATGTATCGTGTATAAATACATATGCATTGATTAAAAAGCTGTTATTTTAATATTACAAACAGACACTCCAATTTTATTTATTTGTATAGATAATTTGAGGTCGCTGCCCGGGGGTCGCCGGGGCGCATCTGGAGCCGATGCTGGATGCTCCAGCATGCGAACCATCGGCGGTGCGGAGTTGAACAGGCGGGCTCCCACCGACAAACATGCTACAGCCGATATCATCTCTCATCACACTACTTCATCAACACATTCATCACCCACAAGTAGCCTTTTCGCATCACCAGCTTCATCCCCGCTCTCATTTGAAACTCATATAAATTCTAACCGTACATCATCAACAACATCACCATTGACAGTAGATGTTGTCCAGGAGGCAAATGCCGATTTTACTGGACCCACTACTGCTAAAACACGCGCAAGAAGAAAATGGACTACTGAAATGAATATGTTCATATGGCGCACCTATCTCACCACCAGCCGATTAGAAACACAGACCCGAGGATACTTAGACCCATTGCACAAGGCTTTCACAGAAACATACCCAACAATGAATGCTTCCAAGCAGAGTGTAGGAGACCAACGCAGGGCCATAATTAATAACAAATTACTCCCCATAAACACACTTGACACAATTAGATTAGAGGTAAATAGCTATCTTACACAAAATTCAGAACCAATACCCACACTTACACAGGCATCAACTAGAATGAGATGGTCTAGCGATATTAATGAAACAATACTTCGCATCTATTACGAAATAACAGAACTTGAAACTAACATGACAGCGCATCGAAAAAAGCTGCATGATAAATTCATTCAAACTTACCCACATTTATCACATATTTCAGAACAACGTTTATCAGATCAAAGAAGAGCCATAGTTAACAATAGAATGGTATCTGAACATAGAATTAGGCAAATTAAAAATGATATTCAAGCACAAATACAATCATCTCACACCACCGCTCAGTTAAATACAACAAATTCACAAACTGACTTTTCACAATATATATCGAATCCAATCCAAAGAAATACATGCGATGAAGCAGATTTATCTCTCTCTCAGACCACTATATACATAAACGCAGAAGATTCAAGCCGTGTCCCTACCAATTCTCAGATCAATCAAGACATAATTAATCAACAGTTTCACGCAGCACTCGATTCATTTAAAAATAGTGACCCTACCTCTAGACCATATCTACCCCGCCAAAAACCATCAAAAAGACTAGCTCTAACAGTGGAACATCTTAACAACAATATTTTACCCAATTTTTTAAGTAGAGAACAGGATTTTGCAACTTTCCAGACTATTATATACTCAGCGGCATATACAGCAACAGTATGTAACAGAATAAAAGTAAACACTAGTAAAACCAACTCAAAAGATTTTAAACCAGCTTGGCAGAGAAGATTGGAAACCAAAATAGAGAAGTTTCGATCTGAAATAGCCCGACTAACACAATACATACATGGAAATAGAAGTAACAGGATCATAAACGCTGTAGAAGTAATAAAAAACAAATATCGAATACACGCTCAACACGAAAACAACAACACAGAATTAGAACACTTTTTAGATACACTTAAACAGAAATTAAATGCAGCAGCTAGTAGGCTTAAGAGATATCTTACATGTACTGCTAGGAAAAAACAAAACAGTCAATTTTCACAAACAGAAAAAACATTTTACCGAACTCTTACATCTAACTCTCGAAACACAAATACACAAGAACAAAGAACACCAACGTCCGAAAGTTTACATCGATTCTGGGCGAACATTTGGCAAAATGCAACTCAACATAATGCAAACGCTAACTGGATACACACTATTAACGAAATAACTAGTCAGATTCCTGTTATGGATTTCGAACATATTACAATAGACACTTTCATACGCGTCATCAAACATTCTCACAACTGGAAATCACCAGGGAGCGACAACCTACATAACTTCTGGTATAAAAAATTCACTTGCATTCACCCATATTTACACTACCATCTTAATACGTTCATTCAATCACCACATTTAATGCCCGACTATATAACACATGGAGTAACTTACATGCTACCAAAAGAACCCAATACTGAAGACCCATCAAAGTTTCGCCCTATAACTTGTTTACAAACTGTTTATAAAATTCTAACTGCTTGTATCAGTCAAACAATTTACGCACATCTGTCAGAGAATGACATTCTTTCCGAACAACAGAAAGGCTGTAGGAAAAATAGCCAAGGATGTAAGGAGCAACTCACAATAGACGCAATAACTATTAACGAAGCGTACAGTAGGAAACTAAATATACACACTGTGTTCATAGATTACCGCAAGGCATTTGACTCTGTCCCTCACAGTTGGCTTCTATATATACTTCGGTTATATAAAATTAACCCAATTATTATAACATTTCTACAATCTTCTATGCAGAGATGGCAAACAACGCTCAAACTAAAAACCAAGTCCACTGATATAACTACTGAACCCATACGTATTATGCGAGGTATATATCAAGGTGACGCACTAAGCCCACTTTGGTTCTGCCTTGCACTTAATCCTCTTTCTAGTCTTCTAAATAATAGTAATGCTGGATACAATTTAGTAACTACTGACACCCGGGTTTCGCTAACGCATCTGTTCTACATGGATGATATAAAACTCTATGCCACCAACAAATCTGACATTTTTCTGCTAGCTGATATTACTCAACAGTTTTCCAAAGACATATGTATGGAATTTGGAGTCGATAAGTGCAAAATTTTGTCGATAAATAAAGGTATAATTGAAAGTAATAGATATATTTTAGAATCTGGTGAGGATATTGAACCAATGGATAGTTACAGTGTATATAAATATTTAGGTTTTAAACAGTCTAGAAGAATTCTTCAAAAAGAAACCAAAGAAGATCTAGTAAATCAATTTAGACACAGATTAAAGCTCATTTTGAAAACTCATTTAAACTCTAAAAACATTATTAAAGCCATCAACACGTTTGCTATTCCTATTTTGACTTACTCATTTGGTATTATTAACTGGTCACAAACAGATCTTAAGAACTTGCAACGAACAATTAACACACATATGACTAAAGACCGAAAACATCATCCAAAATCGTCAATAGAAAGACTTACGCTACCACGCAGTGAAGGAGGAAGAGGTCTAATAGACATTCAAAATTTACACAATAAACAAATCACAACACTCAGACACTACTTTCATACCAAATCGCTGACATCTCCTCTCCATAAACAAATCACAGACATTGATAATAAACTCACACCTTTAAACCTACAAGACCCACATATCCAACACAACGAAACTCTGACTACAGTAGACCAGAAAATAAAAAAGTGGGCTGATAAATCCCTCCATGGAAGACACCGAACCGATCTTAGCCAAGATTACGTCGATAAAGAAAAGTCGAACGAATGGCTTAAGAAAGGGGAACTGTTCCCAGAAACGGAAGGATTTATGCTTGCTATTCAAGACCAGGTAATAATAACTAGGAATTATAAGAAATTTATCATTAGAGATCCAAATCAGACAACAGACATATGCAGACATTGCAATTCCGCTCCAGAGACCATACAACACATAACCGGTGCCTGTAAATCTCTAGCACAAACTGATTACAAACATCGACATGACCAAGTAGCTACAATAGTTCACCAACATTTAGCACATAACTATAACTTCATCAGTCAAAAGATTCCATACTATAAGTATAAACCTGACACAATACTAGAAAACAGAGCTTGTAAAATTTATTGGGATAGAACAATCTTAACAGATAAAACTATTCACTACAACCGTCCAGATATAACAGTACACGACAAAATCACTAAATCTATTTACATCATAGACATAGCAGTCCCGAACAGTCATAATCTTCAGTCCACTATTTCAGAAAAACTCTCAAAATACCAAGACCTGGCAATAGAACTCAAAACCCAATGGAAAGCTCACACAGTACACATAGTTCCAATATTTCTTTCATCAACAGGCATAGTACCTAAAACTCTCACTCAAAATCTTGAATTACTTCACATGCCGTCACACTCTATTTATTTGCTCCAAAAAGCCACGATACTCAATACCTGCCGCATTACTCGTAAATTTCTAACATCTTCATCTATATCATCCACTTACTCAATTTAACG